>JASANP010001140.1:0-231297 GCA_030849625.1 Wallacemonas sp. TrypX | reverse complement strand
GGCGGCGGCGGCGGCGGCGTCCATGGTGTGTAAGGGTGGGGGTGGCGGTGGGGGTGGGAGAGCGAGTGTGGGTGGAAGGAGCTGGAGAAGCTGTAGGAATACGCGCAGCGGGCAGCAGAGAGAGGGAATGTGGGAGGTGGGGCGTGAGGAAGGATGCATGCAAAAGAGAAAGAGAAAGAGAAACAGGGGCTGTGCCGAGGCTGCTGACGGTGCAACGTGCCTGCCAGCCCCTCTCGCTCTCCCCCACCATTTTTCTTCCTTCCCGTCATGCCACCGCGACGGCGGCGGTACCACGGAGGGGAAGAAGAGGAGCGAGGGAGGGTGGCGCTGCCCGTGGGTGAGGATCCCCACTCATCAGGACGGGGTGCAGTGCGAGCGTCAACCACGGAATTAGAGACACCGTACGCGCTTGCAGTTGCCAAGGCACCAGCGCGGGTGTCGCTCGCACAACAGTTGGGGGAAACTAACAGCGGAGTCCATGTGACTTACTGTAATTCATTGCCACCTCGGGCATCTCAGGCGCCGAGTGCTCATGTGAACGACCGACTGCGCTATTGCTGCACGTGTTCATTTGCATGTCATGTGATCTTACCAACGCAGCAGAATCAATATCAAAACTGAAGACCCTTGTCCTAATGCAAGCACAACGACAACATCAGGAGCGTAAAGCTGGAGGCTGTTGTACCGAGTCAGCAACGGAAGATGACGCCAGCGCCGGCGCAACGTTCGTTGCACTTCGGGGTTCTCTCCTGGGAAAACACACCCTCATGCAATCCGATGTTTAGAAGCTTGGGTGGGTAAGAAACAATGAAAAAAAAAGTGGTAATGGCGAGTCATCACTCTTGTGTGCTTGACTCGGCCGCATCACAGGTCCACCGTTTCCTCTTCACCGCACACGCCAGCTGGTCACTTTGCCGAAAAAAAAAAATCAACGTCAATTGCCCAAGTAGACTCCTTACTCAGCTTCGTATTTCCCAATAATTTCATGAGACGGCCACACACGTACCATACCGTCTTCTGCGCCAGACGTGTACGACTCGCCATCCGGAGCCCAGCGAATGTGGAAAACGGGACCGTGGTGACCACGGTTAGACTCCAACTCAGTGCCGTCAATAGTGAACTCCTTCGCCTTGAGCTTCGAGCCTGCCGCAACGTGTTGGCCATCCGGAGAGAGCGAGGCACACTCCACATCCTCAGCGGTGGTGAAGCCACCCTTGATCTCAAGAGTTGTTGTGTCAATGAAGCTGATCGTCTTTTCGTGGGCGGCAACCAGAGAGTGCGCGTGTGTGTACTCTAGGTAGTTGAGATTGGGAATCTCCTGTCGCATGTAAGGGCCGGAGGTGTCGCGCAGGTCCCACTTAAGAATGGTGTTGTCGCTCGCCGTCACCATTGTATTTGGGTCAATAAAGTACGTTGCCTTGACGTTGCTGTACCCGCCGTTTTCGAACTTGCTGGGCTCTGCATCATACTTGGACGCGTCGTAGATGCGGATGATGCCATCAAAGCAGCCAGTGGCAATCTTGTTGCTCATCCAGTCGCAGGACTTGATGTACTTGGGGTGCACCCATGTGTGAAGTTTTTCGCCCGTCAGTGTGTCCCAAATCATGGCCGAGTAGTCTCCGCTACCGGTGACCAGGCGCGTAGCAGCGCTGTTGAAGGAGGAGCAAAAGACTGCGCCTTTGTGCCCTTCGAACGTGCCGACCCAGTCACCGGTCTGTCCGTTGCGGAGCATGGGCTTCGAGTCGTGGCATGACGTCACAAACCAGAACGTACCGTCAATGATCTGACTATAGTTGATGTGGCACACTGGACGTGTGTGTCCAGAGCAGATTTTCACCTTGGTGCGGTTGTTGCCAGAGCTAGACGGTGCCGGCGCTGCCTCCGGTTTCCTAGTCGGAGCAGTGTATTTGGTGCTCATGGTGTCTTTCTTTCTTCGCTCCACGTGTGCAAAGACGGTGCTGTGACGAAAAAAAAGGTGTCGAGTACTCCGAGAAAGTCACTCGCACGTGCAGACAATCTGTTCGTTACTGACGAACGAACGCACGCACACGCACAGGGAGACAAATAATGAGCCGAAGCAGCCGATCGGAAAGTTACACGTTCGCACAGCTGCGCGCAAACGAGCGGGACGGAGCGGAGGGGGAGGGGTAGGTGTCGTTACGTGCGCTCTGGAGGTGCTACCAACGCAGGTGCTTCACCTGGCTTTCGCTTTTTGGCAATGTGTGTTTGTCGTGTTGTGTGTTCTACAAAAGGCGCATGTACAGTCGAAGCCGTTCAGAGTTTGTGTGCGTGAAGTCAAGAACAGGGGCGAGTTGAGGACGGTGATGAACAAGAGAACAGAGATGGGAACGCAGACGGTATCGCCAGCAGGCACTTGTCTTTCACGTAAGGGGAATCGCGCACGCGGAGTGCCTCACGCTGCAACGTGGAAGACGCACTTCCAGTTGCGTGAGCAACAGCGCATAACGCGGGTAACAACGCGCCGCAGCCAGGCTGCGTGCATGTGTCGCGTGGTGAGGGAGAAACAGACCACTGCAAAAAAAAAAAGGCGGTGGCGAAACGGATGGCTCAATCGCATTTCGTGCCCGACTCGCGTTTGGCAATGTGTGGGCAGGTCTAACATTTATTAACTCAAGGATTACGAAAAAAGAGAAAAGGTAAAGTGGCAACATAAGAGGAAATCCCGCTGACCTAAGAAAGCACTTGCTTCAGTGGCCGTTTCTAGGCAGCACGCACGAACGCAAGGCACACATTTAGACCGTTCACTTGGCAGTCAGAACAAGCATCACACGACGGCACACTGTGTGTCAACTCCCGGCAAAAAGTGGGCGCCTCGATGGCACAGACAGCAGTGAGACGAGAGCGAAAAGCATCGTGAAAATGCGGCATTCAAGTGCGCTTGGTGTTATTTGGTTTCTATTGAGTGAAGCCTCATTTTCCTTCTTTTTTTTTCTGTTTTCTGAAAGGGGGCTTTGTCTGTTTGCCCTTTACAATTAACACCGTACCATAATCGTCCTTTGGATCTTTCTTGATTGTGTCACATGGTCGCGTTGTTCAACTCGAATAAGGACACGCCTCTGACATCAGTGTCGTTATTCCCACCTTTTTTTTCACGTGGTTGTTGTGTCCCTCGTATCTGTGTTTCGCTCGGTCACACACACTCGCCCTCACGCTCACGTGCAGAGGAATGTGCAACTACGTTCTGCACAACAGCTTGTGCATACCAACAATTGGGTCGAGGAAAGGGTGACGAGTAGAGGGGGACGAACACAACAGTGCGGAAAGCAAAACGAAGTAAATAGCTCCTGCCACACGCATTGCCTTTTCCTCAGTGCTTACTGCTGAGTACGTTGGCGGGGAACGGCACGCAGGACATTGTCAACACGCAGGATCATCTCCGCGGCCTCTGACGCGTACGCGACGACAGAGCTCTTAACCTTGAACGACTCCGTGATGCCCAGCTCCTTGACATCGGCAATGTCGCCCTTGATGACGTCGATACCGTACGTCTTGTTGCCCTTGTAATGCTCAGCCTGAAGACGCGTGACGAGATCATTGCTGTCAAGACCAGCGTTGTCGGCAATGATAGCAGGCAACGTCCGCAGAGCTGTGGCGAAGGCCATCATCGCCAATTGACGCTTGCCAGGAACGCTCTTTGCCTTCTCCTCGACGGCGTTCGCCATGAGAAACTCAGAGCAACCAGCACCGAGCACCGTGCGGGTTTCCTTCACGGTCTCGGAAATGACACAGAGAGCGTCGTGCACAGAGCGCTCAGCCTCGTCAAGAATGTGGCGCGACGCGCCGCGCAACACGATCGTGCACGCCTCGCCCTTTGGCAGGCCAGAAAATCGAATCACCGTACCTTCGCCGATCATCACCTCGTCGATGCACTCGGCAAAGCCGTACTTGATGTTGGCTGTGTCGTCAAAAGTTGACACCACATCTGCGCCGAGGGCCTTTGCGAGCCGCTCAATGCCATCAAAATCAGCGTGCTCGATTGCCATGACGCCGTTCTGCGCAAAGAGCTCCTCGGGGTAGTTGTAGATAAGCTGGCGATTGATGAAGCAATGGACATCGTGCTTAAGGATGCTCATCACCTTTGCCTTCATCTTTCCTTTCTCGGAAGCCTCCACTTCGGCGAGCTTGTCCACGCTGTCAACGTTCACCTTGGCGCCGAAGATCTTGATTTTGTCCGTGTCCATCGGTGTGTTCGCAACCATGATCTTGGCGTTTTCCAGACGACGGGGCTGGCCAATGCCGATCTTCTTGTCCAGCAGGAAGCCAGGCTCCAGGTAGCTGTCGCGGAGTGTGCCGCCCAGCTTCTTCATGATGTTGATCATCTCCAGGTTGCCGCTTCCGTTCAGGCGGAGCACGGCGTCCACGCACAGCTTGGCAAAGTAGTCAGACTCAACGGTGATAATCTTTGAGCTAAGTGTTGTCTTCGCAATGCGAAGAAGGTCCTGATAAAACAGCTCCTTGTTGTTGCCGTTATCCTCCGCAGCGGCCGCGAGGGCTTCTTGCGCAACAGTGGCAGCCATGCGGTAACCCTCCAGGATCGTCTGCGGATGGATGGACTGGTCAAACAGCTTCTCTGCGTTGCGGAGCAACTCGCCGGCAAGGACTGTGACGCTGGTAGTGCCATCGCCAACTTCATCGTCCTGTGTCTTGCTCATGTCGATGAGGATTTTGGCGGCCGGGTTATCCATGAAAAGAGACTTGAGAATAGTGGCACCGTCGTTGGTGACGCGCACTGATTGCGTGCGGTCCATGCCTTGGAGGATCTTGTCCATACCTTTGGGGCCCAGTGTCGTCTTGACAATATCGGCCACGGAAACCGCGCCCATAATGTTCATCAGGCGTGCACGCTCGCCTTTCTCCTCAGAGGCGCCTTCGCGCAAAAACTGCGACGCTTGGTTGTTGAAGTACATTATTCCTTCAGCGATGTGAAATGACTACGCAAAAGGCCAATAAAGCTACCACAAGATAATTAAAAAAGACAGAGTTAAGCCAGTCGGTAGAGGGAAAAAAGGGAGAGAGACAGAGCCAGGAGGCGAAGTTAAGTGAGAGTGGGTTGAGCGATGTGAACGATCCGAGCAAAATGCAAAATAATAGTGTAGCTGATCCGGAAACTTCCGCAGAGAGCGAAGAGTCGCTATTCCTTTTTTTGGTGTGTTTCCACAGTCGTGCAGTTGTGAAGATGTTGAGAGCAGTGTCAAAGACCAGTGATGTTATTATCTCTTTTTTTTTCTAACAGCAGGTAAAAACGAATGTGTGGTGTCAAGTCGACACAGCACCGCCGAGCCTCAAGAAACAGTTTGTTTCATTTTCTCAAAAGGCAAGTGGGGACAGCCCGAATGTGTTGTGGGGTCTCAGCTCTCACAGACACGCTGCGCGTTGTGGTGTCTGCTTCGAACGCCAACGAGTGCCACCACAAAAAAAAAAAACACCGGATGGCATATTTATGTGCGCAACAAATACGTGCAAAAGGCGCATCATTTTCCAGCATGTGTACGTCCATAGACGTTGCTGTTACTGACGTTTTGTGTGTACGCGCGCTCCGACAGAGCACGGGCCGTCGTCGAATTGGAAATAACTATCAACGACTTATTTTTTGAACGCTCGCTCACTCCAAGTGCAAGGTGATAAAAATATTCTTGTGCCCTAGCATCTCGCGCAGGGTGGAGGCGATGTGCTCGCGAAGCCTATCTCGCATTGCCAAGTATTGGCTGCTATCTTTTAATGTCACTGCAACAGCAAGGACGAGTTTTTCCCGAGGCGCCGTGGAGTGTACCCACATTTTTACAGAAGATACGCCGGCGACCTCTTCGTGCTGCGTAATGGCTGCCACCAGTGTGTTGTGCAGCGACTCCTGATGATCCGGTGTGCAAAGCAGTAACACTTTACCTGTTTCCTCTAAAAGGGGAAATGCGGAGAGGAAAACAAGAGTTGCGCTTATCGCGCTGCAAACGGGATCAGCAACCCACCAACCAAAGAATCTCATGAGTAAACTGGACACAATTACGCTCACGCTGCCCAGCAAGTCAGCAAGAATATGCAGATATACGCCGCGCATGTTATGATCGACACCTGACGAACTGCACCCGCCGTGTCCGTGTTCGTGTGCGTGCGAATGGCTGTGACCGTGAGCCTCGTGGAAAAAGACAATACCAAGCACATTGACAAGCAGGCCGATGATTGACACAGCGAGTAAGTATGAGGCCTCAATTTCTGGTGGGTCTAAAATACGCTCCACTGACTCCACCATAATATACAGTGCAATAAATAACAGAAGCGTGCCATTCACAAATCCACTTACGGTCTCATAACGACTAAATCCAAACGGGAATTTTTTCTCTGACACAACCCACGACGAGGCGAACGCCGAAAATAAGCCTATTCCCAGCGACGCAGCATCCAGCAGCATGTGAAACGAATCCGACACAAGGCCTAGCGAATTCGCCACAACGCCGTACCCAAATTCGAGAACCATAACAACAACAGTGAGAGCCAAATACATAGCGAGCTTCCGCTCCCGTGCGCCGGACGCAATAAACGCGACAAACGAGTTTTGCAAATTACCAGTCGATGCACCCGACGTTCTGCTTTCGTTCTGCTTCCCGGCTGAATACATCATGAGGGTCAGCCGGCAGTAGATGGCGCAACAGCTCACATCACGGACAATGCAGAGCGCAGTTTGCAGTGACCAGCCAAACTGACTAACGCACACAACAGCCGCAATGAGGAAAAGAGCTATGCCAACAGACACCGAAGACGGCGCCATGCCTTGTCCACAGCGGCGAGACGCATACATCGCCGTCCCACCCAGCATCAGTGCCAGCGGCGTGAGATAACTGTCTGCGGCCGCATCACTTGGGGCGGTGTACACAGCGGTCGCCACATAGCCGGATACGAGAAGAGTGCCAACCGTTGTAAGGCACTCCCGAATACGGAAGTCACTGCCGTCAAGACAACGAGCAAGTAATCCGTATGCAAGTGTGCAAACGGCTGCACCGCTGCGCAACAGCACCGTGCCTGGGACGCTAGTTTTCGTCGTGGCTTGACACAGCGGAACGACAGAGAGAAATCCCACAACCGCGGTCGCGACCAGCGTTACTCGACGATCCTTGGCACTGTTCACGCTCGCCAGCGTCACAGAGCACGCAAGTAGCGCAATCAGGGGTGTCAAGTCGAAGTACTTGACGCCGACACTCAAAGAAAGAAACGCGAGTACGCAGGTGACCGCGTGCTTCACCCTGAAGAGCGACGCGGCGGGCCTTGGCGTCTTTTCAGCCGCGGGGCCCAGCCACAGCGCGCAGAAAGTGTAACCAATGGCGACACCAGCCGCCAGCCAAAGCGCACTAAACGAAGAATGACGCCCGTACACGGACAAGAGCAACGGTGCCGCTCCGCTCGCAACCGAGAGAACGCTGCTTTTTGGTGTGTCCATCCGTCGCGAGCCTTGGTGATGGGCGAGGGGGAAGAGGAGGGGGGGGGGGTCGTGGTGCGGTGGTTGCTCTTTTGCTCCCTGCGCGGGAGGGGGGGGCGGGGGGGCTTTCGGCGCCGCAGCCCACCCGCGCCAAGCGCGCCGCCCCCCACCCCGCACACCCCACCAGCCCCGAGCCCGCAGAGAAAACCCCGCCGCCACAACCCGCACCCCACACCACCAAACCACGCGCCACCATCACCCCTAAACGTGCAGTCAAAGAAGGACAGCAACATTATACACACACAACACAAATGTCCGTGTTCGACTTTGATACAGAGATTTCCTTCGACGAATACGTGAACACGATCACTTTACACGGCGAAACGTACAGACCAAAGCCCAAGACAGTCGAAGGCCTGGTGGCACTTGCCACCAGGTTGAAAAGCTCCATTGTCACTCAGTGTAGTAATGGCGCCTTCGACGTTGCGTACTACTATTGCATAGAGGCGCTGCAAATTTTCGAGCCGACGAAAACCGCCGTTCCGGTGCGCAGAACCGATCCGTCCGTCAGGCCGCTGCTGAAATGGCTGATAGACACAACGGAGAGGATAAAGGAGAAAGGACTGCCACACATGTACCAGCAACGCATAGCAAGAGTTCGAGAGCGTGAGCCGCATCGCCAGCGGATTCTGTCACAGCAAATGGAATTGGACGCGGAGGCAGAGTCACAATATCGGTACAACCTGCGTCGGCAACAGCTTCTCTCCACAACAACTGCAGACGAGAGCCAGTTGCTCAACGCGCTCGGGCACTCTCCGTCTCCGACTGGAGGTGGGGGTTACGGTGTAGATATTGGCGGTGTTCGAACGACGACTCCCTCCCCGCCCCCTTCGCAGTACGGATCGACTTTTGGTCACACCAACACCAGCGATTGGCAGGCCGTGCACCCTCTACCTTCGCCTCCGCCCGTTTCTAGCAGCGGCGTCGCTAAAGGCTGGCGTTTTCCTACACCCGGTGGTTCAGGACGTCCGCCCACTGCTCATCGTGGCATTGTCAACCTGGGGAACACTTGCTACATGAATAGCGTCCTTCAAGTGCTAAGTGTGACACCGTTGGCAGCTTTTTTCTTGTCAAACGAGTACGTCAATGATCTGGTCGAGAAGACTGGCAATTACTCGAAGGTTGTCAACGCGTTTAGTTTCGTCATCAGAGAACTGCACCGGGCGAGTTGCGCTTTTGCCGTTAGCCCTTCATCGCTGAAGACTGCTGTGGCCACAGTGTACGAACCGTTCGATAATTTCAAGCAGCAGGACGCAAACGAATTTCTCCGCGTCATTCTCGATGCTGTTCACACCGGCCTCAACGCAAACGCGTCGAACCGCACAGCGATGCCGGAAATCGACAACACCGCAGGGACAGACGACCAACTTGCTCGAATGTATTGGTGGCAGTACGCGCAGAAGAACGCTTCCGTTGTTGTGGATATGTGTGCGTTTCAAGAGCGTAGTATGGTGACGTGCCCAAAATGTGGACAGACAAGTCGATCATTCTTTGCGACACTAGGTATCGAAGTGCCTGTTGTCTCTGGACAGAACGTGACTCTTGAGAAGTGCCTCGAGCAGTACTGCGAGGAAGAGGTTTTGGACAACAATTCCCTTTTTCATTGTCCAGGCTGTCGCCAAAAGGTGAATGCGCGGAAGCGCCTGCAGCTCTATTCAGCTCCACAAGTACTGTTCATCACCTTGAAGCGTTTCCAGCACCTCGGAGATTTCTCCAACGTTGCCAAGGTGACTTCTAACGTGTATTTTCAGCCTCATCTGGATGTCAAGCCGTACATGTGTTCGGGATCCCCCTCCACAAAATATGAGCTTATCGGAATTGTTAATCACCAAGGTAACATGCACGGCGGGCACTACACAGCTGATGCCTCTATCGACGACGTGTGGTTTCACGCAAGCGACGAGGTGGTGACAGAGGCAAGCGCACCGAGCCCTAGCCTAGCGTATATCTTGTGTTACCGACGTTGCTCGTAGCCGGTGAGTACTGCGGCGTTCGCGTGATCAGGTGAACATCTGTGCTTTCTCATGCACACTTGCTGTCTTTTTTTTTCTTTCCCGTTGCTTGCTCGCCCGCATCTTCTCTTTTTGCGGTACCTGTGTATTTTTTTGGCACGACCACTCTGCTTTCTCTCCTTCTTCGGTGAGTGTGCTCACAAAAAATGTCAGGGCCTTGCATGGTTGCGTGGACGATTCGCTCGTACAGTGACTCTCAATAAGAGTCCGAGCGCATTCAGCATCACACGCACGCGTGCTTTATTTGATTGTTCCTGGGTGTCTGCAAATTCTTTCTTTTTTTTTTTGGTACACCCTATCTCTGTGTGTGTGCGCGCGCGTCTTTGAAGGACAATATACAACAAGGACAGCGTACTGTGAGTCAGTGTCAGCGCTCAGCGCTGGCCGACAAATACGTTTTTTTTTTTGTTCTCGGGCTCGAAGAGACGGCGTACAGTGCATTTTGCAATGACTAAGTGGTCGCCACACAAGAGGCACGGAGCAGTTACTGGCTCGTCACGCTGACTTTTCGTAACACACAACGGTTGGGTGCATACCAGCAATAAACGAAAAGGAAAAGGGAATGCTGGTCATTTGGCCTGCAATTTCTATTACACACAAGTAGTGATCGGATGCCCTCCTAATCGTGGATGGCAGAATCCAGTGTGCACATTTTGTGAAACACTGTTGTGCGTGTGAATGAGAATGCACCCTTGTTCAGCTCAGCGTGTGCTGCTCGCGGGGAAAAAAAAATGCCTCTCGGACATGGTCGTATCCTGTTAGCTTTAACAGCGCGAATCCAGATTTAGCAGGCCGCGATATACTGTTGTATCCACGGTACGCACTTTTACTCTTCCCCATTCTCTTCAGTGCAGAGTTGGTGTTGTACTGAAAAAAAAAAAGCAACCAAAGTGCGTGTTGCTCAGCTGGCATCTCCACCGCCTCACAGACGAGCAGACTGCAACGCGCCGCACGTCTCCTGGTAGTCAAACAATGCGTGAGGCGTCACAGAGGGGACTAGTCCACAGCGATGGCGATGATTTTGGTCTTCTGTACAGACCCATCCGCTTTCGATCTGCGTCTCCGGCCGGTCTTTTTCGTGTGACGACAACGGAGCCCCGTGGTGCCCTGCACAGCACAGGCTTACTCTCCAACACTCCTGCCCACAGCCGTTTCTCTCATCAGAGGCCCTCTTCGCATGTAGGCGGGATGCAGCGAGAAGGTCATATGACGGTTGGCGTGAGATCGGTGTCACCGTCAGTTTTGCGCGACTACACACCTGTAAAACTTGGCTGGCAGCCAGAGAACTCAGTCGATCCGCCGCATGATGTTTTGTCAGCCGTCCGTCTTTCTCGCGCAGCTGAAGTGGGATCAGTGACACCTCTCACTCATGCCACTGAACCCTCCCCCACAGTCCAAGTGCTTGACCGACTATCTCGCAACTCTCCACAACTCGAAGTTCGCCGGAGGAATAATATTCCCCCCGCAGTGCAATATGCACTGCTCATCACAAGCACCAACGAAGTGGAAGCACGAGCGACAATTGACATGAAAGAGTTGTGTGAATACCGGCGTATCCTCGATGCTTTTCGTTGCGCCGTCGAGAGGGAATCGATAAGAGTTGCCGCTTTCAGGTTGTTCCGCCTGGAGCGGCGTGCCCGCGCTTCACTGGACACCCAGGAAGCGCGGGAGAGGGCGATCATTGATTTCTGGCAGCGGGACGACTGGCGAGATGTGCAAATGCGACTCGCTATTGGGTGGTGCCATGAACTCGTTCCACGCATCTTGCCCGACACAGCCGTTCCCTCCGGCAAGGATAGACGGGGAAACGCAGTGCATGCTGTGCCATCGCAAATAACTCGCAGAGACAGCGTCTCATTTTCACCAGTAACTCCGCATGCAGAGTCGCCTTCTGTGTCTAATCTGGATCTCTCGGTTTGTGATGAAATGCAGATTGGTGATGCTACACAACTGCTGAATTTTTATGCGTCCCACCGTTCCTCACCAGAGCCTGATGGTGCCTCATGCATTGCGCCGCCCGCCGGTCTTACGATCCCAGCCCCGGATGCGCTTGCGTCTCCGAAGGACGCTTTCGCTGCTGATGCAGTGCAATTCGGTGATAGCGTTGCTGCCATGCTGCTACGCGAGCAGCAACTGAATGCAAAAATCGCCAGACAACGCATAGACTGTGCTCTCCGTGTGCCTCGCCAGCCGTTGGGGACTGAGAGGCACGTTGATGCTGATGTTAGCTCTACCCGCGATGAAAGCTACCTCGCTCTGATGCGGCGAATGGCCTCGCTATTTGACTGATGGGTTTCCCTTCTGTACCTTTACTTGCTTTGCCTTGTGTTTTTTTTTCGCTCTCATCCACATTTGCTGTACCTGCCTTACATTGGCTCCACCTTTCTGCTTTTCCCACCCCGATCCCACAACAACTCGCTCGTTTTTTTTTTCTTGTTCACATGGTAAACGCGCGTGCACTTTCGGATTGCGACCGCATATGCTGTGCCGGCATCTTCCGCTTGGAACGCACTCGCTGTCATCGAACACCACCATCAACGGTTCGCTCCTACAACATGCCTCACTTGACGCACATACACACACCGCTTGATCCTCTCTTTTCTGCTCTGTGTCTATCCTTCTCCTTAAACGGCGTGCAAATACAACAAACAACGACGGCGCGGCAGTTCTCCCCTGTTTTCTTGCTCACGTTTCGTACCCAACGCTTCGTAGTTCTTTTTTTCATTTTCATAAGCTCCTGCTTTCCCCCCACAGGCTCAACCAGTGTTTCCCGGGGACCTTTTCCTACTCAACATCCGCTCTCCGTCGTTTTTGTGCGCGCGAGCTGTTCTTCGACTGCGGCACTTTCTTGCCCTCACACCGCTCCTCCCCAGCACACCGTTCCACGCCAGTCCCTGCAGTAAAATGGGCAGCGGATCTTCTCTTCCTGAGGAGGGGCTTCACCATCCCGAGCTGTTCTACACCGGTGTCACCGCCGCAAAGGAGCGCCGATACACATTCTCCGAGCTCTACTTTCATCAGGCTCTGAAAAACCATCCTGGCCGCGCGTTCTGGAACGACCTAATGACTGCTGCGTTTAGTCCCACAGACCGGCTGAAGAAGAAGGCCGCCGCCGCTGCCAACGCCCCCGCCGCTGACGCCCCCCTTGTGGAAGAGACCACCCAGGCGACTGCGGAGATTGATGACGCAGAGAAGCAAAGCCCAAAGGAGAAAGCGCCCGTTGCCGAGAAGGAGGATGCGTTCAAGAAGCGCGAGGTGACTCTCCCCGTCGATGACGAGCTCAACGACGTCGTTGATTACATCCGCCTGGTCGCCGACATCGCAGTCACCTACCTCAACCTCGGCCCTGATGAGAAAACTCACTCCATGGGCATGATGTACTCCGGCTTCATCTGCGCACACACGCAACTGATGCTTCACTTGCTGCAGCTGAATGCAGAGAATGCTGCCGACGAGAACGAGGAAGAAAAGAGCGGTGCCGCGCAAGACACTCGCAAAAAGCGTCCCAACGCGGGTACGCAGGCGTCTGACCAGGTCACACATACCGTGCGCCTGTTCGAAGAGACGTGCCGCTACTACTGGATGACCTCCGCCTTCAACTACACGGTCCTCAGTCTCATGTACGCCGCAGGTATGAACAAGGCGGACAAGGCAGAGCAGCGCAAGCAGCAGACAATCTTTAACAACGCCTTCGAGGCATTCGACACCGCCCGTGATATGCTCCGGGGGTACGCTGAGAACAACGAGAGCACCCACCTGGCCACCGTCGTGCTGCAGTTCTTCCCCAAGACGGACCGCCGCCAAGGCCGCCCGGGTGAGGAAAGCGAGGAAGGTGGCAATTCCCACACGCAAGGATCCGGTTCCAACTCGAAGCGGGAGCACGGCAGCCATTTCTTCTACGGATCGATCGGCGGTGGCTCCACCGTTGGCGGGCAGCGCACTTTCTTGCAGCTTGCGCAGAGCTTCAACCCGGCATCCCCAATCGCACTCCCGATGATGAACGTGCTGCCTGTCCAGTTGGTGGTGCCCACGTCTGCGCTGCGCGCGAGGGAGGCCGTTGTGCGCTCACCGGCCGAACGCGGTGCCTGGTACTACACCAACTGGTGCATGCCTGACACGATGACCATCCTGCCGGGGTGCAGTGACTACCTTCTTTCACGCTCCCTGCCGGGATACAAGGAACGCAAAAACTACGACGGCCAGTCCGGCGTCCGCATCGAGCCGAAGGATGAGTGCACCGCGGCGAAGATTTGGGAGTCTTCCATGAACGGAAACGCTTTCATGAAGAACGAGGTTGTGAAACCTACGACCAAGACGACTGGCCAGGTTTCTGTGAACACCTCACTGAATCTGAAGGACGCTGCCACCCTCACCGTGCTGAGCCTCGAGGAGCTGTGCCTGACCTGCTTGCCCATGCTCATGCTGCTCGGCAAGATGCTGCAGAACATGGGGCGCCGCGACGAAGGCGCGCAGGTGTGCCGCAACACATTCAACACCATTCTCACGGCATACGGTGGCGGCTCCATCCAAGCCCAGAGCTTCGACCACCGCATCAAGTCCACGTTCGGTCCGTACAACTAGTCCACGCCCGCCACCAGCTTGCTTGTCCCTGGGAAGAAGGTGTCATCGTGACGCCGACAGCCACCGTCGGTGGCGAGGAGCAGAACCGCGTTGAACACCACAGACCACAGCATCAGTAGCGAACAAGAATGCGACCGGGGATACGCCTGCAGTTAGTTTCACTTCTTGTCTCTTCATTTTCTTTTTTGAACCCGTCGAGTGCGACGCCTAGGCACAATATCCGTGCTTTGTGGTGCGCTCCTTTTCTTTTTTTCCGTGCTTGCTCTCGAGTCCTCACGGCCGCCAGCTGCAGTTTCTTCCCTTTTTTCTTGCTTGCCGGTCATGACCGTGCTCGCACTGTCTTTTCCGGTGTCGCCGCAGCGTTTTCCTTGATTCTTCTCTTCCTGCGCCTCCCGGGGCGGTGGGGCGGCGAGGCTTTCTCTTTCTGCGTTCTGCGCGCTGTGGGTGGAGGAACGCGCACACGCGCGCTGCCCAAGCCTGCAACCAGAACGGCACGGAATACCGATCGATTATTCAGATGCGGAGAGCTCCACGATGAGCAAACGCCGCTTTTCCCTTTTTTCTTTTTCCTTCATCACTCTTTTACTCCCACAACTCATGTACATCCGCACCACGCGACCTACTTTTGCTGCATTCCACAGAGCACCGTGCCTCGAAGAACAACAGACAAATAGACATCAGTGATGAACTCGCAAGACGCAACCAACAGCGCCTACCGCTGCCCGGAACCAGTACGGATGGGTGAAAGAAAAGCCAAACTGTATGTCACGGCGCACGCATGTATTGTAAAATCAACAGAAAAAAAAAGAACAAATAACAGAAGTGGGCTCCCCGCGACAACAGTTTTTTTTTTTTTTTGTCACATGGGAAAGGACTTTGAACCAAATACGTGCACCATCGTCCACAAAGGGAACGCAGCAACAGCACGGCCGGTGGAAAGACGTGCACTGTTCCATATGACCCTGTGTGCTCCGTACGGCCGCAGCAAACTCGCGGCTGCACGAATGCCAGCCGTGACTCGACGAGGTGGAAAATCAGCGAGATACGGCACCGTCAAAGCGCGGGCAATACACGTCGGATGTCAGGCACTGTGGCGGCGATGTCCAATATCGTCAACCACACTCTCTATCTGCTGTGTTCAACAGATGCTCGTGCAACGTGCTCTGTGCAGCGGTGTGTGCACGCAAGCGCGAGAGAGTAAATAACGCCTGCACCCGGTAGCGCAACCCGCATCGTTCGCTTCTTTCCTTTTTTTTTTCGTTCCTCGATCTTGTTTGGTAACCTGTACAGTAGTAAACACCACACACTCACAAAAACGCGTTCAGCGGCGAGCCCCGCTTACGCATACCCACTCTCTTTCTACCTTTCACAAATGGTCGCATTTCGTTTCTGTTTCTTTCTGTTTCTTCCTGTTCTGCCCTTCCCTCCCCCCTTTTTTCTCTTTTTCCTCTTTTCTCCCGTTTTGTTGTTTTCTGTTGTTTCGTCCCTTGACCCGTTCTTGATACTCTCTCTTGTGACCAACGTCATTCAAGTACAAAAAGGCGCAACGGGCAACTAGTCGCGAAGGAGGAGGAGGAGAGGCGTCACGTGACACTTCTTGACTTTTGTCCCTCCCCTACACTCTCTCTTTCGCGAACCCAGTTCCACCCGCTGCCGTGCCGATGCTGCTGCTTGCCATCAGCCGAGCTAGCGCATAAAGGCTCGAACTGTTCCCCCCCGGCGACTCGAGACCACAAGTGCACAGCTCACACGCAACCCTTCTGGTTTTCCCCCCGCTCCTTGACCCGCCCCTTTCCCAGCGGCCATTACCCAGGTATTCCCCACCTCTCCACAACCACCGAGCTCTCTTCATCCCCCTTTTTTCTTCTTGCGGGACTGCACGTGACTGTCAGATTACGGGAACTAGAGCGGCACGCAACACGCGCGTAACCGCACGTGCGCGCCTTCCCTCCCACTCCTCCATTGGCTTCCCAAGAGTGCACACGCACACACGGGACCGTCCGCAGAGTCTCTTTTTGTTTTCTCATGCGACCGTTTCGGCGAGTGACGACGGGCCGCTGTCGTGCGTCCTCGGCAACGCAGCGCGTTTCCATTGCTTCGTCTACACCGAACTCGCTTCATTCAATAGTCATGCGTCCCAACGTGCCCGTTCAATCGCTGTTGTTCATTCCGCCACCGCGGTGGGCGGCAGAACTCATGCGGCGCATGGATCACAAGTTCCCAGAACTGAAACCCGCGCAGACGGGCAACGCCGTCAGCCATCGCCACTGTGCTCGGTACCTTCAGGCATTCGTACATCCAAGCTTCACCGCCCCAGAGGCTGCGCACTCAACGATGCAGCCGCTGGTGTCCCTGGGCGAGGCGCTGCTCGTGCAGAGCGTCACCTCGTGGATTGAGTTTGCACTGCAAGATCTCACTCACGACGAATGGCACACCCTCTTGGCCACCCTCACGAGCGACAGCACGCTGAAGCGTGTGCTGGCAGAGGAATGGGGCATGGCAGACTTGGTACTGTCTGAGGCGTCTTCCTCACTACTAACGCGCCAAAAGTCGCGATCCACGCGTGGTTTGACGGCATGGCTTGCCACAGGCGGGCACGAGCTGCCTGAGCCGCACGGCGCCAGCTGCGTCAAGGCAGTGATCGCATCCGTGTACCTGGAGAAGGGGCTCGCCACCTCCACGCAATTCTGCACAACCCACGTGCTCCCGCACATTGCCGTCTGAGGTTGTTCGCACGGGAAAGTAGGAAAAGGTGGCACGCTTTCCTCTCTGTTGGCTAGTTGTTTGCTTCGTTCACAGTACACCGCCTTCCACACAAACACGTCACTACACCCCACGCAATCCTGCTCTCGTTGCGGAAACGTTATGCGCGTGTCTCGCCACACAGCACTGACGGTCGTGAAACCGGCTACCGTGCTATGTATATATATTTTTTTGCGCCGTCCCACTGTCATGGGCTGTTTCCCTAGTCCACTGCCCGCGTGTTTCACCTGCTCCTTGTCTTTCCCTTTCCCTTCTTCTTGCCCCGATCCCATGCACACTGGCACCCAGTGCACACAACACTGCAGTACCCGAACATCTTTTTTTTTTTTTTGCTGCGCCTCACCCTTCTCCTTTCGTATCTCTCTCCCCCCCCCGCTCCCGTTGGAGTCTCGTTGCACCATGTCCTCCCTGTCCACTGGTGGCGCGCCAGCAGATGGCGTGTCACCGGCTGGCGACGAACTGGAACCGCTCTTCGCGTACGACGAAGAGCCACCGCGCATCAAAACGCGTGAGGAAGTCCTCGCAGAGCGTCTTCAACACATCGCCCAGTTCCAGTTTGAGACGAGCGAAAGCCCCGAGAGTGACGCGACTGGGGCCCAGGTATTCTTGGAGGGGTGCAGACAACAGGACAAGCTGTCGTTTATGCGCTATCCCACCACCTCCATCGCACGCGAGCTCATGAAGGAGCAGACCATCCTAGACCTGTCCCACGCCGGCCTCGGAGCGAAGGGCTGCAGGGCACTTGCGGAGGCTCTGCGTATCAATACGCAGGTCGTTTCGCTGGTTCTCACCGGCAACTACATGACACCGTCTGCAGCACTGGAGATTGTTCGCGCCGTCAATGAAACGCGCACGGTGACCGAGCTTGACTTGTCGGTGAACGACATCGGCAAACTAGAGCTGGCTGTGAGCGGACTTCCCGCTGTTCGTGGCGGGGCCGTGGTGAACGAACTGTTGGCCCCCGGAAACCCCATTCAGTCACTTTCCTTGCGTCAGAACTCCCTTGGCGACGCCGATGTCGCTCTGTTTTGTGAGACACTCGCCGAGAACGTGACCCTCCATCAGCTTGACCTGAGCTACAACAAGATTGGCTACATTGGTGCCGTTGAGCTGGCCAAGATGCTGTCACGCAACGGTGACCTGCGAGACCTAAATTTAGAGTGGAATTCGTTTCGTGCCAGCGGTGCGGTGCATCTGCTCGCCGAGGGTTTCCTCGCAAACAACACGGTCAAGTCATTCAACATGAGCAGCTGCGGCCTCGATGACGCGTGCGCGCAGTTGCTGGCAAAAATCATCAGCGAAAACGCGGTGGAGGAAATCACGGTCGCGAACAACCGCATTTCTTCCGCTGGCGCGGAGGCCATCGCGAAGGGCCTTCAAAGCGCGTCGTCCCTGACTTCTCTTGTCCTCGACGGTAACTCGCTCGGAGATCACGGGTGCACAGCGCTTCTCAACGTAGTGTTGGGAGGCGATGTGAGTACGCTCAAAACACTGAGTCTTCAACACTGCGGCTGCCTCAGGGAAACGGAGCGACGCGGGCGAGAAGGAAGTACCGCGTCGCTCACTGTGCGGATCTCAGAGGGATGCAGCAAGGCTGGCGAATCAACGAATGACATGTAAACTATTATCGTTGGCATCGCGTTCTCTCGAAGAGTGAGGAATGCGCCGACCTCAGTGCCCGTGGCACAGACAATACTACCGGCAATACATACACACACACACACACACACATATCCACGCACATGTGTGCACATCAACGTCCTTGCAGAGACTCGTCGTGCTCAGCCGCAGTGCCAGTCCCCTTTCTCTGTACGTCTTCCCTCCTCCCACGCTCTCGCGGAACGTGCCAACCGATTGAGTGACGCGTGCGTCCATGCCTTGGACACTGGCCGCTGCCCGCGTGAAGGAGCCTGAACACACTGGCAAGGCTCATCACGCAGTTGGTCTCTCTCACAAGCGCACCCAGATCACCCCAGTCGCGAACTACCCTTCCTCTCTCTCTTTTTCACCCCTTCTCGTCAATACGCCGACCCCCTGTGTGTGCGTCTCTCTCTGTGTGCTAGCGAACCACTGCTAGTAGGTGCCTTTTTTCCCCTAGTTTGTTGCTTGACAGCGCCCATCTCATCAAGATGGAAGCGTGCCAGGGCGTGTTGAATCGGCTTATCGCTTTCGGAGATTCCGATGAAGCGGAGGCTAAGCGATGTGCAGCGGAGCTGGAAGTCCAGTCACGAGAAATGCAAACACGACAACCTCTCCTCACCGAGGACTGCCTTGCTGCCTGCATGGATCTGCTTGAACGCGACACACCAGAGAACCCGGCGACACGCGCAATCATCATGCTGCTGGCAAACGTGTGCCTGAGGGACGATAATCGCTGGTTGGCTGTGCGCTTTGGTTTGCCAGGCATGTGCGTGGTGCTTCTTCAGCAGTACGCGCAACTGCCCAGCGCAACGCTGTACTACCTGTTCGATTTGGTGAGCACACTGGCGTCCGCCGATGCGCAGGCCCGCACGGCCATGCGGCCAGGCATCCCTTATGCCGTGCGTGCACTCGTTCAGCACGCCGGATCACTGGATGTCCTCCTCGGGGGTGCCGTGGCCCTAAACACGCTTGTCATGCTGGACACGGAGAACTGCGCGCTTCTTGTGTCTCGTGGTGGGGTGCAGGTGCTGGTAAACGTATTCCGCAACGCGACGCGCTTCAAGGGGGAGCTGACTCAAGCAAGCAACACGAGCCGGCGGCGCGCGACAAGCGCGCGGGCGCTGCCGAAAGCGCAAGCCGACCGCCTCGCCATCGAGAGCGAGGAGCGCGCCGCCCTGTGCACACAGGTGCAAAAGTGGGCGCAAGATACCCTCTGCCGTGCGTGCTCCCTCGGCACCCCTGCCGTCGACGAGGCACTCCAGGATGCTGATTTTGGAAAATATGGTGAGCTCATTGAGGTAGATGAGCTCAAGTGGTCTCTCACATTCGCACAGAAGAAAGGGAAGTCAAAGCAGGACGTCGTGAGGTGAGCGAGGCCCACGTCCTCCTCACGCCTTTCCCCACCCACTTGACCTTGCACATGCCACCGTCATGGTAAAGCGTGCACGACCTGTGCCACTGCTTTCATCGTCAACTCGCCATTTTTGTGAAAGGAGACTGCTACCGACCCCTTTCTTACACGCCGCCGTCGTTGCTTTTCCACTTTTTTTTTTTTCTGTTCACCGTTGCACACCCACACAATACACTGCCACCGACACTCAGTGCATTACTCACCCACTTCATGTCTCTCTTGTAGTGACGTTGTCATCCCGACCCGCATCGCAAGGGCGACGTGCTAACCTGACTCTGTCTTCTTCTCACGGTCAAGGCAGCGAATCCTTTTTGTTGTGACCTGTACGGCCAAGTCTTCACGCCATGTGCATGATCTGCAACGGCGGCGAAGCGGACCGTCAGTGCCTTTCCCTTTACGTGCGTGCTTCTGCACAAATGACCTGTTCTCATTTCTCCGTCACCCCCTCCCCTTTTCTTCTCACTCCACCTTGGCTCTCTGGCACACACACACACACACCGTCGCGAACCATCGTTTTCTCGGCTCCCACGTCTATCCTTGCCCACTCCCCCACCCCCACACACGCACGTGACGACACACAAGAAATAAAAAGTTCTCAAACGAAAGGTGGTGCGAATACCCCGTCTAGGCAGTTCACCCCGCTTGTTTGCCCCCTACCCATTTCTTTTTTTTTTCGAGTGCTTTAGTGTCCTGCTCTTTGCAGATCTCAGGTGCAGCCGGCTGTTTCCCCCGAAGGCGTTCCCTCTGTTTGTTGTTGTTCTCTCGCGCACACTCCCGTGGTCGTCTCAGACAGCTCATCCCTTGCACGTCGCGTCTTTCCAGCAAGTGCCAACGAAACAAGGGCGCCAATCAACCCAGGTTCGCTTGGAGTCAACAGCCGCACACACTCACACCGCCGCCTACAGCACAGCAGTCATGAGCAGCCAGAAGGAATCCACCCTGGCGGTGATGCTCCGCCGTGTCGGCATCCCAGAAGCCATTCCGCGCTTCGAGGAGATGGGCGTCACGACAATTGTGGGGCTCCGCAAGGTCGACGATAACACTCTCCGGGACTGCGTCCCTGACGAGGAGAAGCGTCAGCGTCTCAAGGAGACCATTGCGAACCGCGGCATGCCGCAGCAGCGCGGCCCTGTCATCGCGGACGCCAATATGCCACCCCGCACGGCAGATGGCGACTTCCCCCGCCCTCGCTACGATGAGATGCGCGGTCGCGGTGGTGGTCGCGGTGGCCGCGGTGGTCGCGGCGGCCGTGGCGGTCGCGGACGTGGCGGCTTCTCCTCCGGGAAGGAGCGTCCTTGCCGCAACTTCTTTTCCCCAGAGGGCTGCTCGTTCGGCGAGTCGTGCCGCTATAGCCACGATGCGGAGGCGCAGCGCCGCATGAAGGAGCTGATGGAGGAGCAGGGTGAGGGCATGCCCCCTTACGGTCACCACTACCACGACCAGCCTCGCGGCAGCCACGAGCTGGTGGTGGAGGTCCCTACGCGCAGCCTGGGTCTGCTCCTGGGCAACTCTGGGCAAGCACTTCACCGTATGCTGAACGAGTTCAACGTGACCAACGAGCACGTGCGCCAAGATGCAAACACATCTGAGGATCGCATGTACTTGCTGAAGCTGTACGGCGAGTCGCAGGAGGACCTGGAGAAGGCAAAGGAGGCCGTCACGCGCGTGGTCTTTGGCAAGAAGAAGGAGGAAATGCACAAGCGCTTCCAGTACGCGCAGAGCGAGCTCGACCGCAACCTGCGTGCGGTGCGCACCCTTGTTGCTGGCAACGAAAAGAACAAGGATACGAATCGGTACCTGTCGGAGGATATCCTCAAGAACGTGGTCTCTTCGTTCCGCTTTACGCATCCCCAGAACATCAAGCACTTCTTCATCAAGACGCTCGACAACGAGAAGGACAAGACGGAAGCCGTCAGCAAGGTGGTGTCGCAGCTCAAGGGCATCCAGGCCGTGCTGTTCTTCCCTCAGAAGCGTGTGACGGAGATGGCCGGCCGCAAGGCAGACGGCTCGTTCGACGAGGCTGCCCTCACGCGCACTGTGCAGCGCCTGGCGAAGAGCTTCCCCGGCGTGACACCCCAGTTCGTATGCCGTGAGCAGTCCAAGGAGGAGCGCATGACCGCTCTCGAGGCCTTCAAGGAAGGTGTCCCTAACGAAGCCGGCATTCGTCAGCGACTCCTGGTGACGAGCGAGGACTACGCGAAGCTTGCACGTAAGACGGTGATTCCGTACGTCAACGTGGTCATCAGCTTCACCGTGCCTCGCCGTGAGGACTTCTACCTCGTTCAATCTCTAGTCACCGGCCGCCGCGGCACTGTTGGTGCTTCCCTGCTGTGTGTCGGTGAGGCGGAGTTGGACCAGTTTGACCAGCTTTCCAAGAACATTGAATTCACGCCCTTCGTCAACGAGAATAGCTTCCGCGACGTCGCCACGGAGCTGGTGTACGACACGGTGGACGCGCCTCTCACGCTGGCTGAGGCTGAGCCGCCGGCGAACTGGCGTGACACGCTGAAAGCCTGAGGCGATGCACGCCATCACTCAGCCTGCGCCGGCTCTTGTGCGCTCATTGGCCCACACTCTGACGACCTTCGCAGCTTGTTCGCGTCGGGCTCCTCTGTGAGTCTGCGCACGCTCCCTCGGTTACTCTCGTTCCTTTTTATTTTTTTTCTCTGGCTCTGCCCCCTCCTCCGTCCACACCGACTACGTGTCTGTGTCTGTGTGCGTGTATGTGCGTGTGCGGTAGGGCATGAGACGAAGAGAGAGAGAGAGCGAGAGCGAAAGTGTGCGACCGCAACAGGTGCGAAAGACGCTTATGCGTGTACGTCAACAATTGTTGCTGCTAACCTTTTGGCGATCATTAACTAGTATTAGAAAAAAAAAAATGCAGCAACCATGCAAAAAAAAAGGAGAAAAGAAGAAGAAAAGAAAAGAAAAAACGCGCGTCTCCAGTACATCAGCTGGTCACCTCGCCCTCCACTAAACCTGCGCGACGAGACTCGCCTACACGTACCTCCCTTTGCCGCATTGCCCTTGGGAGGAGCTCCTCTGCCCTGCTCTTTTCCTCTCATCCGCCCAGTACGCAATGGCCCCTTTCCAGGAGATGGCTTCAAACGAATGCGAGAGAGAAAAGGAGCAGTCAGCCGATCAAACAAACACCAGAAACGCAAAGAGGTGAACCACTCAATACTGGCCAAACAGCTTGTCGTCGTGAGACCACTTGGCAGCTCAAATACATACAACACGCACGCGTGACGAGCTTTCCTTCGACGAAGAGAGCAATCAATGCAAGTGGGAGAAAATAAAAAGAAAGGAAAGAGAAATGAGCACCAGTGAAGAGGTGGATGACACAGTCTGTAACTGTGCCGATTATTCGCAGGACGTCGGCACTACACGATCGTTGTCTGGTTCTGTCGCTTTTTTTTCGTTTTTTCGATCAAGCAGACAAACGAATGCTTCTTGTCGTTCGGCGGAAGCACTCTGACGTGACTCAGCATTTGCCTGCTGTGTTTTTGTGTCTGTGCCACTTGATAAGCGTACCTCTGGTTGCGCTACCACAAGGAAACGAGGAAGAACAAAGATCGAGCAACCACCATCGAGCACATTCGTTGACCCACAACGAATGCCGCATCCTCTGTCAGCACGCTGACTTTTGTTGTTTTCCTTCTCCGTCCCTTCTTTTGTTCTCCACGTTAATGGCGCGTCACCGTGGTGACTGCCTGCTCCCAGCCAGCTGCTGAGCCCACTCCGTGGCATCTTAGCGGTGCGCACACCGCAACGTGCACAACCTGACCTTAATATCGACGTGCCTTCCGTGCTTGCGCAGGCTCCCTTGAATGAGCTCTTTTTTTGTATCTTTTTCGTCGACGCGCATCTCTTTACCATCTTGACAGTTCAGTTCATGCGACGACAGAGCGAGGTGAATGCCCACCGACAAACGGATTCCGCCTGTCATCATTATCAAAACAACAATAACAGCAACACCAACAAAGAATGCGCACAGCACACGCGTATTTGTCTACTGCGAGCGCAGCAGCAAAAAGAAAATGGGAGGACTCTGTTCCACGCTTCAGGTCTC
Organism: Wallacemonas sp. TrypX; assembly: GCA_030849625.1. Taxonomy (NCBI): domain Eukaryota; phylum Euglenozoa; class Kinetoplastea; order Trypanosomatida; family Trypanosomatidae; genus Wallacemonas; species Wallacemonas sp. TrypX. Next base: position 207,331 of record JASANP010001140.1, on the reverse strand, counting down.
GCCAGTCACCGTGCAACCGCACGGACAGCGCTTGTCAACGCACGTGGAGGCGCGGTCCGCCATGCTGCTCTCTCGCTGTGGACGGCGTCAGGAGCTTTGCCCGCCCCCGCTCGCTGCCTTTTTCTTTTTTTTTTTCTCCGCGTAACGCATACCGCGCGTCGCCCCAAAGTGTGTCAGCTACACGGACTGCCCCCAGCCACGGCAGCCGTGTGGTCCACTGTGGCCTTCGTGGGACCCTCTTCGTTCGACCTCACCAGCACATCTCTTCTCCTCCCTGTCACTTTCGTCCCTTCTTGCGTGTGCGGCGTGGCGATCCTCCTCGACGTCCTCCTTCCTTCTTCGCGGCCAATTTTTTTTTCTTTTTTGTGCGACAGAGCCAAAAGTGCGCATCTAAGCGTCCTGCTTCTCCTCTTTTTTTTCCTTCTGACTGTTGTCACTTCCACACTACCTCTTTCACCCCCACCTCTAACACACACACGGCAGTGAGATTCACCATGGCCTCCAAATGCGTGAACGTTGAGTTGCTGCTGAAGGATATCATCAAGCAGACGATTGCGAAGGCTTTCCCTCAAATTAGCGCCATTCCAGAGCCGCTGATCACGCTCGGCAAGGTGAGCGAGTATCAATGCAACAATGCCATGGGCCTGTCCAAGGCGTTGTCGCAGCTGAAGCCGCCTGTCAAAATGAGCCCGCAACTGGTCGGTGAGGAACTGCAGAAGAACCTCGTGAGCAACGATGTCATCGCTGAGTTCGAGCCGACCCCCAAGGGTTTCATTAACTTGACTATTCGTGCGGAGTGGGCGGCACAGATGGTGCACAACGTGCTCGTGGACGGCATCCAGCCCCCGCAGATGGAGACAGGACGCGTGCTCGTCGACTTTTCGTCCCCCAACATTGCGAAGGAGATGCACGTGGGCCACCTCCGCTCTACCATCATCGGCGAGTGCATCTGCCGTTTGCTCGAGTTCTGCAACTTTGAGGTGTTCCGCATCAACCACGTGGGTGACTGGGGCACGGCCTTTGGCATGCTCATTCTGTACATCAAGCGCAACTACCCCGACTTCGCCTCCAACCCGCCGGACATTTCGGACCTCACCGGCTTCTACCGCGCGGCGAAGGAGTGCTTCGACAAGGATCCCGAGTTCAAGGAGGAGGCGCGTCGTGAGGTCGTGAGGCTTCAGTCACTCGATGAGGACTCCATCAAGACGTGGAAGTTCATCTGCGATGTCTCCCGCAACGAGTTCAACAAGATCTACGAACGCCTCAACGTGACGATTGATGAGCGTGGCGAGAGTTTCTACAACCCACTCATCCCCGAGACCCTCAAGCTGCTTGAGGAGGCTGGCCAGATCGAGGAGAGCGACGGCGCCAAGCTGATCGTCAGCAAGGAATTGATCAAGATGAACGAGCTGGACGCCAAATCCATGACGAAGCTCGCCTCTCAGCACCTCGCATACATGACCAAGGGCAATGGCCTGTTTGTCCACGAAAACCTCATCGCGGCCATGAAGAAGGCAGACATCCTCAAGGGCGAGCCCGGCGCGGAGACGGTCACGCTCTCCAAGAAGGAGACCAAGCCGTGGGACAAGTTCGACCTGCAGAAGGACCTGAGCAAGCTTATGGCTCAGCTGGCTCCTCTGTACACGAAGCAGCTTGATCCCCTCTTCCTGGAGGTCTTCGAAAAGGCTGGCATCGTGAAGGGTGACAGCCTGCTCGTGCCCCGCTTCTCCTTCCCATTGATGGTCGTGAAGAGCGATGGTGGCTTCAACTACGATACCACGGACATCGCCGCCATGTACCAGCGCTTCGTTCTGGAGAAGCACAGCCGTGTCATTTACTGCACTGATGTCGGCCAGTTTGACCACTTTAACATGTGCGCGCAAACGGCGAAGGATATGCACTGGATGGACAACGCCACCTGGGATCACGCCGGCTTTGGCCTCGTGATGGGTGCCGATGGCAAGAAGATCAAGACGCGTTCGGGCGAGACGACGAAGCTAAAAGATCTGCTCGATGAGGCCGAGGAGCGCGCTTTGGCCATTATCACGGAGCGCGAATCCGGCGACAAGGGCCAAGGCCTCAACGAGGAGGAGCAGAAGGAGCTGGCACGCATCATTGGCCTGGGCTCTGTCAAGTACTACGATCTCAAGCAAAACCGCGTGTCTGACTACGACTTCGACTACGATAAGATGCTGGACCAGTCTGGCAACACGGCGGTCTTTCTTCTGTACCAATACGCTCGTATTTGCTCGATCAAGCGCAAGGCAGGCGTGAGCGACGAGGAGATTGTTGCCTTTGACAAGGTGTGCCTCGACACCCCTCAGGAGAAGAAGTTGGCGCTGTGCTGCTTCCGTTTCCAGTCGGTGATCATCAAGACCGTCGAGGACCTCTTCCCTCACCACCTTACCGACTTTGCGTACGAGATTGTGTCGTGCTTCTCCGACTTCTTCCAGAATTGCCGCGTTGTCGGCGATGCCAACCAGGCAAGCCGTCTGTGCCTCGTCGAGCTCACCCGCATCACCCTGAAGCAAACCCTCACCATCCTCAACATCGACGTGGCGGAGCGCATGTAACCGCTGGGGTGCGTTGAGAGACTGAAAGAAGAAATGACCGAGCTGAACGAGAGTACGCAGGCCAACGAAAACAAAAAAAAATGAACCAACGCGAAAGAATCAGTCAGTGACAATAGCCCGGGCTGTTGGCGCCTTGCTCTTTCTCCGCTGGAAAGGACTCTAATAACCACGGTAATCATCGTCCTCAAAGGACAAACTGTAAAGAACGAAACAAAAATAATAATAATAAAGAACGCGCTAAAGAGGCACTATCTATGGGGGTCGGCCGTCTCTGCCGGATTGAACTCCCACCAGACAAGCGTGTCAGTGCCACTCACCCAAACACCCCCACCTCTCCTCGTGAGTTGTTGTTGGTGAACCCAAGAGCTACTGAACAGCGTGCAGTTCACCTCGACGTGCTGTTGTCCGCCTGGCTTTCTCTCCGCATCGGGGGGACGGGGGGCGACGCATGTACACTGAAGACGCTCTGGACGATGTTCAACATTCGCTCTCCCTCGCCCTCTTTTCTCGTGTGTCGCCACGCACCACTTTTTTTAGATCCCCTCCGCTCTCCCGCTCCCCTGCAGCACAACATGCAAGACTGGTTTGAGCCGCACCCGTACGGCATTTACCCTCGTGGCAATGCCAAGAGCGAGTCTGACATCTTTGATCGGTTCGGCTCCCTCTCCTCGCTTGTCACCGCGACCACTGACGATGACAAGGAGCACACGGAGCAGCCGTACTTGGATCTTTTTCAGTATATAATGTCCTTCATGACTGTCGCTGACCTCTCACGGCTCTCACGCGCGTGCACTGGGTGGTATGTCATGACGCACTGCAACGAGGCCTTCAAGCAGGCGTACACGGCGTTGTGCCCGTCTCGACTGGTGTTTCGCGGCTCGTGGAAGGAGAGTGCGGTGCGTGCGTTCCTGGACAGCGACGCGGCCACCGCCCCGGCCACCAAGAAGAGCCGTCGCGAGTCCGCCGCACCTCGCCAATCATCCGAGCTGCTCTTCCCGTACGGCTGCTCACACAAGCCTGTGCGGGTGTCGCGTGCTTTCTTCTGCGACCAGCTCTTTCAGGCGTGGATGTGCACCATCTTGCCCACCGATTATCACCTAATCCCACGGCCACCTCATGCCGCACACGCCGTGGAGGGCGGCGACGAGGCGAACCAGGGCTCGCGCGCGCAGCCTGCGGCCAGCCACCATGGCGAGAGCGACGCCGCCTCACGTTCGACGCCGGCGGCAACCCCGCGTGTGCCTCAGCAGTACAAATCCGCCTTCAAGCCGGTCACCCGCTGTCACAAGCCTTCTGCCGATGAGTTCCGTGAACGGTTTGAGCAGCCAAACATCCCCGTTGTGCTCACCGGCATTGCGAGCGAGTGGCCCCTCTTTAAGATTCTGAACCAGGACTTTAACAATTTCTCCGCGAAGAAATGCGAGCTGCTGCGCGCTGGCGTCTCTGAGGATGCTCTCTTCCGATGTGAGTACACCGACATGACCATCGATGACTACGTTCGCTACGCACGCGACCAGCAGGACGAGCGGCCGATTTACATGTTCGATGCTGAATTTGGCAGCTCGCTGAACGTGGAGAAGCTTTACCAAGTCCCTGAGCACTTTGCGCGTGACGATTTCTTCTCTGTTCTCGGTGCACAGCGACCGAAGCACCGCTGGATCATCGCTGGCCCAGCGCGCGGCGGCAGTAGCTTCCACGTGGATCCCAACTACACCAACGCCTGGAATGCCAACATGACGGGACGCAAGCGCTGGCTCCTGTTCCCACCCGGCGCAACACCTCCTGGGGTGGTGCCAAGCGACAACATGGCTGAGGTCGCCACGCCCGTGTCACTGACGGAGTGGCTGCTGAACTTCTACGACGAAAGTGTCGGTCAGCTGCGCCGATCCGGCTACGAATGCATCTGCGAGCCTGGTGACATCATGTTCGTCCCCTGCGGCTGGTGGCACTATGTCATCAATCTTGAAGACTCACTAGCCATAACCCAAAACTACGTTTCCGAGTGCAACCTGAGCAAGGTGATCAAGTTTCTGCGCGCAATGAAGAACTCGATTAGTGGCATTGACGAGGACAAGGATGAGGTGAACGAAGAGGATGTGCGTCGGCGCCAGGGCAGCTTCGCCAGGGAATTCACGGCGCGCATGACGAAGGTGCACCCAGACCTGATGGCGCGCGTGGAGAGACAGCTTGAGGCCGAACACGACGAACGCCAGCGCCGCCGCACCCACCAGGTCGCAATGCTTGACTCGGGCAGTGAAGGCTTTAAGTTTTCGTTCTGAGCCTACACGCAGTCAGCGGCCACCCCATCAAAAGAAAAAAAAGCAACGACAGTGCATTCACAACAACAACAAAAAGCTACAACAACCGACGAGGGCCTTGACACCGTCTGCCACCATCACACTATCCGAGCCTCCCCACACGTATGTGAGCGCGTGTGATCGGAAGAGAATTGGGCAGATGCCGCCCTAATCGCATAAACTCTAAAGACTAGTATTTGGCACGTGTGCACCGTGCCTGTGTGTGTCTGTGTGTGTGGGAAACACACAATCGATTAACGCGTGTCCAGCAACGCAACCCTTTGTACCAAATCATCATGTGGGCGGCAACACCGTGCCTGCACGACCAGAGACTCGCAGGTGCGTCTCTCTCTGCATCCATGCCTGTGTCCGCGTGGCAGAGGGCGACCGTGCCGCTTTTCCCACCACCCTTTTTCCCCCCACTATGCGCATGGGCGTAGGCCTCCGCTTGGCAGCATACATACTCCACAGCGAAAAGAACACCGTCACACCTCTCATGCGTCTTTCCCCGCTTTCAACTTTCTCTGCCACTGGGCACTACACACACACAAAAAAAAATACCCAGCAAGTCAGCAAAAATGGGGTTCCTCACCAGCTGGTACGAGTCGCTGGTGGAGCAGAAGCGTTTAGACCTTCTCATGACGATGGGGCTGTACGACGAGCGTGTGTACGACGTTGTCGACAAGCACCACCTCGCACCTGAAATCGTGGCCACTCTGCCGGCGCCGCTCACCGCCAAGTTCCTTGCACGCGGCATGTGCTACGATAACGTCAACGAGCCCGTCATTCACAACTTTGTGAAGATCTGTATGATGCTCTCGCGATACCAGACGACGCAGGAGGCGTCGACCCTGGCGGAGCTGATCGGCAATTGTGGACTGCCCGAGCAGTATCGCCTGCAAATGTTTAACTTCAGTGAGACGTACCGACACATGATCTTGTCGCAGTCTTACTTTCCTCAGCGCGCGGTGCTGCGCCTCCTGGCGTACATTTTCTGCGATGACGTGCTCTCCGACGCCGTTGCACAGCTACAGTACAAGTCCGACATTCTGAACCACATCAATAAGGTGTACGTCACGACACCTGATTTTGTTTCGTGGCGCTTTTCCGTGCGTTGCATGGCGTTGGCTGGTGGATTCAACGAGGATCGAAGTGAGGTTGAGTACACAGAGGCTCTCACGCGCACTGTGAGTGAGGGCGTGCCGGATTTCCTCACGTACTTTCTTGTCACATTCGTCTACGCGCGATTCCGGTTCTATCCGCAGCGCGTGCGTGGCATCACACCACGGTGGCTAGCCCGCCAGCGAGCGGCCTTCTCGGCACTTTACTGCGGTCTCCTTGGTGTGTACTGCAACTCGCTGCTCGAGTACCGCATCCACGAGCACCGTGTCCTTTACGAGCTGCGCAAGAGCCAGGAGTACCGCCGGCGCCGCGGTGCCCAGCGACGCCGCACGGCATACCAGGAAAACAGCTACTTCAATAACATCGAGGGCGTGACGCGGCGCATCTTTTCCATGCAATCCACCACGTACGGCGTGACGACTCTGGCCTTGGCGGTGTCACTGCTGCCGCTCACGTCGGTCAAGTTCCCCCAGTTCATGGGCGACGTGGCGTGGCGCCATCCGTGGGTGCCACGATTTTTCCCGGCCATCCTCGGCATGCACTCAGCCTCTCGTTGTCTGATCCCTTTTGTGTTTGCGCCATTCACGCTCGTCTCGCTGGCTCGCATGAACAACTATGGCAATTCGTGGTACGACAACTACGTGGAAATGCGCATGCGCATGTGGCACCGCAAGGTTGACGTCGCGTTCGATACCTCCACCCAAACTGTGGACGCCGACGTCGACGAAAAGAAAGGCCCTTCTTGAGGACTGTCTGCATCCCGCGCAACGGCTTTTTTTTTTTCTCACGCACGCGTGTCTGTCTGTATGTGTGTGTGTGTGTGTGTGTGTGCGTGCTCCGTCTTCGATTCGGTATCCTGCACGTTGCGCGATGGCTTGGTAGCGAATGGGGGGTAGACATGGGGTCAGTGCCGCACTCTCTTGTTCCTCTTCGTCCCTTGTCACCCCCGTTGTTCACATTTTCTTTTTCTTTTTTTTCTCTCCGCCGCGTCCCCTGTGCGCGCGTTTGGGTGCGCTTCGGTTCACCCCGTCCTCAATCAAGGAAGTCGTCGGAATGGAAGACGACGAAACAGTGGCCGAGGAGAAAAAAAGCTGGGACGGCGCGTGCGTGAGCTGGCAGCGCTGTAAAAGCAGTCTGCCGCCGTGCTTGCCGCTTGCCCTGGTTCTTCTCGCTGCACTCCGAGGCACCTTCTTCTGTGCATCTACCCAAGAATAGACGTCTGCAGCTAGCTCTACCTTCTCCGTCCCCTCTCCCTCTCTCCCTCACTCTTCCTCTTCCTTTGCATGTGTGACCGACGTTGTAGCCGCCACGACGCGACCTGCATAACCAGGCGACAGAGGTACCTTGCTGTCTCTCTCTCTCTCTTTCTCAGCACCGCCGCCAACACTCTTCACGTGCCTTCCACGAGACTCCTTTTTTCTTTTTTCTTTTTCTTCCCTCCGCTGACGAGCCCCACTGGTCTGTTTCTTCCGATTCGTTGATTGTGCACAGCAACGCCTCTCCGTAGAGCGAACATACCTCCGAATAAGGACACCAATTTTTTTTTCTTGTTTTCGTGGTCTCATCGGGCCAGCGTATCCACTCACCCCCACAGCCACACGCGCAACCGCCGACCGCATGGATATCACCAGTCCAAGTCTGTTTGCGCGTGCGGCCACGTCGCCGAGCTACTGGAAGGCAGGCCAGCCTAAACAGGGCGTCGTGCTGAAAGTGGATGGCTCAGCTTCGCTCGTGCAGAAGCTAGTGTCTCAGCAGGACTGCGTGATGGACATGCAGTCGTTGTTGTTCGTTGTCGAGGACGACCTTCGCCAGATCAGCATGATGGGTCCTTCCCTGGGGCTGGAGGTACCTCATCAGGCTCAAACAGCGGCATCCACCGGTACACCCAACCCCTCCGAAGAGACAAGTCGCGGTAGCCGTACCAGCAGTCCGCTATACTCGCGAGGGTCTCGTGCCGCGTCGTCGGACCGTCAATCGCCTCTTCAGACCGTGGTGGTGGCGCGGCACAGTGGCGCGCGCAACTCCGGCTCGTGGAAAGACGTCCGACCGCCTCAGTCGACGCGAACGTCCACGTCTAGCAGTACGAATGTGCGCCGACACAGTACCGCCTCAGGCACGGGCGGTGGTTCGCCCACACCGTCGCGCCGCGTGTCCCAGGCTAGTCAGGGCGGCACAACAGCCGCGAATAAGATGAACTCGTCGCAGTCGATCAGCCCACCTGCATACACCTCCCGCCGCACCTCTGGCGGGGTTTCTCAAGCTCAGGACTCGTTCGCCGCCAGCGCTGTGCCGGACTTCCCTGCTGGCGCCTTTGACCCGGATGCGGCGTCATTCAATGTCTCCTTCAACACCTCTGTCCGCGTGCACCCGAAGGACAACAAGTCTGCCATGCCGCGGCGCACGAGCATCGCCGTGGATCTCCTCTGCCCAAGCGTCGATGATCTTCCCGTGGAGGAGGTGGCGGTGACGGCTCGGCGCTTCGCCTTTGCCCATCGTAAGAAGCTTGCCGATGCCGATGCACGTAGCGATCTAGCACACGAGTGGCTCGTAGGTGCCTTGGCCGTGAGCCGCGACGAAGAAGAGGCGCGAGAGCGTCTGGCAGGCCTGCTCGTGGCAATCGAGGAGGAAACCGCGCGGTACCTCGTGTACGGCGAGTACGACAAGTTCGTCGTGTTCTGCATTGAAAACGAGCCGGTGTGGCGCCGTGCAGCACACACGCTTCAACAGCGCAAGGAGGAACGGCTCAACTCGACCGAGAACACCTTCGCACGCTTTGCCTTCATTGACAACGCCGTACAGCAAAAAAGCAAAGAGTTCCAAGAGTACAGCGACTTCATGGTGTCACTCAAGATGGTCGAACACGACGAGCTGCAGATCGCGCTACGAAAGGCACGCGATCGCCTGCGTACAAACACCGTCGTCCGTCGTGAAATCTCGCCGCCGCCACCACCGACGGCTGCTGGTGGTTCTGCACGTGCAAACACGGACCTTCACGCCCAGGAGCGGAGGGCGCGTCGCGTGGCTCCCACCTCGACCGCCTTGTCGGCAGCGTCAGCGACCGAGGCAAAGCCGCCGAACAGAACGTCCGGCCGCAACCAAGGGATGAGCAGTGGACAGAACACATCCCCGGTCTCCCATGGAAGCAAAGGCAGCCACAACACGCCCACCCCACCGCGCGTGCCGAAGCCAAGCCGACCCTCACCACGCGTGGACGGCAACGCGGAACCGGCTTTACGCCGCGCCGCTCCGTCAGCTTCATCAGGGTCAACTAGCAGCGGCAACCACGCACACATTCGCAGCGACCGTGCCACGGGGCAGGTGCACTCCTCCCAGCGAGGCGGAGCGGCACTGACAGCGACGGAGTCAGAGCCGCGTTTCCACGATGCTGTTCGGCCGCAGCCGTGGATGCACGTCGAGCGCATACCCAATCCATGACCGTCCTCCTGCCACTGGCCCCTCGCACCACACGCTGTGCGTTTTGGTAACTTTGCTTATTTGCTTATTTCTTCTCTCTTTCCTTTTGTTTTGCCCCTCCCCGTGCAGGTCTGCCTGCCTGAGAGGCGCTTCCGTTACTTTCCGCCGCCTGCCTTGACGGTACTAATCGAGATTCGAATGTACACGTGATCTCCCCTCCTTTTTCTTTTTGCTTCGGTGCCTCGTTTCGCAGCGTGCAAAGCGGCAACCAGGAAAAAAAAAAGGAGAGAGCAAATCGTCATCAATTCACCATGAAGTTTACTCGGGACAAGCGAGGGGCCTCTCTCCGTGTGGCTGCAGAAGAGCTGCATTGCGCGCACACACTGCATTCTCGTTGCTTTCACTTTTTCTTTTTGCCTGTTGATTTGCTCACCGCCACTCACTATTGACAATCTTTCTCTGTTTTGTTGCCTTTTGATACGATGTCTGTCTTCCAAACACACACACACACACACACACACACGCACACGCACATGCAACAGAACAAACAAAAGTCGGCAAGGGAGCGCCCTGTGAAGGATGGGACTGAGCACTTTTAGCAACGCGTTCTCTGTCTCTTACTGCCGACCCCTTCCCTTTCTCTCCCCTCACGCACACACATTGACACACCACCGCTGGTCACCGGTGCTTTTTACCATCACCTCAGTCGCCAGTGTCTAGAAAGATTTGCTACCTCACCATCCTCTCACTTTTCTTCGATCACCTACCACACAGTGACTTGAGATCCAAGGAATACTCCTCGTTGCAACGAGATCTCAGAAGCGACTCATTTTCTTTTACCACAGCGACAACATCTTTTTTTTTTTTTGCGTTGTGTTCTCTGCTGTCCTGTGCCGACTTTCATTCTCTTACCTGTGTACTTGGGCTTTGCCAGAGCCCTCTTTATCCCTCCTTCTACCTTCCATAGGCTTCTTGCTCTTTTTTTTTTTGCTTTACCGCAGACGCATTTTTAGCACACACAGTACGACTTTGCGGTTGAGCTGTTGTCTAGGATGCCGCCGCCACCGCCAAAGGACCTTCCGAAGCGTGCCAGCCCACGCCACTCGCCTCGGCGCGAGACTGTTTCGCTCATGCCCACGTCACTCAATGTGAAGCTGGGTGGCGCCGCAGATGCCGTCGCACGCTTAAAGGCTCTCCGTGACGCTGTTAACGATATCCAATCAACCAACCTGCGTGCTAAGAGCCTGCTGGAGAGCACGGACAAGGTGCTCAAGGTGGGCCCTGACGGAGGCCTGGACGTGCAAGCCATGTCCTTCGTCGCGCAACGCCGGGCGAGCGTCGAGGAGACGGGCAAACGTGAAGATGAGGCGCATGCCCGCATGAAGGAGGTGGCCTTCGTGGCCGAACAGAAGATGGCTGCGCGCAACACCGAGGCGATCGCGCGCTCTCAGCGTATGCTGGAGCACGCACTGCCGGCGGAGCAGGTTGCCCAGTCACGTGTACACTTTGGCCACACGTCGTCCAACCCGCGGCAACCGACCCAAGTAGCCTCATCGACGATGCTGAACCCGTACTCCGTGGCACGGCCGTCAGGCGCCATGGCAGCCAACACACGGCCCGCGCAGTCAGGCAACTGGCCACAACCAACAGGCGCGTATAATGCGTTCAATTCACCGTACCCCGGACTTCAGCAAGCGGCGGCTCCCGGCACCCGCCCGTACATGGGGACGCAAGGAATGTACCCTGGTGAGGGACGCTCTCCGTACAACACGGCGGCACCAGCGAACCCGGCACCCGCGTACGGTTCACCGTACCCCGGCGTGCAGCGACCTGGCGTGTACGCAGGTGCGCCTCAGCCTGGCATGTACCCGAGCGAGAACCCACATCAGCCAGTAAACCGCCCTGGTTTCTATGCACTGTGAATCAGAAAATAGTGAAAGGGAAGCCGGTGACCGCTGGCTTCGTTGTTGCCTTTTGCTTTTTTTTGTTCGCACCTCTCTTCCGCTGCTCACTTCGTTTTCCTTGTGTTATGTGTTACTCTTCCTCACCGCAGCTGCCGCTCACGCCTTTCGTACTCACCACAGTGTGCGCTGCGTGATTGTGCACACACGTTCGTGCGTCCGTGTGAGGAGGTAATGCAATATCAACAACAACCAATGCAACTCCATGATAGTGTACTCAGTGGCACGCCCTCAACCCTGAGTTGCCTGCACACCCCGTTTTCGTTCTTTTCAAGGTAGTGATCGTTGCTATATTCTTTTCCCCTCTTTCTCTATGATAGACACCAGCGCGAAGTGTACAGAGACTTTGCTTTTCCCCCTTTTCGTTCTCTTCTCGTCAGGTCTCTCTCTACGTATGCACGTGGTGCACGTCAGCCACAGCCGGGAACCGAAAGACAAGTCTCCGGCACGGCGTTGCGTCACCCGATCAGAAGGCAGCTCGAAGGCCATCTGCTGTTGGCCGTCGTGACCACGCCACCTGCATGAGGGTTTATGAGGCATGCAGGCACTGTCGGCGCGGGATTTTGGACTGTCTCCCACACGGCACGTCGCCCTTTCTCGCTCACCCTCCTTTGGCTCTCTCGGTTGCGCACCACATGCTTTTCGGGGTCCCCATGAACAAAAAGAAACGACAAGTTTATGTCCGTAGAAGCTGACCGCGGGAAGAACACGAGCTGCTCCTCAAGCCGCCGGTCGTCGCCGCGTCACCACCCTTTGGACCCCCTCAGTTTCTCTACATCTCTTCGCTCATCCCTCACAATCATCTTGCCATCCACGCTGTCGGCTTCGGCTCCACCTGCACCACTCCTACACACACACATAAAGTCACTTCATTGTCATGGCGTACACGGGGCATCTCGTAGACGTCGAAACAACTACCGAGTACGAGGAGCTGCACGCTGCCTGGGGGAAGCTGCTCTGGCTCGCTGGACTCGGCGCCTTCACGCGACCTGAGCCAGGCGCGTCACGCGGGGAAGTCAGTCCTGTGGGTAGCCCTGCAAACTCCCCGACCGGTATTCGTCCCGAGGAAGCGAAACTGCTGGAGCTGACGCGTCCGCTGACCGTGTCACTGCCTCCACCGATGCCGACAGAGGAGCTGGCATTTTGCCACGCTTACGTTCAACGGTTCCGTCTGCGTGAAGAGCAAGAAAAGCAGTACATTGCGTTCATTTTCCAAGAGTACAAGAAACGGAAGTCGCTCGAAGCCAAGTACGACGCTTTCATGGCTGAATTGAATGCGGAACTGGATGTGGCGCGACAGCGGGAACTGCCACCCGAGGTGCGCCGCGCCGTCGAGGCGATTGAAGAGGAGGAGTCGACTACTCGAGAGCAGCTGTGCTCGACGTACGCCAAGTTTGTGGAGTGGGTGGATGACACGACCCCCCGCTGGCTGGAAGCCGTACGTGCCAAGGAGGACTCACGGGCTCACCAAGAGCGCGCGAAAAAGGCCGCCATGGAAGCCGCCAAGGCTGCGCTCACCGCCGAGTTGGTGGCCGGCAAAGGGGCGGCGCCTGTTGCCGTGCCCAGCGCGTCTGGCGACCCCTACGATGCCACGGAGTACGGCGTGGACATCGATATCGACGCCGACACTGACTCACCGGTGGTTTCAGAGAGCGCGCTGAGACAAAAAGCTATCAAGATGCTGGAGCAGGAGGAGGCCGCTGTGAAGCACCGCCGTGCCCAGCACCTCGCTCAGCTGCGGGCTGAAGAGGAGGCGCTGCGTCGCCGCATTGACGAGAAGGCGCGCCAAGAGCAGAGCACATCATTGGCGGGACGTGACCGGGAGTTACAGGCACGCTACGCGACTTTGCTCGATCAGGAAGCCGCCATCACATCGCGCATCCGCGCGCACGAAAGCGCGGACCAACGCCGCGAGGCAGAGCGTGCCATGATGCTGGAGCACTTCGCCGCTGAAGAGCAACTACTCCGCCAGCGTCTAGAAGAGAAGGAAGCAAAGCGCAAAGCAGCCGAGGAAGAGGAGAAGCGTACCCTATACGAACACGTACGCGCCGAGGAAGCCTTGCTGCGTGAGCGCTTGCAGAAGAAAGAGGCCGCCGCAGCCGATGCCAGGCGGCAGGAGGAAGCTGTCAAGGAAATGCAAAAACAGCAAGAAGCGGCCATGCAACGCCTCCAGGCGTCGAAACAGCGCGAGGAAGAGGAGAGGCGCCAGGCAGAGAAGCAAGCACAGCTTGCCTACCTCCAATCACAGGAGGAGGCCTACAAGGACCGACTGCGTGCAAAGGAGCTGGCGGAGATCGAGGCAAAGGCGCAGCTGCGGCAGCGCCAGGTACAGAAAGACCTGCAGCATCTCTATCAAATCGCACCACCGCCACAGCCGTACGCACCCCCTTTTACGTCAACACCACCCGTGAGCACCACGCCCTCGTGGGGTGCCCCGAGCCCTGCACCCGTCAGCGTCGAGCCGCCTCGCTTCACCTACCCTGCCTACGGCCCGGTGCCAACCCCCAACTACGTCTCCACCGGTGTCCCTGTGTACTACGGCGGTGCTGGCGGTGCACCGCCAAGTGGTGTCGCGTACGCACCACCCAGCGCCCCTGCCCATTTTCAACCGACGATGGCTTATCCACCCCCCACACCCCCACAGGCCTATTACGGTTATCACTACCCGTAGGAAAGCTCACGCGATTTGGAAACAATGGAAGGGGTGGGGGGCTGCAGCGGTGAAAAGAGAGCTGCGCGTGTTGCCGTGTGTGTGTGTGTGCCCGTGCTTAAAAATGATAAGAGCCCGGCGTTTTGCCTCGTCTGGGCTATGCGTTTTCGACGGACAGGCACTGCTGTCTAGTGATTCTTCATTCCTCTTCTGTCTTTGTTTGTCTTTTTTTCTTTCTTGCTTCTTTTCTGCGTTCCAGTGATGTCAGCTCATACGCTTCTTGTTTTCTCTCGTTTCTTTCCCTTGTTCATGACCTCTCTTTCCCTCTCTTTCCCTCTCTATTTCTCTCTTACTACTCATTCAAACCACGTGGTCGAGTGAGTGAGCGAGCGAGCGAGCGAGAGAGAGAGAGAAAGGGTGAGAGAGTGTTCTTTGCTCACTTCCGCGACGTGCTTCACAACGAATCTTTGCGTGCCGTTATACCATCACATATGGTGACTGCAAGTGCCGCTGTCACTCATATCGTCGGCCATTTGATCAGCTGAGTTGTGCTGACCAAGCTACCACTCAGGGGGAAAACAACGACCGGTAGGGTATTCACCATCTTCCCCACCGCCCCTCTCCTCTCTTTGCGTCCCAACGCTCTTCTCACTCCTCGTCTTCCTTCCTGTCCGTTCACTGTGCGCTGTCAAACTCACATACACACACAAAAAACAAACCAACTCTTTATCACCAAACGGATTCACACGAAACTTTGTACACAGTGAAGCAACACTGTACCACCACTTTAACGCGCCGTCACTGCACAGCTCTTCTGTCGCCTTCCAGACAACGAGCGTGAAAGAGCGCAGCTGTTCTCTTCGTCGGCGCCGCCCAAGGGAAAAAAAACAAGAACAGAAACGACCGTGTGTGGCATCCTCACACGCGTACACGAACGGGCTGTCGCTCGTTGAACGGACCGACTTCCGTTCTCAGGTGCGATCCCACGTTATTTTCGTTCCTGACGGCGATTCTTCTCTGCGTTTCTCTCATTTTTTCTTTTTTCGATTTTTTCTCTTTCTTGCTTCTCCACTAAACAAGTTTCTCTTTTCCTCCGTCTCCGTTGTCTTTTCGGTCCGTCGCTCTAACTCACCTACGCGCGTACTCCTGCTCCCGTCACCTCTGTTGTAGACAGTCGGGGTACGACCATCAGTACCGGCAGTTTCTCGACGGGCACGTTTAACGCGTAGAAGTTCAAGTCACTGACTTCGCTGCACACGCAGACAAACACGCTCACACACATAACCCGTACCCATCCGTGCGTGCCTTCACAGCAGCAGGCTTTGCGCACAGCAACCTGTGAGCACGCGTGTACTTGTGCGCGCAGCCTCCACGCCCCATCTTGCCATGTCCACACCGGCCCAGCCAAGCCGCATCCCACAACCGCCTAGCATGTTGTCCCCATCACCACCTGGCGTGAACGATGCGAACGATTGGATGCGAACCTCCCCACTGCAGCACGATCTGAGTGGCCCCAAGACCCCGAGTGAGCGTGGTGCTGGCCGCCCTCTGGCGAAGGCGCCGCCACTGCCCCCGCTGTCCCCGTCGACCACGGAGGACCGCGTGCCACTGGGACCTTCCCGCTCGCCGACCATCTCATCCGCACGCAGACCCTCCCTGATGGAACGTGAGCTCACGAACGTCAGCAGCGCACGCGCGCAGACGAACTCGCTCTCCTCCAGCCCATCACACCACGCGGACTCCGCCAGCCTGTCCCAGCCCATCCCCACGCCTCGACAGATGCTCTCCGCTCGTGCGAGCAACTCACTACAGGGCGGATTCTACTCGCCTCGGTTTCACACACCGGGAGGCCTTCTCTCACAAGGCACGCCACGGCGGCATTCTGACCCCAATGCGGCGTCCTTCAACGCCCCCAACGGCAAGCCACGCGCACTGCACTTCCAGCTTGGCCGCATCGTCGGCACTGGAGGCTTTGGCGTGGTGTACCAGGCGATCTTGTCGGACGGCACCGTCGCTGCTGTCAAGGAGATGAAACTGGACACGACCAACACACGCTCGATTGATCGTGAAGTGGAGACGATGAGTAGCCTTCCGCCCCACCCGCACTGTGTGCGCTACTTTGGCTCGCGCCACAGCCGACACCACTACTACATCATCATGGAGTACATCAGCGCCGGCAGCATTCAGTCGCTGCGCCAACAGATGGGCCCATTCCGCGAATCTGTGTTCCAGCGCTACGCATACATGATCCTGCTGGGCTTGGATCATCTCCACCAGCACGGCATCATCCACCGCGACATCAAAGGCGCCAACGTGCTCCTCGACGAGCGCGGCACTCCCAAGATTGTCGACTTTGGCTGTTGCAAGAACCTGAACCAGATGAATAGCACACTCGGTGGTGGCGGTACCCCGCTGTGGATGGCACCAGAGGTGTGCCGTGGCAGCACGGCAAACGAGAAGACAGACGTGTGGTCATTCGGGTGTCTGTGCTTGGAGATGACCAACGCGACGGGTGTGCCGTGGGGCTTTCCGGCAGACACGACCATCCAGGGCTTGGCGTACGCGATCGCCTGTGCGACCCAGCCGCCGCCCATACCCGACAACCTCTCCCCCGAAGCGCACAACTTCATCGAGTGCTGTCTGCAGATTGACCCAGAGGAGCGCCTCTCTATTGCCGACTTGCTCGACCATCCATTCTTCGACGTGGATTGCTTAGAGAACGACGGCTACGACGACGACAATGCTTTACTCACCTCACGTGGTGGTAGCCTCCTCAAGTCCTCCGTGCGGCAACGGCTGCACGCAACTGAAGATGAAGACGAAGACGCCACCTTTATGGACTCAGTCGTCGTCAATCTACGTGCGATCAACTCCAGTGACTCCAGTGACGGCGGCGGCGACGATGCCGACGTACCTGTGCACGGCCGCATGGATGACCTAAGCACGGCGGCAGTCGTGTCTTCGACGACTGCCTCGAAGAGTCCGTCCGCGCCGCGGATCAACCCGTATGGGCGATACACAGGAGGCCTGCGCCTTCACAGCTCAAGTGAGGCACCTGGTCAACTCGGAAACGCGGCACAGAACATCGGAGCCACTCCCGTCGGTGCGATGGACGCCGAACCCTCTTTTCGCCTCACTAATATCGCCACTGACAGCGACGATGATGGCGGCAACACCGAGGTCGGTGGCGGCGGCTGGGCGAGCAGCGCTTCCCCGTCCCTCGCACGGCCGTCTCTACACGATGCACGACGCCCTGTGCAACATGACCCCAGTAGCGAAGGCTCGTCCCGTGGGCACCTCTTCGACCCCAAGTCGCCACCCCACAGTGAAAGTGGATTTTCTACCCTCGATCACGTACCCGCTGAGCGGCTGTTGGCTCAGGGACACACAGCTGCTGAACGCAGGGCTGGTGACCCCACGCACCTCAGCCACGCGAGCCCCCTCATGGAGGTCCACAGTGAACCACTCAGAATCGACGCCACACAGCGACCGGACGGCAGCGGTGACAATGAACGCAGTCTCGGCACCTGCGACCCTTGTGACACGAACACGACGCGCGCCCGCTATTCCGTCCCGTCTGCGGTCGTGCAACGGTCGCGGCGGTACGTGCGGGACTCTGACTCTGACTCGGACTCTGATCCCGACTTGCCGACAGGGACGGAGGGCACGGATGATGGCGACAGCGAATGCTTGCCGGCTGGTGCGAATTCTCAACGACCCGTGGGACAGGCAACGAGAGTCGCTCGCGAGGATGCCCGCCGCCACCAGGAATTGGTCACGGATATCTACCTTCACGGAAACTTGCCGTCGGCCCTTCCCACTCCAGAAGTGTCGGCGGCCAACTACGGCAGTCCTGCTGTTGCACCGGACAAGGCTGGTTCCACAGCGAAGCCGGGCACGGCACCTCTAGCAACGACGCCTTCGTGGCTGCTGCGGTCTGGGACCGACCAGCGCCAGCCTGTCGACAGCGTCGGCAGCAAATCCCTTTGGCCCGGGCGGGTCGTGGAGGCGTCTTCGTTCCCACCACGGCTAGGCATCTCGGGCAAGGAGGACGCGCCTCCACCGCCCTGGAGAGTACCAAGCGCCGGCCGCCAGTCGTCGAGGCTATCGCCTGGCTGCAGTCCCGTTGAGTCGCGCATTGACCTTCCTCCGGGACTCATTCATGTGGGCCCGAGTAGCTCAAGCTTCAAATCTGGCGAAGAAGAGGCCTGCCTCTCGGCAGGACCTTTAGCTAGCGGTGATGGCATGGTGTGGCTCACCGGAGGCACAGCCCGCGTGTCGAAAACGCCTGGCACACCCGGTGCGTCCCGCTCGGCTGGTCCGTCAGGAAAGACATCAACTGGCCACGAGAGGAGTCTCTCACACAGCCTGTCGACGTTCGCACAGACCGGCACAAGCACCACCGTACCTTTGTCCAACGAGGAATGGCAGGCACCACAAGAACGGAACAGCCGCGGTGAGAAGAAGCGCAGCGGTGTCATGGCTAAGCTGCTGCGGAAAAATTGAGCTCAACGCGTTTTCTTACCGAAAAAAAAGGAAAAAAAAAAGAAGTGCGATGACGTCAAACACTGACCGATGCACCTGTGACAATGGGAAAGAAGGGAAAACAACAAAGAAGATGGGTTGGGGATGGGTGGGGTAGCAGAACGAAGAGCAACAACAGCAAAACAGTGGTGCCCTGACCAACCAAACAAACTGCTCACCAACACACACGTGAACGCTGTGCGCGAACCCTCTTCCCCGCTTCCCACTCACACGTGAGAGAGAGAGAGCTAACGTGCATTCGGTCTTCGCTTGTTTCTTTTTTCCCTCCGCACTGTCTCATCGTACACACACACACACATACACATGCGGACCCACTTTCACACACGGCTTGTTTTTACTCAGTGCGCCGTCGTGGCTGAGGGACCTATTTTGCCACACTACTGTCTGTTCTCTGCCCTTTACCGTTCTCCTCCTATTTTTTGTTTGTTTGGCATGCTCGGCTCACTGCGGCTGGTCTCGTTATGGCTTTGTGTTACTCAGCTTTCTTTTCCCCCTTTTTTTTCACTATTCTGTCTTGCTTGCCTCTTCACTCCGTTTTGTTCTCACTCGCTGTCCTCTCTGTTCTCCGAGCCGTCACGCCGCTGTGCCCGTTGCACAGCGGGGACTCATTCGTTTTGTTTTCAGTGTGACCTGCTCATTCTCGTGTTGATCTTGCCCATATATTTCGTTGGCTCCCGTCGCTCTCACCGGACCTCCGGCCAAGCGGTGTCGTCGCATTCGCTTTGTTTTCTGTTTCCCAAGCTTTTGCAGTTCTCCCCCATTTTTTTTTTTTTGAGTATTGCCTGCGAGTGAGTGAACATGCCTCCTCCCCTTCAGTCACGTCGCCTTGGGGCTGAGTGAAGTATGTTGACATCATCGTCTCTGTGCACGAACCTGCCAGTCCCCTCCTCAATGTCTCACCGAACTTGAGCGTCCGCCAAAGAGCATCCACGGCCCGCGACTGCAGCCACACCGCCAGTGCGCGCATGAGGGACCCGCTTTGTTTCCTGTTTTTCACCCACCCACCCTCACGCAGTAAGCAGGCGTGCTTACAGGAAGCTTCAACTGTGTGTAAGGGGTGGGGGTGGGGGGATAGCCGATTCCCTACCCTTCTCTCTTTTGGCTCGTGTCACCGTGTGGCACCCGTTCAATTTGCTCCCATCCACAGACACGTGTCCAGTCATTATAGCCACAACACCGTCGTGCCACTTCCTCAGTATGCGTCTCTCGCTGTCCTAAACATCTGTGCACATGCGCAGCTCGTGCGAGGAGGGTCTCAGACACCCCTTCCCCCGCTCTCTTGTGCGCCTTTCCTCATTGGACACTAAACGGGCAGGCGTACACAACGTTTCCTGCAAAGTTTGTGGTGGTTGTGGTGGGCCGTGCATCAATGAGTCGTCCCTCATGTGGCTCGCACGACGACCCACCTTGCCCACCCTTGCTTTACCTGCACCGCTCACCGCTACTTGCTCACATTGGCTAACCTCTGTCTCCACCCGTCTATTTCCCTCTCTCCTCTGTTCCTTCTCTTTTTTTTTTTCGTGTGTTCCTCTATCTCCACTGCCACTGAACGTTTGAAATAGATCTGTCCATTCAGCAAAAATGAGCCACCACATCTCTGCCGCCAAGCAGGCGTACGAGGAGCGCATGAACGAGTACATGTCCAAGTACAGCACTGTGATCTTTGTGGGCATGGACAACGTTCGCTCCCAGCAGGCGCACGACATCCGCCGCGGTCTTCGCGGTAAGGCTGTGTTCCTGATGGGCAAGAAGACCCTCCAGGCCAAGATCGTGGAGAAGCGCGCCAAGGCCGCGGGTGCGACCGATGACACCAAGGCGTTCTTCAACATCTGCGAGGAGGAGAACCTGCTCGCCGGCAACTCCGGTCTGATCTTCACGAACGACTCCGTCGCCGCCATCTCCGAGATCCTGGACCACTTCCGTGTGAAGGCCCCCGCCCGTGTTGGTGCGGTTGCCCCCTGCGATGTCATCGTCCCCGCTGGTAACACCGGTATGGAGCCGACCCAGACGTCCTTCTTCCAGGCGCTTAACATCGCCACGAAGATTTCCAAGGGTACCGTCGAAATCGTGTCCGACAAGAAGGTGCTGACGACCGGCGAGCGCGTCGATAACTCGACCGCCACGCTGCTCCAGAAGCTGAACATCAGCCCGTTCTTCTACCAGGCCGAGATTCTCTCCGCGTGGGACCGCGGCGTGCTCTTCACCCGCGAGGACCTGAAGACCACCGATGACGTCGTCGAGAAGTACCTGCTTGAGGGCATCAGCAACATGTCTGCCATGTCCCTCGGCGCCGGTATCCCCACGACGACCTCCATTGGCCCCATGCTGGCGGACGCGTTCAAGACTCTGCTCGGCGCCTCCATCGCGACGAGCTACGAGTTCGACGAGTTCAACGGCAAGGAGATCCGCGAGGCTGCGATCAACGGCACCCTCGGTGGTGGCGCTGCGGCCGCTGCGGATGCTCCGGCTGCTGCCGGTGGCGCGCCCGCCGCCGCTGCCAAGGCCGATGAGCCCGAGGAGGAGGAGGACGACGACTTCGGCATGGGCGGTCTCTTCTAAGCGACAGCACAACGCTTGAGGTTTTCAGAGGTCCTGGAACTCAAAGCTGAGCTGTGAAGCCACACAACACCAATCTCTGATTTTCCTTTCTGATTTTCGACATAAAAAAAGAAAAAAGAAAAAAAGAAAAGCAATTCTCTGCGCATTGCCGGGGAATACTCCCAGCCAAGCACACTGCACACGCACCGAGTGCTCTCTGGCTGTCGCAGCGAGAGTCGCTCTATGACCTCGGTCGGCCACCGCGGAAGAGCGGCCGAGCTGACGGTGACGAAAAAGCTACGACAGGAGCTTTGACACCTTCACCGTGTGAGGGGGATTGCTTTGTTTTCCCCACCGGCACGACCGTGCGTCTCATCGCACAGGAGACATGGCGGAACGCGCGTGGTATCCCACACTTGCGATTGCGTCTCACACCCTTCTGTGCTTTCCCAGACCCGATGGACTCCTTCCACTCTCCTCGTTCTCTGTCCTCTCCTCTTGATGTCTGTTGAGAGCAACGTGTACCGCTCGTCATTTTGCCAAGGCTTTCCCTTTTTGTCGTGAACGTGATTGCACCCAGACGCGAGGCAATCACCTCGCCAAGCAAACAATTTCCTCTGTTCCTCTTTTTTCTTTCTTTCCCTGAGCGAAGTGAGACGATACTGAAAGCACCTCTCTCGCACAGTATATAGACCTAGACCACGCGCGGCACCGAGCCACATATTTGCCCATCATCCCAACCACACGGGGCCAGCGCTCGCGTGAACGGTAAAGAAGAACACTACCGCAAATGCCTAGACGCGTTTTGGTTGTGCTTCTCACGTACGACGAGCCGGAATGCGGAGGTGCAGCGGACGCTCTCGTGGAACACCTACAACGCGAAGCGGTGACCGAGGCGAACTGTGGGCTGGAGGTCAAATCCATTGCTATTAGCGGCAACGGCTCCCATCGCGATGCCTTGTACGGCTCGCTGCAGGACCTTTTCCAAGTAAAGCCAGAGGACATCTATGTCATTTCGTTCTTCAAGAGCGGCCAACCCGACGAGTACAAGAAAATGCGCGACCTGTGCAACGGCGTGAAGCCTCACCCACTGCAACACCAGTTACTCACTCACTTGGCCAACTACCGTGATGTAGGCCTCGTCCTTCGCAATCTTGTGCGTGCGGTGATGAGCGAAATGGAAAAGCCGGTGACAGCGTGAGCGACGCGACCGAGTTGTGTACGTTTTCAGCGACAGGACTCTGTCTGTGTTTCACTTTCACACGATGCGTCTGTCTCGTGTCCCACAACTACACACACGTGTAGGCGTGCGTGGCCTCCACCGCCGCAGATGAAGAGACACCGGCAAGGGGCGACCCGCAAACACACGCGCACAACCCGAACCTTCGATGCGGTCCTTTCTTTGCCACCCCCTTTTGTTCTTTTTGTTCGCACTTGTCCGCGGGCTTGCTGCAAACCAATTGCACCTAACTGTGAGTAGCTGTGCCGGAAACCACCGACACTGCCGAGGTCTGTTTTTGCCTCGTGCATCCCTCCTCTGCTCACTTGTACACACACACACACATGCGACACCCATGTGCGCATGCGCTGCGGACGACGCCGTCCCGCCCTTCTTCCGTGCCCCCCCTTCTTACCCTTGCCGCCCCGTCCTACAGCCGGTCTCAGCACCACCGTTTCCACCCTCTACTCTACGCATGACCGTTTTGCTTCTCTCTCTCCCCTCGCCGCATTTGTGCCGTTTGAGGACTACGCTGCACGTGCGTGTGTGCTTGTGTGCGTCTGTGCATCGCACGCGATCGTCGTCTTCACCGTCACGCTGCGCGAAACGTGAATAACACGGATACACTCCGCCACCGACTCAGCCTGTTCGCGTTGGCTCGTCTCTCTCTCTCACCGTTTGTCGTTGTTGCTACTGTCTCTGTGTCTTGCAACAAGCATGGAGCTGTGGCTGAAACAGGCGCTTGACAGCCAGTATATCAAGGAGGTTACGCCAGAGAGCCTGCAACACGGTGTCCAATGTGCGGCAATGGAGAATGCGTGGTACGACAGCGGCGTTGTGTTTGACTGGTCTCAACTGCACAGCCGCCTCACCGGAAGCCCTGGCCCCTCACCTGCGCCAAGTTCAGCATCACGGCGGGGCGGTCTGTCGCTGGATGCGGAAGCCGACGGCTTGTTTTCCTTTGGGCAGCAGCTACTGAGCCAAGGCGGAGAGTTCCTCATGGTGACGGTGATTGAGGTCCGTCAGCCGTGGGAGCTTCAGCCACTCTCCGAGCAAGCCCAAAGCTGGAGTGTGTTTTCGGTGAGTGACACACAGCCTGCGTCGGCACCAGCCACCGCTGGCGGTCTTGCGCCGCAGCGCCTGTACACGTTTCTCCGAGGCCCCCCGGGACAACGCAGTGCGCGGGAGGATATCACATCGGTTCTTCAGAGCGTCACACGCCAGCTTCGCGAGGGTAAGGTGCACGTGCAGTCCTTTCTGAGCTCCTTTGTACTGGCGAGCAATGACTTCACGACCTTGCTGCACCAGACCGCTGCTGTTCACAAGGCTCTCAAACAAGCTGGGTTAGAGATGAACACCGCAGCTTCCTCGTATGGCCCCCGTCGTGTGCTTCCGCTGAACGACCGCTGGTGCACGTTACCGCTGGAGAGCCTCACCAACGAGGAGGACGTCGCGCTCTTCACGACAGACTTGTTTTTTCAGTGGCTACAGGACAGCTACAACTGGCGCTGTCTTGGCCCCATTAAAGTCTTTGCTGACGCACCAAGCAGTGAGAAGGAGGGACAGGAGCAGCTGGCGACAAAGCGCCTGCGGCTCTTCGAAACATTTTTGCGGCGCGTGCTCCTGCCGCGTGTGGCGGAAATCGGCTTTCAAGGGTTGAAGGCGTGCCTGCCAGAGGAGGGCGGGGACCTACTAGAGTTGAGTGCGGCGCACCTCAAGTGCAAACGAGTCCTCACCGGACCCCAGAAGTGGACTATTCTCGACCTCCGCCTCACTCTGTGCCACGTGCGTGCGTACGAGCTGGACCCACTCCTGTTCTTCTCGGAGAAGTCGTGAAAGCAGGGAAGCTTTCTGTGTGTGTGTGTGTGTGTGTGTGTGTGTGTGTGTGTGTGTGTATGCGAGCGTGTGTGTGTGTGTATGCGAGCGTGTGTGTACGTGCAGCGCCGTCGTACCACCGAGAGCGTTTCATCGGCAACAACAAGAACAGCGACAAAACACCTGGTTGTCTCACTGCAAGGTCGAAGTGTGTGTGTGTGGGGGATGAGGTGGAGGCGGGCAATGCAGTTGTCTCCCTCCACCTCCGCCCTCTCCTGTAAAGCCCAGCGGCCCTTTACGTCACACAGTGTACGTG
The DNA here is from genome assembly GCA_030849625.1 of Wallacemonas sp. TrypX. NCBI lineage: Eukaryota > Euglenozoa > Kinetoplastea > Trypanosomatida > Trypanosomatidae > Wallacemonas > Wallacemonas sp. TrypX. The sequence continues at coordinate 182,881 of JASANP010001140.1, read as the reverse complement.
CGGCTGATCCTGGTCGTCAGCTAGGCGCGTTTGCCATGATCGCATGCGGACTCGGCCACATCACCTCTCCTTCAACTCCCGGAGTTCCATACCTTCACTGACTTGCTTTCCTTTTCTTTCCCCCTCCCACCCTCTTTTCTTCTTATTTTGCTTTCCCTTGCCTCCTTACTTTCACCATTTCAGAGTAGTGGCGGAAACCATGGTTGACCGCATTGGCGACTGGTACGCCTTCTCGTCAGCGTGCTACTGCCGTGCGACGACTGTCTACGACACCATGGCATGGAGCAGTGGCTTCAGTGTGGATGACCCAGGAGGAGCCAGCAGCAGTCCGCCCGATGCGGACGAGGCGGGGCCGTCACTGTTCGCTTATCACCCGAGTTTCACCATGCTGGACTACTGTGGCGCCGCGACCGCACCGTTCGGTGGCCTGGTCGCACTCCTCCGTCCCTCTGACGCCGGTCACAACGCACCGTTTCTCACCGACGCGGACGCCACCAATCGCTACGCCATCGACGTCTTCACGAGCGCGGGTGAGTACCGAATCACATTCGGCATTTCCGCGCGTGATGGCGACGTGTGCGGGATGGAGTGGACAACGGAAGGCGTGGAGTTGTGTGTGCTCACGGCCCACCATACGTGCCTGTTCTTCGACGTCGGCACTGTCCGTGACGATTCGATGAAGCAAGGGGCGGAAGCCCCCCGCGGTCTCCTCGCGCCGTCCGCGTCGTGGTGCCCCTGCACCCGCCGCGCCAGTCTGACCTCACCGCCAGACTCCGCACCGGCCTCGATGCGCTGCTTCGCTGTCACCTCAACCAGTGTGGTGTGTGCGGACATGAGCCGCCGTGTGCGAGTTCTCTTGCACGGGGAACGTGGCCAGTCCCGCCTATTGCCCACCATTGTGCTGCCCAAGCCAGCCTCCGAGGCGCCGGTGGAGTCTCGCTTCCATGTAACGGCTGTCGCACTCTTGCCCGAGACGCGCAGTGAAACGGGTGAGAGCGTGTTGTACTGGTCTCAGTCCATCGTGAATCATCAAGAACGCATCGTCTGCGCTGCCGATGAGCACCAACTGTGCGCGCTGTCCACAGACCGCGTCGACGGCGGTGTGGAGGCGAGCGGGGCAGCCACCACGTTGCGCATCCAAGCACGCGCGCACCTCCTTCAGCTGTGCCCACACGACCCGAGGCGTTTGCTGCTCTTGACTGTGCGCGGCACTCTTCATGTTGTGACTGCTGACCTACGGCAACAGCTCTTCTGTATGGACTTTGCCCTCGCCACGGCCGCGGAGTTGATTCCGCACGTGTCCTCCACCGCGGATGACGACGCCATGGACAACGCGTCTCTTACCGGAGGCCAGAACTTTAGCTTCACAAACGCATCTTTTCTCGCGGACGGCGATAACCACCTGAACAGTACGACGGCAGCGGGACTAGACGGAGAGAGCGCTGGCGCGTCGTGTGTGCCGAGCGGGGCCGGAGCTGTGGCGACGGCGGCGACTTGCTTCGGGTTAAGGCACCTGCTCGACGGACCTGTGCCGTCTCTTCTCCCCACCTCTATCACGTGGTGCGGCACGCGGTTTGCACTTCTGCATTATGGCAGTTGGCGACCCCACACGGACGACGCGTACGACACCGAGCCCTCATTTTCTCTCTTGACGTGCTTGCGACCGACCGCGAGCGTGCGATGCGCGCGTTTAGACTGGAACTTGGAAGGAAGCAGCGGGAGGATACTGTGCAGCTCAGAGGTGGACGGTGCGCGCGTGGTGACCGAAGAGCGTTGCCTCATGCTTCACGAGGTGCCCCCTTCCCTGGTCGACCTGTGCCGCCTCTCACCCCCGTACAGCGCGTCTGCTCGTGTTGTTCTCGCGTTTGAGGAGTACTCAGGCGGTGGCTACCAGGGACTCGCGCAAGTTCGTGCAACCTTGCTGGACCCCGAAGGCCGCGTGAGCAGCGGCGGTCCGTCCTCCGCTGCCCCCTCGCCTGCGCATGTTCTCGCGCGCGCCAGCAGGACCATCTTCGCACTCGTGGACGCTGCGATGTGGGAGTGGGATGCCGTCCGCCAGGAGAGATTGCTCGCCGCGGCATCGTTTGCCTGTGCCATGTGCCAGCTTCCAAAGGGCTCGACGGTGCTTGTGGATGTCATGAAGCGGCTGCGGGCGTTGCGAGCTGTGCGCGAGGAGGCGCAGTGCCACATTCCTCTGACCCCGTGTCAGTATCGCGCGCTCAACGGCGACTGGACCGCACCTCCGTTAGTGGAGGCGTGCCGTGGCGGTGAGGACGGCGACAATGAGGATGCTGACTCCATTCAACTGTCGGACACGGGTGAAGGTGACACACTCAGCGAAACGGACGCTGATGGCGACGAGGACGCTGCTGACCGCTACCTCATCCAGAAGAACGAGGCCGCTATTCTTGTCGATCGACTTGTGGCTCTCGGACACTATCGGCTTGCATTGCTGGTGGCCTCGACGTTGGAGGCGCGGACATCACGCGTCTTGACGTACTGGGCACAGGAGCAGGTGCGCTGCTCGGATGTGCTCACACCTACACAGGAGCTCGTATCCCGCATCGAGCAGGTTCTCACTCACGTTCCCGACGCCAGCTTCGTCGAAGCGGCGTCCGCTGCCCTCGAACAGGGTCGCCATGACCTGGCCCAACGTCTGCTGCAGGCCGAGCCGCGCGACGACAAGAAGGTGTCGTTGCTCCTCCAGCACGGCCTCTGTGCCGCGGCCGTCCGCTGCGCGGCAGACAGCGCGGACGCCAACCTGCTGTTCGTCGCCATGGACGCGCTCGTCGCGCGAACCTTATCGCACTCACCCGCCTCTCCAGCGGATCTGCAGGAGGTGGCTTTGCTGCTGCAGAACTCAGCCATCGCGGAGCGTAGCTTCTACTGTGGCGCCGGGTTCCTGGCCTCCTGGAGACAGCTATTCTCTCTGCTGTGCACCGCCCACGTGGTCCCGCGCAGCCTCTCTGCCTACAAGGAGCTCGGTGAGACGCTGTGGGGCCACAGCGAGCGTCAAATGCGGCGTCTCGTGCGTGACGTGTCCTTGTTTCTCAAACCCCTCGATTCTTTAGGTCTTGTAGATGCAGCAGATGCAGAGGCGGAGGGCCAAGGCACGGCGAAGAAGAGCAAGAAATCGAAGAAACGGCGCACCTCTGTGCTGTCGGAAGCGGACGTGGACACTGCGAGCGCCGTGGGAGATGGAGGAGCAGGTGTGTACACCCTGCCGCCGGTCGAGCACTCGAAGCTCTCTGCCAGCGGCGTCTGCGAAGATTTGGGCCCCAGCGAGCTCGAACAAATTGTGGACGACCTCCTCGCCACGGCACCGAGTCAACGAAGGTGGACAGCGAGTACTGCGAGTGCCTCCGCAGCCGCAGATGCAGCCTGGCTTGAGCAAGAACGCGACTTGGAGACTGTCAGGGAGCAGCTTGCCACTCGGTATCAAGACAATCGTTTCTTCAACACTGCAAGTGTTGTGGATGTCGTTGGACTGCTGTACGCACACAATGCGGCGGACTACGCCGAGAAGCTGGCGAAAGCGTTCAAGGTGCCTGATCGGATGAGGCTCTTCGCGTGCTTGGAAGTGCTGTGCGAGAGTGGGCAGTGGGACCGCGTGGATGCCTTTCTCGGCCGACCACCGCCGCTGCGCAAGGCTGGACTTTTCTCGCGTGGTGCCCGCGGCGGTGACGGGGCGGCAGAGGTGCTCGGCTATCTCCCCGTCGTGGAAGTCTTGCTACGCCACGGGCAAGAGGAGCGGGCCGTGCAATTCATTCCGGGTGTGACAGAGGAGGCTGTGTCGCGCGTGGAGTGGTACATGTTCTTGCGCGCACCAGTGATGGCAATGGAGGCGGCGTACGTCGCACATGACGCTGGCTTGGTAGAACAGGTACTGGCCAAGGTGCCTGCCACACAGACACGTGTCATTGAGAAGGGACGTGAACTGCTTCGGCAACTGGCCAACGACGCGTAAAACCGCCCCGGCTGCCGCGACCAGACAGGTCCGTCGCTCTATCGTTCACGCCCTGCCCGCGTGTTCCGTTCTTTTTCTTGCTCTTCATCCAAATTCGTTTTGCCGCCCATCACGGATGACTGCATGGTGCACCAGAGCGACGCAGTGGCTACGATGGCCAACGGAAACGGCAGCTGTCACCGCCTACAACAGGAAAACCAAAAACACACAAGAAACAGAAAACGCGGCTCTGCTGAACAGCAGCTGCAAGCCGCGGCGGCGAAAAACTTAAGCGTGCGAGACACGGGCTACCAGTGCCTGATGCGAAGACCGGTGGATGACGTGTCCACTTGCGCAAACGGTATCCTCCTTCTTCATTGCCCTCTTTTGTTCCTTATTCCTCTCCATCAACACTGCTCTATGTCGTCCGTCTCTCCGTCTCGCTGCTTCACGCCCTTGCGTCCGCCTAACCGGTCATCGCACAAACTTTTCTTTTTGCCGGTCTGATTCACTCTTCAGCTTGAACACGCATTCATTGACAATCCTTCTTTTTTTTTCCCCCGCCTCTCTCCGCAATCCACCTCGTCGCGAACCGCTTCATCGCCTGTCTCTTGATACTCGTCGAGGAGCCTCCCGTCTCTCTCTCACACGTACTCACACACGCACACGTTTTGCTCGTTTTAGGCAAATCAAGCGATGGTGACGTTTGTTGAGGATCACATCGCCGATGACCCCACACTCCGCCGACTGGAGCTGATTGAGGTTGTGCTTACTCACTGTGCGACCCGCATGTGGAAGATGGTACCCGAAAAGCAGCTCAAGGCCCCGACCTGGGTGAAGAAGGTGCGCGACGCCATCCGCGCGCAGAAGGTGAAGCTCTCCGGGCGAAAGCGCGACGGCACGTCCACCCCGTCAAAGACCGGCGCGAATGGGCTGTACGTCGCCTCAGCCGACGCCATTGCCTGCAAGGCGCCGTCCGCACCGCCATCCCAGCATGACTCCGTGTCTGCTCCACCATCCTACATGGAAGGTTCGAGGCGCGACGACTTTGGGGGCTCGGGCTCGTTCTCACACTTTTCTGCGCCGCGTGAGGGGGATGGCACCTCCGCTGCGAGCAGCCCCGCGGACGCCCCTCCCATGCACGCGCGCGTGGACTCGCCTGCAGAGGTGAGCTCTCCTCTCACCGCTGCAACGACGTCGACGGGGGATGTCGTGCTCGTGTCATCGTCGGGCCGGCAGAAGTCGGACTCCGCAGTGATGAAGGAGTCCTCCCTTCCGCTTGATGTGCCGCTGAAAATCAAGCGGCTCTCCGGTGGCATCACAAATGAGCTTTTTCACGTTTACGATGAAGCGTGCGTATCGTCATCGGTGGTGGTTCGCATTTTTGGCAAAGAAACGGAGCGGGTCATCTCCCGCGAAAGCGAGCTCTTTTACCAGTCTCTCTTCGTGGAAACCTTCGTGCGCGGCGGCAATTTTCTGGTGTACGAGTACCTTGACAACTACGAGACACTCCCCTTCCAGGACATGGGCGCGGAGATGACGCAGATTGCCAAGCGCGTCGCCGAGTTCCATGTTCGCTCTACCGTGGCCGCCCGCCTTGACTTCAACCCACCCCTCATTCACGACGCGAGCTGGAAAGAGGTCGCCGTGGAGACCGTGCTGAAGAAGCAAGCCAACGGAAACACAACGGCTTCCGACGCTGCCGTTCAGGACGGTCACGTGGCATCCTTGGCAAACGGCTCACGGGCGACGCGCAGTCGCTTCGATCGCGAGTGCAACTACACCCGCCACGCATTGAGCAAGTGGGCAGATATCATTCAATCCGCGGAAATCGTTGACAAGGTTCAAACGGAGAAACGTGGCACGTACACGGCGCTGGCATCGCGCATGAAGGCGGAGTGCACATCCCTGCTTGCCTTGCTTGACAAGTACGAACATGAACTGGGTGAAGGCGCATGCCACAACGATTTACTCAGCGCCAACTTCATGCGGCACCGCGAGACTGGCAAAATCAAAATCATTGACTTTGACTACACAACGCGCGACTACCTGCTGTTCGACTTGGCTAACCACTTTAATGAGTACACGGGGCTCGACTGCGACTACGATCGGTACTTTCCATCACAAGAGCACATTCGTGAATTTGTTGTGCACTACCGCCAAAACATGCGCAGTGAGATCGACGCCGCGCACGCCGCGCTGACGCCTCAGCAAGAGGAGACTCTGCACGAGTGCATCATTCCACGCGAGAGAGAGTTATTCTGGGCAAACTCGGCGCAGGAAGAAGACGAGTGCGTGACCCGGTCGGTGTGCTTGGTGAACCTGTTAACGGTGTGCTCGAACCTCAGCTGGGCCGTGTGGTCCTTGGTACAGGAAGCGGTGTCCACACTGGACGTTGATTTTCTGGAGTACGCACAAACACGCTTCGCCCGAGCTCTCGACACGAAAGCGGCGGCTGTGGCCGCGCTGACCATCCAGTAGTCGTAGAGTACGTCTCGGTGAAAGGCACGACCAACAGCACCGCAACATCTCGACGGCTCACCACTGAGTTGCTGTACTTGTCGACATCTCTGGGCTTTGTTTCTTTTTTTTTTTCACTGTCTTTGATTGCATGTGTGTCTCCTTCACCGTGCTTTGTGAATTTTTTTGTTGTGTTCGCCGCGCGCGCACCTGGTGCACCGTTGATCCACCTCCATCTCTCTCTCTCTTTGTTTCCTTCTCGACTCCCGTGTCATGGTGCGACAAACGGACACGCGCACGGCAGTGGGACCACTGAAATCAACGAAACAACCACATTTCATGGCTAACGCAAAAACCTGTTCACTCCTGCTTTTCCGGTTGCCCATCAACACTATGCATTTAGTGATTCACCTTCACGTTGGCACGTCGTGCTTTCCCCTTTGCATATGTGTGCGGGCTTGAGAATAGCTCTGCGCCTCCCTTCCCCAGAAATAAGTGGGCCTTGTTGACCTTGCCCACACTGTGTGGGGGAGGGTGGCATTGACTACGGGTGCCAGTCGTTGAGCTGGTGGTGGCTTCGCTCGGTGGGCGGGCCGTGTCGCGATTGACCTCGTGGTTGCCCGAGTACGGAGGTCGTCGGTGGCGTCCTTTTTTGTCTTCTCGTTTGCTTGTGCAGTGACGCTGTCTCTTTGAGGTTGATGATGCCGCTCCATCCTCGCTTGGTTTTTTTTTCTCTCTCTCTCTCTCTCTCTAAGCTTGCGCAACGGCTGTACCGCAAGTTTTTCAGCCTTCTCCCCACGCGCCACCTCATGCCTGTAACCATGCCCACCGGCAACACCGCCAACCAAATTGTCCTCTTCCCCGTACGGGATTCAGTCGACCATGGCAGACTACGTTCGTTGCTCGCCTCTGTCTCTACAGGTGCGCTCGCTGTCGCCTTCTCTCTCTCCCGGTCTCTTGTTCGTCACGCTGTGGTGGCGTTCTCGCCAGCAGTTCTCACCAGGGTTGTATTATCTTTCGTGGTGTACTCTGGCGTTGCTGGGCTCCGACGAACGGGCAATCGGCTCCTCCTCCCGTGGGGGCAACTCGTCGTCAGGCATGGGTGCCTTGGTATCATCCACCACAGGTCTCTTGCCCGCACTTCCACTTTTCATTTTCCTGCATCCTCTGACCTTCTCCTTTTTTTTCTCCTTCCGCGCCTGCTGTTCATCTTTGCCCTCACCGGCTTCACTCACGCACGAGAGTACGCGTCGTACAGCCGCTCCTTTTTTTCCTTTTTTTGCTTGCTTTTCCGTGAGCACCTTGTCATACGTGTGTCTCCGCTCTCCAACGAGTGACCAAATGCCGACCATCGTCCACGAGGTGACCGCCTCCTTCGACCATGGACGCTCCTCGCCGTACTCCATGGCGTCGGTAGAGCACGGCGTCGCACGCGTTTTTGCGGCTGCCGCGAATAGCGGCACGACAACGACACTCGCGGGTGCGACCGTCACAGTGCGACTTGTGTTCACCAAGGTAAGCCAGCAGGGCGGCCCGCAGCAAGCGTACGATGCCTGTCTCCTCTGCGTCGACCGTGCCCTCACTCGTGTATCTCCGCCGATCGATCCTCTCCAGTACCTGACTGCCACCTCGCCGCGACTTGAGTCAGATCCGTTCACGTTGGTGTTTGATGTGCAGCCCTCCCGCGCATTCGCGCAGGAGTACCCATGGAAGGCGACTGCGGGAAGCAGTGACTGTGACAACGCTGTCGACCACCACAGAGTGGATGGCGAGCTCGTCGGCATGGACGCCTACGCCCAGCGGGACGAGGCGACGGCGGCGTCCTCACGAGCAGAAGCTCGACGTGAGGCGCGTGAGGCCACTGAGGTGACGGACGCCCTCTGGGAGGCGGCGGTGACACACAAGTTCTCGCAGCTGTCCGCGGAGACCGTGACAAGAGCCAGGCGCTTCCACTGGCGCCTTGCATACTGGTCTGCGGAGCGCTTCATCAACGAGGCGAACTGGGCGAAGCTGCCGCCCGGCACCAAGCTGACGCGCACGTACTCGCCGCTGCACAAGACTGTTCTTGACGCGGCACTGGCCTCCACGATGGAGTCGACCAAGCCCGGCGAGCTCGAACGCGGAGTCTCTCGACGTGGTCTGGCGGACAGTGCCCACCTCGGCGTGCCGCGCATCACGCACGGCGATGTGCGCGGCATCGAGTTCGACGGACTCGTGGTCGCCCACACCGCACGCTACGCGTACGTGGCAGTCCCGTATGTACTCAACAATTCCTCCGGCACCGCAGGGGATCGCCGCGTGCTGTGGACGCTGGTGTCGCGTGTTCCACTTCCTGTGTTCGTCAGCGCGGAGGGCGGCGACACGACAGAGCGAAGCGCTTCGCCGCCGCGCAAGCGCGCGCGTGCCGCCGCTGATGACGACGCAGTGGCGCGTGGCACGCACTTCTACAACACCGCGGAGGCGCTGCTCCATGACCACAAGGCGACCTTGGTCGAGTTGCCCAACACGGCGAAGCGTGTCGTGACGCTCCGTGTCCACCGTGCCCACTGCAAGGCAGGACGCGAGAACTGGGAGCACCTGGCACCTGTCCAGGGTGAGCTTCAAGAGTCCTCGACACCCTCCAGTGCCGCACCGGCTGAACCTGTGCCCGCGACGTGTCCACTACGCTTCTCCGTGTGGCTCGAGGACGCTGCACTCGTTGGGTACCAAACCGTGGCCTGGGCGGGCAAGCATGTGACGGACACGAACACGCTGCCGGACAGACTTCCCCCTCGCGCTGTTGCTGTGGATGGCGAGAAGGAGGTCAGCGAGGCCGACAGTAGCGGTGCACGTAAGGCATCTGCGCGTCCATTTGACGGGCTGAACACTTTTTCTGACCTCCTCGGCGCACTGTCCGACAGCTGCGCGCGCTACCTACAAAGCAGCGAGAAATTTTTGGCGTGTGCACAAGCCGTGGCGGGCGGGGACGTTGCGAACACGGTGCCACCCCAAGCCGTTGTGGAGCTGCCACCCACACCGACGGCCACCACCGCCGACGCCGACACGGCGTCCGTGGACAGCACCACGGCCGTGGCAGAAGACGAGGAGATCACGCGTCGCACGGCTGCGCGGGCGGTCGTGATAGCGGCAAGCGCCAACCACGCCGACGCGGAATCTCTGTGGCGCCGGAACGCGGTACGAAAGGCGCTGACCTTCTTCGCCGCGCTTGCAGACCCAACATCCGTGCACTTCAAGAAACTGCGTCGGCATCAACTGCCGCCCGGTGCAATGCAGTCACCTAAAATCGAGCGTTGGAATGACGCACGCGGATTGCGGGAGTGCTGCAACATTGAGTTCAAGTACCGTCTTGGCAAAGGCGGTGTGGTGAGCAGTGCCAACGTCGATCGCATTCGGCACACCCTCGCCGCCATGGCCTCCACCCAGGGTGGCGTTGTGCTAGTTGGTGTGACGGACCGCGGTGAGCTTGTCGGTCACCAGCGCGGCGCCGTTCTCTCCTCACTGCGGACCACTGGGTTTTGCCCAGCCATGGTAAAGGACAGCGTCACTGTGAAGGAGTTCCGCGCACCTCTGGAGACGACTGAGACGAAGGCAACGGCACACGGGGAAGCGGACACGGCGACCACCAAGCGAGCCATGCCGGTCAACTGGTGGAAGACGGTGACCGCCACGTCTATCGGTGCCCGCAGCGGCGCGGAAGCATCTTCCCCTACACGATCAACAACGGCGCCCCTCTCGGGCTCGGACGGCGGTGCAAAGGCACAGCAAGACCTGGTCATTACCGTCGTGACTGTGCAGCGGGGACAAGCTCCCTTCTACACCGCTGCACGCAATGCCGCACCGTACGTGCGCACCTGTGCGAGCTCAACCTTGATGCCGATGCACACTATGGCCATGCGCATCTTCAACCACATCGCATTCACCGGGTAGCATACATACAGACGCAAACGGATGTGCTGTGAACATGACACCCAAGCGCATCGGACACCACTGCAACACGGTGTGAAGACGCACGAGGGAAACGGAACAAGGCATGGCCAGTATGCGCACCTTCTCCTCTCCCCTCTCGCTCTCTGTTTTTTTTTTCTCGATTAACGATTAAGCCGGCCTACCCACGGCAAATACAACAAGTCTGCTTAAAGCTGTGGCGAAAAACTCGCTGACGCTCCCACCCAGCGCGCGACAGTGAAATCACAAGAAAAGGCCCGACGCTTCTCTTCCTCTGTCTCTGAAAGAGGGAGGGGAGGGAGGTCTCTGCTGCCGTGGCGGTGCCCCTTCACATGGGCCGAGCGCGTTTTGCTCGAAGTCGGATCTGCGCACGTGCGCGTCACCCCTAACAGAGCTATTCATTTTTCCAGTTCGTGCCCACACCTTGATTGCTTCTTCTCCTGTTTCCCCCTCTTCTTTTCTTTTCCCTCTTCCGTTGTTGTGCGCTGCCGCAAGAAGATCTGGCACCGTGCTCACTGCGTCTCTCTGTACCCTGCTCGCTGTTCTCCTCCTATTGATCGCACACAAGCTTACACACACACACACAAGTTTTCCCCTTAGCTTCACAATGGGCCTCTTCCACCGCGAGACGCCTCAGGAGAAGATGCGCAAGTACAAGCGCTCCCTCGACAAGACCTGCCGCGACCTCGACCGCGAGCGCAACAAGCTGCAGGGCCAGGAGAAGAAGATCACCATGGAGATGCGCAAGGCCGCGAAGCAGGACCAAATGGATGCCGTGCGCATCATGGCGAAGGACCTCGTCCGCACGCGCAAGTATAGCCAGAAGATGTACCACATGCGCACGAACATTCAGGGTATCTCCCTGCGCATTCAGACGATGAACTCTACCGCGCAGATGGCCGACGCGATGAAAGGCGTGACCAAGGCAATGAAGTCCATGAACAAGCAGATGAACATCCCTGAAATGCAGAAGATCATGCGCGAGTTCGAAAAGCAGAACGAAATGATGGGAATGAAGGAGGAAATGATGAACGACGCCGTCGATGACGTGATGGACGATGATGGCATGGAGGAGGAGGACACTGAACGCGAAATTCAGAAGGTCATGGACGAGATTGGTCTCGACCTCACCCAGCAGACGAACATCACCAGCGCACCTGTTGGCGTGCCGCCGCAGCAGCAACAACAGGGTAACGAAGAGGAGGACGCCGATCTCGATGCTCGGCTCGCCGCCCTCAAGTCATCGGGCAAGTAAGCCGAGAAGCCACGACGCTGTTCCACCACTTTCGACTTCCGCCAAGCACTGCAAATCGACATCTGGTGAACCTCTTTTCTGTTCTTTCTTTTATTTCTCTCTGGTCTCTGTCGCTCCCTTTTTGCTACCTTGCTGTTTCCCTGCGCTTCTTTCCCTTTCCCCCTTCTTTGTTTGTTTATTTCGCTCTGTGCCACCACACGCACATAGCACCATGCTGTATTTTCTTTTACTTCTTCCCTCTCGTGCTGTGTCTCGTCCGGCACCGTTTTTTCCCTTTTCTGTTTGCGTGTCGCAGGCCGCGCGCCTGCTTAACGTCGTGTTCGCACACTGATACACACACTGACAAACACGGTGCGAGACATGTGGCCGCGTTGGTAGAGCTGGCCTCCCTTTGCTTCCCCGTAAGCGTCGGCCCTGTGACAGTGCGAAAGATGAGAAAAAGAGGGAGAACGTTCGTTTGAGCGGGAGCAAGCGAGAACCGAAAAAAGGATTGAAGGAAATAAAGGGGAGCCGGGAGCGGAAGGGTTCCGAGCACACCACGTGCGTTGTCTGCTCCCACCATGTGCATGCTCTCTCTTCCCTTTCTCTTCCTTCGCCTCCAAAGTGAACCGAAAAAACGTGTGAGGCCCTTTTTCTGTTCCAAATTTCGTTCATTTCAAAAAGAAAGAAAAAAAAAGAAGTCAACCCGAGAATGTGCGAACAACAAACCCACACTGTCGCCTCTCCCTTTTCGTTCACCACACGTGCTGGAAGATGCTGCCCCAGAAATGGTTGCCGAAGTTGTGCGGCAGGGGCCGCTCCGTTCGCTGCACTCCCTTGTCCCCGCGACAGGTGGCCTCACCGCGCCTCACCAACTTGCGTCGGGGAGCCGCATCACGTCCACACACGTCCGCCACATCGTGCTCTTGTGGAAACAAATGCTCCACGTCTCTTACACGCACTCCGCCTCTGCCTCGCGTTCTTGTTTGGTTCAATCCCCACTCACCCACTCCCACATCTATACACCCCTCATGCGCCAATCTGTTTTTCTAGCAGCACTGTGAAGGTCATCCTTTCCTGGCTAGACGGCCACAACACGCAAAAAGAGAGAAGAGAAGAAGAGATACTCACGCCCTCAACGATGCCGCCTACTCACGCGGCCTCGGTGTTAGACCTCGACAAGAAGTGGTATCTGGTCCACTTGCCATCACGGCAATGCAGCCTCAAGGACATCGCCACCGCCACCATCACCACGGAGGAGATGGACGCGTACTACCAGGAGGCCCAGTCTGTGCTGGATGCGGAGACTAACCAGAGCCAGATGGATCGCGGCCGCTGGTACAACGCGCAGTTCCTTCAACGCGGTACCACCGCCGATAAGATCGCCGCCGCTGCCGTGAAACTCGCCGACACGGATTTCATGTTTTTCCTCGACGGCTTCAACCTTCTCTTCGACGCCGCGCGCACCGACACCCACCACTACGAGGCGGCTCTGAAGGCGCTGACGGCTGTGTGGCCGAAACTGCTTCCCCCGCGCCCACTGAAGCGGTTTGTGTCCCAGTACTTCGCCACACTTCCCACCGACGAGCAGGAGCGCAAAAAGACTCTTGTGTACTGGTACCTGGAGGACTACCTGAAGCGCACCTACGCACAGTTCTTGTCCCTCAGCGAGGCCATGCTCAAGGATAGGGTTGTGCAACGCCGTGAGGCTTGGCTGGAGGTGGTGGGGAAGCTGATGACGGCTGTCGCTGAAGGCCGCAGCGTGGCGATGGCAATGATGATTGACAAGCTGGGTGACCCCAACACTCAGATTGGCCACAAGGCGTACCACTTTTTGATTGCCCTGCTCGCGGAGTCCTCGATTCACCAAGGTGCCCTGTTTGTCGAGCTAGAGAAGATCATCTTCACGAAGAACTGTCCCCTCCGCACGATGCGGTACGCCACCAACCTAATGAACCAACTTGTCTTCAGCAAGGACGAGCGCAAGCTGGCGCTCAAGAGTGTGCAGACGTATCTTTCCTTGTTTCGCCAGCTTGTCAAGACAGGAAACGCCGATTCGTCCGTCACGACCGCGATCATTGTGGGCCTGCGCCGCGCGTTCCCGTACGCGGGTACAGACATTGGTCCGCTGGAGGACCACCTCAACGCCCTCTTTGTGATGGCCAACACAGGCAACTTTCAGCAGCGTGTGGCGACTCTGTCGCTGCTGCAGCTCATCGCAATGGCCAAGGGCACGCCGGCGACGTTCCAGACGCGCTGGTACCGTGCGCTGTACCAGCTTCTACTTGTCTCGCCAAAGCAGATTCCTCAGTCGACGCAGCTGACCAACTTCTTCTCTAGCCTGCACAAGGCGATGCGTGCGGACAAGAATGAGGAGCGTGTCGCGGCGTTTGTGCATCGTCTGCTGCAGCGTGCCGTCTTTTTCAACGACGCGATGGTGTGTGCTGTGCTTCTCTTGGTGGGCGAAATGGCGCAGACACACAACGCTGTCCGCGCGCTGATTCGCGGTCCTCAAAAGGCACTCACCGAGAAGGCCAAGTCGACGCGCAGCGACGTGAACACGCACAAGAAGGGGTCTACGGCAGACGGTGCGAGTGAGTACGTCATGTACGATCCGAAAGCACGCGACCCGCAGTTTGCCCACGCGAGCACTGAGTGCTTGTGGATTCTCAACATGCTCACACATCACTCGCACCCGTCGGTCGTCAAGCTCGCCGTGCTGTTGCTGTTCGGCGAAGAAATCGTCTTTGATGTGCACCCGCTAGATGACATGACAACGCTCAACTTCCTCGGCATGTTTGTCGACGCGAAGGTAAAGCCGAGGGATGAGGAGAAGACCGTGACGGGCATGTCCGTCTTTCGTCGTGCGACGCATGCGGCCGCGCTGCCCAGCGCCTCCGACCCCTACTTTGTCCACGCCAAGGCCGAGGACGTGGACGTCTCTGCCCTCTTTCTCCACCGCTACGCTGTGCAGCGTCAGCGCTTCCTTGATGCGCTTTCACAGGTGCGCTCGACGTGGGGCGATGCGAGTGGTGAGGCTGATGTGGCGGTGCGTGTGGGCGACATCGACTCCGCCCTCTTCGGACCCTCTGGCGTGCTCGGCGACAAGACGGCGGCAAGTGCCAGTGCCGACGACGAGGAGGAGCTGAAGGACAAGGGTGGCAAGGATGGGAAGAAGAAGAGGACCAAGGATGCCAAGCGCAGCGCTGCACTGGCCGCCGCCGCTGATGAGGCTGAGAGGGACGAAGATGTCCCTAGCGTGGATGGCCGCAGCGCAGACGACGAGAGTGACGTTGCCTCCGACTTCTTTGACAAGGCTGGCAGCGATAGTGACTTGGAGTGGGGTAGTGAGGACGAGGCCGCCTACGACGGCACGCTTGACGCCGACGAGGACGGCTTCTCTGGTGATGACCTAGAGGACGACGAGGAGAAGGACGTCCTTGGTGGTGCTCGCCACCGTGATGAGGCCGACGACGGCGATGACTTCGCGGAAATCATGGACACACATAAGCAGGAGATGTCCAAGAAGCGCAAGCGCGAGGAGGCCTGGCTCGACCAGCGCTCTGCACCCGCACGCCCGCGGTTCGAGTCCACTCCCCGCGGGCGCGGATTTGGCGGTCGTGGTGGCGGTCGCGGTGGCGATCGTGGGGGCCGTGGTGGCTTCCGCGGGCGCGGCGGTGCTAGCGGCCGTGGCGGCGGTGGTGCTCGCGGTGGTAGTCGCGGCGGTGGTGGTCGCGGCTTCGCGAAGCGCTACTAACATCTGTGGCTGCAGCTGTCTCGTCACCTACGCCGCTTCAGCTTCTTTTTTTTTCTCGCCTATTGTTAGTGTGGTGCAGCTTCACAGGAACGCACGCACACACAACAAAAAACAAGGTGCACATTCAATCGGATAACATACACTCACAGCGAATAACAAACACACGCACACTCTTCTTCTTGTTTACTCCTCATGTATGGAGTGGCACCATAATACACACGCACATACGCGTTTAACACGTTGCTAAGCACAAAGAGTGAAACGAAAACCAGCGGCCAACAGCATCAATGAAGGCAAGCCTTCAAAGACTCGTCATGGCTGTCACCGCAACGTTAGACCGCTGGGCCGGAATGCGTGATGCATGCACGCACGTGAGATTGTTCAACTCTCTGACGTCACCAACATCACATACTGGCCCGATGAGTTGCACGCTCCCCTCTGGTCTTACACTGGCGATTTTGCACTTGCAGCCCTGTCCGTAGGCATCCGCGACGACGTGCAGGCGTCTCTGTCGCAGCCGTCTCACCGTGTCGTTGGGAATACCCTTGTCAGTGGTCTACCGCTGCTAGAGCAACCGGTAGCTGCTCTCATGGTCAGGCTGACTCTTAATACTACGGTACACGCCATTTTTCGTCCCCTCTTCCTCCTTCTATCACAACACACACACACACACACTGCAGTGCCATACTCGTCTCAGAAACACAGACAACACACGTACATACACGCACACTCACACGCCGCTCGACTCTAGCGATGCCGTTGGTTGCTCCACAGGGTCCCGTTGGCGCCGCGGGTCACCGGACATCCCAGAAGGATTCGGAGCTGCTTGCCAAACTCATGAACCTCTTTCGCGTGTTGACCATCAGCCACGACGAGCTCGGTATGGAAATTGTCGTCAACGACATCCTTGCCCTTTTCGCCCGCACACATCAGTACGAGCAGGCGGAGAGCTTCATTGCGACGTGCAACCTGCCTCTTCCGCACCGCGCGACGAACCAGGCAGCGCGGTACTTCTACTACGTGGGCCTCACGCGGGCAATGCGTCTTGATTACGTCGCGGCAAACCAGGATCTACAGCAGGCGCTGCGCAAGGCCCCCGAGCGGGCACTTGGGTTTCGCACCGCAGCGACGAAGCTTGCCCTCGTGGTGCAGCTGTTGCTGGGCGAAATCCCCCTGCGCTCCGAGTTTCTTATCAAGGACATGCGCGACAGCCTTTCACCGTACCTGCAGCTAGCGTCGTGCGTGCGCTTCGGCCGTGTCGATCGCTTCATGAGCGTCGTCACACAGTACAAGGACATCTTTACGCACGACAAAACCTTCTCGCTGATTGTGCGTGTTCGCCAGCACGTCATCAAGACCGGCCTTCGCCGTATCTGCCAAGCCTATAGCCGAATCAGCTTCAAGACTGTCTGCGTGAAGCTGGCCATGGAGAACCCTGTCGATGTCGAGTACATCCTGGCCAAGGCCATTCGCGACCACGTGATCGATGCCGTTCTGGACAACGAGAAGGGCGAGCTCATTACGAGTGACACCGTCGACGTCTACTCCACCTCGGAGCCCATGTACGCCCTTCAGCGCCGCATTGAATTCCTCAACACGCTCCACAACGACGCCAAGCGTGCGAAGCGTTATTCGGAAACTGACCCGGACCTGGAGCGGGAGCGCAAGAAGCAAGAGCAGGAGGAGCGCAAAGAGCTTGAGCGGGCACTGGAGGACGCAGACGACTTTGAGCTCGACTTTGAGGACGGCGTTTAACGGGGAACACATTTGTGCCCATGTGTGGGTTGTCGGCGTGCGCCGTTTTCTTTTTCGTATGTTCGCTTCAGCTATTCACGCTTCTCTCCTCCGCTGCCGTTGCTGAAAGGCCGCGAATGGGGAGTAAGCAAAACAAACCACAGCAACCACCACCACCACAACGATGTGTTCCGCGTCCGCGGACGCCAGGACGCACAGTGACCAATCAGTGACCTCTTGTCGTCAAGCTGCTGTCGCCGTTTCATCGCCTTCAAGCAACATGGTGATGACGGCGCACCGGTGATGGAGCACCCCCAGCCTACGCTGAGCCAACCGAAACAACAGTGAAGCCTAGGGAACATCTTAATGGCTGTATGCCCTGAGGCCAGCGCGGAAACCAGCGTGAGCGACCTCCTTCCTCCATCCCTGTGTGTGTGTGTGTGTGTGTGTATACGACCACCCGGTGTCCACCAGGTGCGGGGGCTTCACAGACACAGAGTGTGCCGATGACGTCTTGTCGTTTCATTTCAATCTGTCTCTCCCACACGAAGCCTTTCGACTCTCTCCTCCCTCATCTGCCTCCCTACGACGTTCTCTCTATCTCTCCCTCTCTTCGATTTTCGTAGGGGTCGCTCGTGACCAAACAGCCTTTTTCTCTTTTTTTCTCCCGTGTGTGCATTCAGGCGACACACGTGGACACGCACGCGCGTCCCAGCATTTGAGACGACCGCGCGAAGCCAAGCAGCGTGAAGACGAGGGTCAGTTGCTTTCTCTGTTGCCCCTTCCCCTTCCCCCTTTCCTTCTTTGCTCTCATTGAGAACCGCTCTTAGTCGCCTCTCGGTCACGGGCTCTTCGCGATGGAGCTTGACGCGTCTGCGCTCAATTCTCGGCGTGCCACTGGCGTGCCGCTCTGCCTCTCCAAAAGCCAGAAGGAGGCGCTTGCACCGGCGCCCGGCAAAAACGCGAATGGGGCGAGCTCGCCCTCACATCGTGCGCCACGGCACCTGTCCGCACAGACGAATGTGGAACTGCCCGCGGACGTTGACCGTGCTCTGCAGATGTTCCGTACTTACCCTGTCATGCGCGTAGCGGGCACTGCTTTCGAGAACTACCTCAACAAGGCCGATCACCGCGTCAGTGGCAGCTTGTCCGGCACCAACATGAGCCTCGCTTCAGCGGGCAACAGTGGCACCGACGGCCTCAACGCGCGTCAGAGAGGAGGCTCGTGCCAGGTGCTACAGGATGCTGTGGACTCATCCGTGAGCCACTTGGATGCGGACAAGGGTGCGGTGCCGCGTCGCAACAGTAGTGAAGGCATGGTGCGCTTGGCGGCGGCAGTGAAGCGCGCGGCGATGTGGCAAACGGCTGTCGTTGCCGCGCTGGCGGGGTACCGAATGTCCGACGAGTACCGCGAGATGCGCCTGCGCAAGGCTCTGGAGAAGCACATGCTTCCTGTGCTGGTGAAGCGACGCGAGGAAACGGGTTCCGTGATGGACACGGAGAAGGTCAAGCTCATGACGAAGCGCACGCAGGCGCAGAAGCAAGAGGCGAGCAGTGCGCCGCAGGGCTCGTACCTCAAGGAGCACTGCCCGCTGTTCGCCAAATTCGGTAACTCGCAACTGCTGCAGCTGATCGCGGAGAAGATGGAGAGGGTGCGCTACATTGCCGGTGAGGTCATCACTGAGGCTGATCAGCCCTGCCAGCACCGGCTCTACGTGCTTGTCTCGGGCAAGTGTGAGGTGCGCGTGGGGACACGCAACGAACAAGGCACCCTCTCAATGACGAAGTCGCTTATCCAGTCGGGCTCCACATTTGGCGGCGTCTTCGGCACGCATGCCCTCTTCACTGGTACGTACAAGGCGGTCTCGCAGTGCATCGTGTGGGTGCTGGACCGAACAGCTTTCGAGTCTGTGTTTACCAACTTCGCGGATGCCGCCATGATGGAGGCGTTCTGCGCGGCTCTGCGCGCACATGGTGAAGAGTGGTTGCAGCACCGCTACCCGCTGCGTCCGACGTGGCTTCAACGTGTGCCGCTGTACCGTCGTCTCCCGGCCCCGCCCGCCAAATATTTGCCTGACTTCAGCCCCGTGGTGAAGATCCGCGGTGAGCGGCTGTTTGACCAAGATGACAACCCAGGCGACGTTTATGTCCTCGTCGAGGGGACCGTGAAGCGCACGGTGCGCGGCGACGATGGCACCTTCTCATCCGGCACGGCACAGCTTCTCGCTCCGACGTCCTTCGCCACGTTCAACGCCTCGGGCCGTTTTCTGTTGCTCGGTGAGGAGCCACACATCCTTCCAGGCTTCCAACGGTACCGATGCGTCGCGCAAAGCCGTGTCGCGCTATTTTACCGCGTATCGGGTGAACGGTTCGTCAACGCACTCCTCGACGACCCCAACGGCCTCTGCGAGATGCGCGAAAAGCTCGCACAGCTCTATACACTCAACATGTCGCTCGACGCGTCGTGCCTGAGCTTCGCCCCGCTGTTCCGCCACTTCCCATCGTCAGCACTTCAGCGGCTGGCAATCGAGGCGAAGCCGGCTGTCATTGGCCGTTCCGTGTCCGTCTGCGAGCCGGCACAGACCATCAAGGATGTGTTTCTCGTCACCGTTGGCGAGGTGCGCGACCCGCGTACGTACGGGCATAGCGCCACGTGCCCTCTCCCCACGCCACCACCCTCCGAGGGGGACTCCACTGAGGAAGACGAAAACGACCCGAAAGGGCGCCATGGTCGCAGAGACAAGAAGACAGATCGCCACGCGAAGGGCAATGCCACCACCACTGCCTCCTCCGCCGCAGCCCCCAAGGCACGTGCGGAGGCAAAAAATACCGTCTCCTCGCCGTCAAGGCGCGCTAGCCACAACCCGCCCAACGCCAACAACGCACAGGCCCGGTCGATGGCACCGCCGAGAGCCACGGATGAACAGGCTTTCACTTTTGCCGATGACGTCGCTGCGTCTTACAGCACGGCGGCACCGGGCATCGACGCAGACGCCAGATCCCGTGCCTCCGCCACCGTTGTCTCTGCAGTCGATGAGCAGGATGAGTTCAACCCCCCTCTCCCGAAGCAAGCCTCGAAGCGTTTCCTGGCGACACTGGGCGGTGGCTGGGAAGGCCTGCTTACAGACAAGTGGCCCAACGGCTGGGCAACGACGACGACGACCGAGGTGTGGGCCATCCCGACACTCAGCATCCGCACCGAGTACAATAACGCCGGCCGCGCCACACAGAACGCCATTCTCACAGCCGCCCGTCAAACACAAAAGGCGGAACAAGGGCTGACGACGCTGCCGTCCGCGAAGCTGCCGCCGATGAGCGTGTACCTTCCAGAGCAGGTGACGACGAAAGCTACTATCGCCGCGGCGGCCGCTGCAGCGGTTTTGGCCTCTGGCGCCGCCAGCAAGCGACACACCAAGCCAAGCACAACAGGCAGCCGGGCAAGCGGACGCGTGACTGCGGGCAGCGGAGGCCTGGAGAACAGCACCTCGGTCCTTGACCCGGGTGCAGCAGGGACCTCTGCACTGCCAGACATCTACTCTGTGAACTACGTCTCGCAAAGCGCGAGCACGCGGCATGCGCCTCGACGGCGGGCGTCACCGTTCGCTTCAACCGCTGGACAGCCACAGCTTCCTCAGCGAACCTCCCCCAGGCCTGACAGGAAGTCTAAAGCGGCCGCGACGACCAACCGCCGGGGTGAGCCGCTGTCAAAGAGCAGTGCCGCCGCCACCCCTGCACAGAAGACGGCGGCTGCGGCACCGCCGCTCGTCTCGCTCAATCCGAAGCAGGCCGCGAGCCTCGCCCAGGCGCGTGCCAAGGCGCACCGCGCGAAAGCCCAGAAAGAAGGTGCCAGCCAGACGAGCGCGCCGGGTGCGGATACGCCGGCTGAGGAGGCCGGTTCAGCTGCCTCGGCACACCTCCTCGCGGTGTACCGTGGCGAGTTTGCCGACGGTGACCCCGCGCTCCTCAACGTGGTGCGCGATCCTGTTCCCGTCCGAGCGCGCGCGCACCGTGAGGCGGCAGCGCGAGAAGCAGGTACTGAAGGTGCACTGACGGCCGCACAGCGCGCGGACGCGTGGCCCACCTCGACGTCGCCACAGCAGACGCGCTGGTTCCAGGAGGTCCCGTCGTACGAGCCACTCCCTGGAACGATCAACAACCGAGGACTGACGGTCGCTGCCCCTGAGTTTGCGCAGAACACAACGTTCATGACGACACGTCACGGCAAACACTATCAAGACACTCTCAGTGCGCAGGAGCAGTACTTTTCGTCAACCCTGACGCGTGGTGACCGCGCTCCCGCCGCCGCTGGGACAGGGGGCGCCTTGCCTCCGCCTCCACTACAGCCGCGTCCCGATGTCCCAAAGCGCCACGCGGTAAAGGACCTCATGTAAAGCGGGAGAAGGCGAGGGAGGACGAGGCGTCAACGTGTGTGTGTGTGGTGACCGCTGATGGCAGTCACTGGCGGTGGTTGCTCCTTACTCTGCTCTTGTTTGGTGTGGTTTGGTTTGTCGTGATTGTCGTCGTCGTCCACCCATGTACACTAACTACTGCCGCCCACGGTCCCACATACTGTCCGCGGCGTGCTTCTTTCGAAACGCAGCCATGATTTCTTGCTGCTCTTTCGCAGCCTTGTATCACTGTTGCTGGTTCGCCAATGACCAACCCACACTCAACGCATAAATGGTACCCTCCATATGTGTCGCTCTCTGTGTCTGTGTGGGTCGCCACAAATGCCTCGTTGACACGGCTCATCTGCACGAAACAGGTCTTACAGGAGTCAACGATGCGCGGTGAGAGACTTGCTGTTTTTCTCTGCATGCCTCTAAAGCTCTCCAGTGGGCGCTTGAAAGGACATCTGCGCACCACTGCACTCAAAGGAAAACGAAAGTGCAACGACGGAGTGTACACACACACACACACACACACGCGCATGTTCACACTCAGCCATTCGTACGGCTCACCATTTTTCTCTCTCCTCATCATTCTGTCTGCTGTGCGCATAGGGTCAAGTAGACGCTGGTGTCTCTGTGATCTGCTCCGTTGATCTTCCTTTTTTCTCTTTTCCGTTACTCGTGCCTTGATTGTGTGTGCTCGTTGGCGAGAAACACATCATGGCAGAAACGAACTGGTCTCTCGAGGAGAACGGCGCAACCATTGCGGACGTCTCAAACGAGGCGACGCACGTGGCGAGCAGCGCCGCTAACTTGCTCTCTGCGCGGGAGGATCTGCTGTGGATCACCGGCGACGCACCGCAGTACGTGACGATCGAACTCAGCCGCAGCCACCCCCCGCTGCTCTACGCGGGGTGGCATGTGTGGCACGATTACTTGACGAACCCTAAAACGGTCGAGCTCTCCTCGGGCGAGACGCGCACGTCGCTCTCACCGCTCATCATTTGCCAGGCTCTGCCGGGTGAGGGCACGCAGGTCTGGCGGCTCCCCGGCTCAGGCATCCCGTCAAACCACCTCTTTGTTCGCTTTCGCATCACGGAGACTTTTGGCCCCGGCCCAACCTACATGAACAACGTGGTGTTGCTTGCCGCGGACCCTGGACCGAATTTCCAGACGGGCAGCGGCTCTGCAACCGCCGCGGCGGTGCCGGCCACAGGTGTGCCGTACCCAGCCGTCTCCACACCGCGGTCGGGGACGTCGCGGGGACGGCCGCCGACGTGGAGTCGCCGCGACGCGTGCGACGAAAGCCCCACGCTTCCCAGTCAGGGCCACAGCGGGCGACCGTACGAACCGCTGTACCGCAGCCGTAGCCCCACCACGGGCACCCCTGGTGTCGCGCGCAGCGACGACAATGCCGTCGGTCTGTTCCGCTCTGTGCGCAGCACATCCGTCGCGGGTGGCGGTGCCCGGCACCGCAGTGTCAGCGGTCGCCCGTCAGAAAGCACGGGCCGCATGAGTCAGCTGCTTCGCGACCTGGACGATGATATTAAGCTACTCAAGCCGATCAAGTCAGTGAGCCCCACGAAGAACATGCTACTCTACGTCCCCCAGGACGCGCCTCAGATCCCACCAATGCCGCTCGACGACGTCTTCGAAAGCGTCGAGGCGCCTACACAGCGCCAAGGCCTCTCCAGCCGTAGCGCCCCGTCGCAGTCGCAGCGGCAGCAGCTCGCGTCTGCGTCGGCGCCGGCTAGTGACGCAGCACCTCCGCCGCCCTTGGTGGCCAGTGCACCCGGGGCACCGACTTCCATGCCAGCAGGCAATGTGTACTACCTCTCGCCACCGCCGAACGCGGCGTATGCGGATGTCCCGAAGAGCTACCAGGATAGGCTCGCCACTCTGGAGCAGGCCGTGGCGTCGCTGACACAGTCGGTGCAACACCAGCGGGATGACCTGACAATGATCAAGCGGCTGCTCCTTCAGCAGGCGACAGAGCGACGACGTGAGGCGGAACGACGTCTACAGAGCGACATTGCCGCACCTCCTCCCCCACCACCACCACCACTTGCTCCGTCCACTTCCACCCCGTCCCAGCGCCCGCCAGCGCACGTGCCCGGGTCGGGGCAGCTTGGCGCGGCGCAACCGAGACCACACTATCAGCACGACAGCCTCTCCTGCGGACCTCTCGACTCGGCAACGACGATGCCGCCCTTTAGCGCGCAGCACGTGGCCGTCGATTTCCCTGAAGATGCCCTGAGGAGCTTTGTGCAGTCTGTCATGGCCGAACAAATCAAGAAGCACACCAAGAAATCGGAGGCACGTGTTTTGCACCGGCTGGACGAGTACCTGCAGGATGTTGTCGAGTCCATCGCCAACTCTGTTGATGACCGCGTGAGGGCTCGGCTCGACGGCGAGGCCGCATCACGGTCGTCTCCTGGCGCAGCTGGTTCCGCAGCTGGCCAACGCCGACACCAGGGACGCGGCAGTGCGGCAAACACATCGACCGGGTCTGCGCAACGTACATACGGGGACCCGAACCACCCCATCTCGATTGTGAAGGATTCGTCCTTTGACACGTCGGGCAGTGGCGCACGTTTGCATCGCTACTAGGGCCTACAAAAGCCACCTGCGGCCGCCACACGCGGGCTTGTTGGCTACTACAGAACCCTCCTCACCAGTGTACAGGTGGCCACCTTGTAAGTGAGTAGCCTTCGGCCACGTCTCTCTGTTTTTTTTCTCGTTTTCTTGTGCCCCCCTTCACCTTCTCCTGTACGGCCAGCCACAGCAGAATCATTCACTTGCTATGCGCTGTGTGCTTTACCTCTCTGTACCTTTACGCGAATACTCAAGTTCCTTTCTCTTTTGTTTTTCCCGCGGCTCGTTTTCTTTGCGGCACGCCGCTCCACAGACGGGTATGCCTGTGTGTCTGTATCTGTGTGTGTGTGTCTGACGACCGCGCTGATGCCCCAGTCGCCGCCAGAAAACACAGTGCTTGAGGGTACGGCTGCATCAACACGCACTGACAACTCAGCCGCGCACCTGAGCTCCATCCGCTGATTCGCCCCTCTGAAACGCATGAAACAAGAGCACCTCAGCAAGACAGACGCGCATGCGTGTTTCACGGTTTCAGTGTCTCTCTCTGTTCATTTTCTCACGAACGTGTCCCTTACTCTTCCAACCTTTCCCTCTTTTTTTTTCTCCCTTTCCTTCTTTCCACGTGCACTCACCTACCACCTCCCACACAAGTGGAGCACACGTGTAGAAGGACCTCACCCGCTTCTTGTTACTGGATCCCTTCTTGCCTTTTCTGTTTTCGTTTCCCCCACATTCTTAGTAGTCACCTCCGTAGGACGTAGCGCAGCCCGTAGTACTGACAACGCCAGTTTGCCATCAATCACTTGAACCTCCTCGGCTTGTCTAGTTATAGTTATGCAAGCGCGTCGCAACTCGATGATGCGCCGTGTAGCGCGCCGCTACGCGCGTGTGCCTGGCGAGCACGGCGACGGCAACGCCCCCGCGTTCTATCCGATTGCCATCAACCCCGGCTGGTGGGGTCAGCCGTTCGCCAAAGTCAAGGACGGCAAGAACCAGCTCATCTTCGCGTACTGTGTGTGTTTCCCCATCGTCATGTACTGGATCTTTGACGTGACGTTCGCCCAACGCACCCGCGTGGCGACGATTGGGAAACGTGCGATGCTCTCCAACTTTGCCTTTCGCCAGCTTGACCTTGACGACCCTGATGCGGCGATTAAGTACGCCCACCTTCAAGAGGAACGTGCGGAGAACAAACTCGAGGTGCGGTGGGGCGGCACCAACTTTCTGGCTAGCTACCTGTGGCAACCCAATGACCCACAGCCCGATATCCGCCGCAAGGAAGCCCCTCATCACCACTAGGCATCTTGTCATTCGAGCACGAGGACGTACGCGCGTACACACGTGCTGTGTACAGCTAGGAAGACGACCAGTATGTGGTGGGCCAAGTGACGGGAGAGAAAATGGAGTCAGGCTGTCGTGACGCGCACATGAACCTATGAACCCCCCCCTCCTCACTCGTTAAGCTGGCCGCTCGCTGCGAATGAAAACCCGGCACAGAGAGAATCCACCCCTTTGCCCAATTTTGCGTATTTTTTTTGTTTATCACCTCGACTTCGCCGTAGCAGCTGTATCAAACAGCAAGCACCAAACCACAGTGGACGAGCAGCGACATATCATTTTTGATGTGTCTTTTCCTTGAACAATTTTTGCAACAGCGTCGAAGGCCGCGCGCCGCCGAGTCGAGCTGCCGTGCGCGCATTTACACGTTCCCCCTCATCAACCGTTGGATCACTGCATATCCACTGGAACGTTGTGTTGCGGATACGACGAACGTACACCCCGCTGATTAGCGCTTCGTCGCTACAGTTCAAACTAGCCTGTGCTGTTGGTACTCTGGTGCACGGCACCGAATGCGTCCACACACTCACACACACACCATACACCTCGTTGTCTCTTCCCCCTTCTCTCGCTCCGTCTTTCCTTCAGATTTGTTCGCCAGGCCATTCTTATTTTGCCTGCGCGTGCGGCCCTGTGAAGCACGTGACCGGATGGTATTTCCTTGCGAGCCGGCACGCTGGCTCACGATCGGACACGTGCTCTGTGTCGCGGCAACCCTCTACTGGGTGTGCAGCTTCTTTGTACTGCTCCTCCGCACGTGTGTGCCGGCCTTTGCGGCGCTGACTGAGTATGGCGGACGCCAGCCGGATGCTCACCCCATTGGTGCGGCGCCATCGCCGCGGCGGCCACGCACGTCGAGGGTACCGCCACCGCTACGCCTCTTGCAGACGTCGTGGCTCGGAGCGTGCCGCGTTGATCGTCAGTGGGCGTTTGCGGGTTTCTACCTTTCTGGGCTCGCCACGTGTGCCGGACTCTGGTGGGCATGCCCGTTTGTACCCACGTCGCTGGCTCTCTTCACCGTGCACTGTGCCGTGCGCCTTGCGGAATCTGTCCTTGGCCGGTCCCCTCGAACTCACAGCGAGGATGAGGTGACCCTGTTCGCCGCCCTGGCGGGCTGTAGCTTCTACGTCTTTGCGAGTATTTCAAGCTGCTCATTTAAGCAAGATGACGGTGCCGGCAGCCGCACCGCCGTGCGCACCACGCTGGTTTGTTTGTACGTGCTGATCTGCGTCGGTCAGACGTGGTGCCACCACGTGCTGCGTCTTCTTCGGTCCCAACACCACGTGCGGCTTGATGGGTGTGAGAGCCACAGCCGCGACGTTTGCCTGCGTGGCGGCCGCGTGTGGCGGTACCGCTTCCCGCACGTTATTCCCTTCACCTGGGTCCAAGAGCCGCACTACCTTGCGGAGGTGCTGCTCTACACGATACAAGCCTTGATACTGCTGCCTGTTCACGCCATTGTGCGCGTAAGCGGCGAGGAGACTTCACCTCTGCAGCGGCTGTTGGACGGCTCGCTGACTGGTGCGACCTGTGGTGTTGCCGTATTCACGCTGTTGAACCTCGCAATCACAGCCACACAGCACCGGCGTTTTTGGATTCATCTGAACACGGAGCGAGTGCATCTGGCAGCTGCGGTTGAGACAGATGGAAAGCCGACGAGCACTTTGACAGTGCCACCGCCCGAAAAACTACCGAGGTGGGTGTTACTCCCTGGTGTCTACTGAATGACGATAAGCGTACGGTAGGGAGGATCGTTGGCAGGAAGCTTGTTGGCGTGTGGGGAACGGGAGAGATAGCGAGGTACTCTCTCCACGCCTCCGCGATTTTTTTTTTGTTGCCTCTCCTTTCCCCCTTTTTTTCCTGATTCACACGACGCATCACCGCTGTTTCAACTGACAATGCCGAACGGCCAAGATACGGGGAAGCGCAGCCACACTTGCGGACACTGTCTAACAGCCTTTTCTACGCTTCTCTACAGAAGGGCGAATTCAGTCGAACCCGTTGATGCACCATCCCCGCTCTTCTTGCGGGTAATTCTTCACTCACACACATCCCCTTCTCTGTGACTCTCTCTCCTTATTCTATTACCTGTTTCACCCGTCTTCTCGGCATGTGTGCTCGCGTCGACACATACACACAAACACGCATCTACACAACCAGGTTCTCCACGCGCTGATGCCATCGCTGGGGTCTGGCTACACGTTCGCAGACTTTTTGCTGCGGCTGCAGCGCAGTCCGGTTGCTCACATGGCACCGCTGTACCACGCCCATAAGGCGTTGTTTGTGCATCGCCCTGACATGTTCTCCAAGACTGTCATGTCCGTGGACTGGGAGAAGGCGGTGGCGCTGGTGAAAACCGCGTACTACACACAGCCAGTCGCTGCCGAGACGTACCGCGCCGTGCTGGCTCGCATGCTTGTGCACAATCGTCACGTGCAGGAGAGTGGAGCCGGGCAGCTGGTGGACTGGCGCGCGGCACTGGAAGTGTACTCCGAGGCTGTGCTCGCGCACGGTACCGCTCTCCCTTCACGTGTCACCTTGTCGGCGCTGCGGCTTCTCGCGGTGCATCGACAGTGGGAGCGCTCGCTCCGACTTTTGCAGGTCGCGCAGGTGAACGACCAATTGACGAAACCGATGCTCATTGACGCCGCACACGCGTGCGCATCACCGGCGGCCTGGTCCACCGCTTTAGGTCTTCTCATGCACCTCCACGCGCAGGACCCGGCGTTACTGACCGAGACGATCCAGGGGCTGAGACCGGCTGGGACCGACCTGCTATCCGCGGCGACGTCAACGTACTCGCTGCTCCCCGCAAGCGCACCAGCCGCTCCTTCGGGTTCCGTCGCTGGCACTGGTGAGTTCTCTCAGGCCCAACAACAGCACCTTCTGCGTGTCTTGAATGACGTCGTTAGCTGTGTCCCTGGCGACCAGGTACTCAAAAATGAACTGTGTTTCTCCTATGTGTCGCACCTCGTGGCGAGCACCACACTGCCGCCCGAGCAAAAGGCACGCATGCTCGCGTCGGCCCTCCAGCCGATGCAGTGGCAGCAAGCGCTGGCGCTGTTGGTGACGTTTGCCGAGCCAAACCTACTGACGGACGAGGAATGGCAGACCGCCTCGGCCTCTTTTCCGCAGCTGCCGCCCCCAGCCGATCCTGTCCGCCGTGCGGAGAAGGCAGCGGCCCCCAAGGGACGAAGGCACACGCGTCGGAAGGGCAAGTCACGCGGCACCACCGATGAGGCGGCCTCACCAGCAACCCCCATCACCGCGCAGACAGAGAGCACCGTGCTACCAGCCCCTCTCCTCACCCCTACCTCTCCCGTTGCCACCGCGGTCGCACCACCCGTCGTGGAACTCGTGCCGGCATTGCGCGACCGCCTGCAGTGGCTCCACGGGGCACCTGGTGCGGTAAGCGCGTTGCTCGCTGCGCTCGTGAGCAAGCTCCCCGCTGACGTGGCGGCTGACTTTGTCCGTGCGTACCTGCGCGCTGACGCCACCGCCCAGACGACACGCGCGGACGGGGCTGTAGGTGGTGTCGTGTCCAGCGCTGCCGACAGTGCGTCTCGTCTTGGCGGCCTGTCGACGCCTTTGGGCATCAGTGCGGGGCGTCATCCGGTGGTGGTGCAAGCTCTGTTGCGCACGTGCACGACGTCACCGGACGGGTGGCGAACAGCAGTACCTCTTTTACTCGAGCAAAGCGGCGCACACCTGCCAACACCAACCGACGTTCTCAGCGAGCTGGTATTGACCATGCGATCGGCACGGCAACCAGCCCTGGTGGTGAAGCTGCTGAATGACCATATCGTGCCCAGCGGCAGTCGTCTCACCCCACCAGCCGTGGAAGCGTTGCTTGAGTGTGTCCTCGCGCACAACCGTGCGTGCCACCAAACCATACTGACGACAGCGAGCGACGGCGGCGGCGGGGATGTCGAAGCCTTGTGGACGTCGGTGCGCAGCCTTCAGGGGCAGACGGTGCACTGGCTTTCCGCACTGAGTTGGGCCACTGACCTGCAAGCAGATGTCAGCGAACAGCGCATCATCCGCACCGGCACAGGCCCCAGCGCTGGAGCCCACAGTCGAAAACCGTCTCAGCGAGTGGAGGAGACCAAGACGCTCTCTGCTGCCATGCTCAACCTCCTGCTGGGCATTTGCGTGGACGCTGGACAGCCTTTGGCGGCCCTGCGCACTCTCGGTGCCGCCCGCAACGCCAACAAGCTGGAGCTTCAGTCCTCGGAGCAGATACGTGCCTTGCTCTACTGTGTGCTGTACGAACGTCCTTTTGAGGCCAAAGCGATTGTCACACACGCAGAGAAGATCTCTGGAGAGCAGCTGATGAAGCCGCTGCGTCAGCTGCTACACTTGGCCCAGCTGGCAAAGGAGCGCGAGGCAGCAGTACGGCACTTGGCCGCCCGTGCCGAGGACGCTGATTCACAGATTTAAACACACACACACACATACACATTGGCGATGGATTCTTCTCGCTCGTTTTCCTCCCCCCTCTCTGTTCATGGGGCTGTTCCGTTGCGAGTCTGCCAGTTATCCTCTCTCTCTTTTTTCCTCAACACTCACCGTGCCCAACGAATGAACGTACTGGGTAGAAGCGTAAAGGTGGTTCACAGTCTCGACACGTGAGTGGCGTCCACCAATCGAGTGGCCTGTTCCCTTTTCCCTCTATGGGTACCTCTTCTGACACCGTCCCCATTCTTTGCGCTTGTGCGTTCTTTCACTTCCTGTCTTTCCTGTCTTTCCTCCCTCTCTGCCCTCTAATACACCGTTTGCTGACGCACAACAAAGTGGTCACACCGTTGTGCCGCGTGCTGGACGTGCTTCTTCCTAGTGGCTCTTTTCTGACTCGCCGTAGCAACGCGGGCCTCTCACAGAGCAAATCACTTCGACAAGGGTTACTTACTTATTCCTTTTCCCCTCCGTTCAGTTACAGAATCAAATGGCTGACGAGACAAACGCTGCTGTCATCTCCGCTGAGGAGAAGTGGGACCACGCCTTGGAAAACACGGTCCGCAAAACGAGCATTGGCTTTGCCATCGGTATTATTCCTGCACTCCTGTTTGCGCGCTCACCAGCCGCGCGCAGTGCGCTGGTCGCTGTGTGCACCGGCGTTGGTAGTGGTATCGCCTACGGCGAAGCGCGGTATCTCTTCGACTACGACGTGACGTTCGACAAGCGGCATTTGATCGAGGTACAGGTGGCCTCTCCTGGTGCCAACTCTAACAAGCGTATTGAATGATTGGCACGTGGCGAACGCTTTCTCTGCGTTCATCACAAGGCGCCTGACACCTACGCACCCTCCCTCTCTCTTTTCGCCCAAGGGCAGGTGTAGGCGCTTACATGAGCGGGCCGAGCCGCCATGTCGTTGTAGCATTGATGGGTTCAAGTGAACTGACGCCTCCTTCTTTTTTCGCGTTGATTCATAGCTACTTCTTACAGCACCCAAACAAAAGTACAGGATTCAATCGATAGCGTGGGGATGAGGCAGTGTAAAGTGCATCAGGCCTGCTTGGTGGAATAAACGCGGCTAGGCGATATGAAGTGGCAGCGGGATCTATTGCTATTCGCTTGCGTTGATTGCCGAACCACTGCCCCTCCCGATGTCTGTGGATTTATTACTCACGAGTCGCGTCCACTGGAAGTCTGTCTTCTTCGGTCATGGCTTGACAGAATTGCATCTGCGAGAACTACCACACTTTTGTGCGCCGACCTGTTCACTGTTCTCATCGGCCTTTCCCTGCTTCACACTTCTTGCCCCCGTCTCATTCGTTCATTCATTCATTCTCTGCCCCTCTCTCTCTTCCATTTCCGCTCCCCTCTTTACATTTCTACTCGCCTTGCCGCACCGCTCCAAGTCCGGTGTGAGAACGACAAGAGTCGAATCTTCCTCCGGTTCTCTTCTTTCCGTGTTCTTCCGGCCTAGCAAGCGGCTTAGGAGGGGCACGGACTAGCTCTCTTTTTTCTTTTTTCTTTACTTTTACGTCACGTGCTTTCGTCGGTCTTTCTTCTTTTGGCTTCCAGTCTTGGTTAGCTGGCTACCTAGTTTCCTCGGTCGTGCCAACCCTTCTTTTTTCTTTTTTCTTTCTTTGCTGTGACCGTCACTGTCGGCACGCTCTTGCAGCAGTGCCTTCTCCACCTTTTTGACCCAGTTGTTCGCTGGTTTTATATTTATTTATTTGTTCCCCCAGTTTGTGTACGTGGTACATTCTTTTCCCGCCGTCACGACTGCCCAACAAGCTCATCCACTGCGCAGTTTTTGCTGTTGATGAGAGAGGGCCCCGTTCGCCACCTCATGAATTTTTAAGGCACACACGCTGTCAACGAAGCACACCGTCTGTCCGTTCCTCACTCACAGCCAAAGGTAATTTCCTGTTGTTTTTTTTCTTTCTTCCGATTCACAAGGAACCACAACGTCCTTTCTCTCTTTCTTTCTTCTGGTTGCTCATTTCGTTTCGAGCATTGCTTTAACACTCGTTCAACTTCCACCTGCCCACACCCACGCTCACGGTGTGTTCAGTCGTGCGTCACAGCGTTCTTGCTTTGTTTTCCCCCTTTTCCCCCTTTTCCCTTTTTTTCTTGTTCACTCGTTGCTTCTTTTTTTTTTCCTTCCTGTGCTCACTTTCGGGTTTATATCCTTTGCCGGTAAGCCTCTGAGAAGGTGGTGGGCCAGAGCTCGACTAGCTGCTGTGCGTATTGACTGCTTGACTGATTTCACTCGCTTCACTTCCACAGTCACCACGTACACGCACGCACGCACTTTTGTTTTCCGTTTTCTATCCTTGTCCTGTGCATTCTATTGGAGGTGGCCATGCTGGGTGCTTCAACAAGTGCCACCACAAGAAATGCCGCCACGGCCGTGACCCACAGCACCACGCAGCCCGTCGAGCTGGATGATGTCTTCTCGCCTCGCGAACCCACAGCTGAAGACGTGCTGGGCTCTTCTTTCTCTACGGACGCCCCCACTGTCACTTTGGTTGCACACACGCACACGTTAGGCGAGCACACTCCGCAGGCGCAGTCGTCTTGGCATCGAGTGAACGATGACTCGGTGCGGTCGTCACCGGTGAGCGTCACGAGAACGAGTGGTATGCTCACCGAAGTGCTGATTGAGCAAGCTGCCGCTCAATCAGCATCAACGGTGCCTGCCGACGCCGTGCCTCCCAAAGCAGAGCCCACGCTCCAACTGCGGCGATCACACTCGTTCAGCACGCTTATGACAATTCCGTTTGCGCTGTTTATGTTTGTCGTGACGGCCGTCGTGGCGATCACGGTAGGGGTGACGACTAGCCGGGTTGTGACTGCAACTCAGCAGAGTGTCCACACGGTCACTCTAGAAACCATGCACGCACTCGTCTCCGACAGTGCTGCTGTCATGCTGTACACAGCGTCGCTGCTCGATTCCATGTACACACCTCGCGTCACGAACTTTGAGGATGTTCGGACACTTAGTTCAGCGTGTCGGCTGCTCGACCAGGTGGACCCAAACATCCAACTGCGCTCCATCACCGGTGTGTCGGTCACCTACAACCAGATCGCCGCATGCATGCATGGCGACGACTCGGCGCCGAGTCCGCACGACTTGTTTGCCGTTGGTACCACCGGCGGGAAAACTAACGGCAGCTGGGCGGTGGACCCAAAGACGTACCGCCTCAAAATCCCTCTCCAGCAGTGGGAGCCGGTCGCACCGGGCATGGAGAACGCAAGTGCTTTTGTGGCAGGACTCGATGACCTGGATGGGTTCTACGCGGACGCTGCCAAATACAGGGCGAATCCACACGATCCTACACTGGCAAGTCGCGTGCTGTGGCGGTACGCTAGCATGCGGCCTCTGATGCTTTCGCTGACATACCCCCTCAGTGTGTACGACACACAAGAAGCGGTGGACAAGCGCGTGCCGGAGGGCCGTGCTCTGCTGCGTATTCGTATGGACGCGAGCAAGATTATGCAAGCGGCAGTGGGCCTTGCCAACGGTACCGTGCGTGTTGTGCTCGTGACGGGTGGCCTGTACGACGGCACAGACAATCCTCAGGTTTCTTCGGTTAACTGGGATCAGGATATCTCCAATGACACTTCCGAGTGGTTTTCTGTTGTGGGAGGCGCTTTGCAGAACAACTCGCGCCTTTCAGACCTCAACGACCCAACAGTCAAGGTGGCACTGCGGCACTTGAACATTCTCGATGTCATCAACGCCGACCCACCCGCGGAGAGACGTGCCTCCTTCATCCACGGAGGCGTGCCGTGCATTGCTACCTTTAGCCGCACGATCACATCACAGGGACTAGACAATGTCATCTTGGTGGTCAGTCGGTTTGAAGGGAAAAAGGGCCCGGTGGTGGGTATCGCCATCCCAATCTTTGTCTGCATCCCCGTTTCCCTGGTCTTGGTGATTGGCGGCTTCTTCTTGGCTTTCCACAGGTGGTTTACCGTGCCTATCCGTGAGATGAGCCACGCACTTTATCGCAGCTCAACGCGAAGTGGCAACCCACAGCGCATCAAGGTGACCCACCATACACGAGCCATTGCACAGATATCAGAGATGGCCAGGCTAGAGGAGGTGTACAACGATGCCATGTCACAGCTGCGCAAGGTCGACTCGTTTTTGCCCCCGACAGCCTTCACACTGACGCTTCCGGACAGCGTTGTGGGCATGTACGAGCGCAGCAACACCGTCTCCCGCGAGAAGGAAACCGTGCACGAGGACACTGACGCGAAGGACACAACGACGCAGGCCGGTACGAACAACAACAACATCGTCATTGGCGAAAATGCAGCGGTGTGTACGGGTGTGTGCTTGTTCCCCACCCTTCGCGCGCGCGAGGGACACCGTACGACGGCGTTCATGGACAGCGCTGCGCTCGCTTCGCTGAGCATGCCCATTGCCCTCACACAGGGCTCACAAACGGTAAACAGGGGAGCCTACCTGCCCATTCCCGAAGACCGCGACACGGGAGTGTACCCCTTCAAGTCCGAGGCAGACGTTTCACTCTTCTTCGCGAACATCGCCGACTTGGTGAAGCACTTCAGTGGCCAGTTCTACTCCCTCTCGCCTAACGTGACAGAGCTCTTCTTCTCCCACGCTGTCACTCGCGCGATGGAGCAGCAAGGTGATGAAGAGGCGATGAGCCGCGCCATTTTAGAAGATGCGTTGTCCGCAGTGCTGTTTTGTTTGAACTTGCAGCATTGGCTCGACACACGTCTGTCGCACCTGCCGTCTATGGTATGCGTGGTGGACAGTGCGGCGTACACCGCCGTCGCTCGGCACCTGGTGAGTCTGGAGATGAGCACCTTGACCCTTGTTGGCCGACGCATCTACGGTGCACTGGGCAGCCGACTGGCGGAGCTGGGCTCGCGTCTACTGCTCTCAGAACAGACCGCCACTCTCGTGCAAGATCATGTGCGCACGATACCGATGCAGCCGCTCACCATCACACCGCGTGGTGTGTCGCCGTTCAACGTGGTGCTGTACGAAGCAGTGGAGGGTGATGTCGACGACGCCAACTGGCGCACGTTTGCTGAGGTGGTTCGCCGCGCCTTCTCGGCGATGCTGCGTGGCCTCTACGGCCCCGCGGTCGGTCTCCTCAGGAGTCTGGCGGAGCGGAGCTCCACGCCACCGGAATGGCAGCTGCCGTTTGAACGGTACCTTTACGCGCTCCGTGAGGCGGCGGCAGCCGGGCGTCCCCTCGCACCACCACCCAGTTTGAACCGGACCGGCGAGTTCTTTGGACGGACGTATCAGCTCAACCGCCTGTTCACCATTTCGCAAGCCATGGTGGCCGCTGACAGCCACACTCCCTTTGTGTGGTTCCCACTGAAGCCGTTCTACTCTTTTGCCGGCCTCCATGCCAGACCTCCTCTTCCCATTCGTCTGCAAGTCGTCAGCACGCCCACTTTCGCCGGGCTCGCGGTGACCACCTTGCTCGACCCCTCCTGGCGTAAGCTCAGAAAGGCGAGCAGGCGTCCGTCGCTACTCCGGCGCAGCGGACACGACACGTTCGTCTCGCGCGCGCTCGCTCGCTACCCCTTCCGTGCAAAGAACCGTGCGAGTACCGACCAGTCCGCGTCGTCTGCCGCTCCTTTCGCCAAGGCGGCCAGCGGTTCCTCGACCACAGTAACAAGCGCGAGCTTGGGCCACGGCGGTAGTCTGTCCCAAGGCGAGTCGACGCTACACAACGACGAACCGGTCGGGTTCTGTGACAACTTTGGTGCGCACTGGATTACTCCGCGAACAACACGGAAAGATGTCAGCCTCTTTGAGCGCTTCTGCGTGCTAGACGCGAATGCACTCGGTCTGAACGGCAGCCTGGCCATTGTCACGTGCTTCAAGGCGGTCACAGGCGCCGACAAGGCCCTCGCGATGAGCCGCTTCTCCGACTTGTTTCCACAGCTGCCGCCTTCGCGGTACATCGAGCCCACGGTTGGCTACCATCTGTCGCTGGACGCGAACGGCCAGCCATCATGCCTCTTCACGGTGAGCGACTACTGCTCCACAGGGCAGCTGCGCCTTGTGCTGCGCCGCTTTGGTCGTATCTTGCCGCTCACCGCCATCCTGCAGCAGTTTGTCGACTGCGCGCACGGGCTGCTGGAACTACACCGTGCCGGACTGGTGCACGGGTACATCCAACCAGAGCACATTCTCGTTACCGCGGACGGCCACGCTAAGATTCGTGTGTACTTTGCCGGTGAGCGTGCGGGTGCGCTGCTCGTCGTACCCACCAACACGTGCTACGTCTCGCCAGAGGTCATTCGCGGCGAGGTACCCACCACCATGTCGGACGTCTTCGCCAGTGGCCTTGTGCTGGCCGAGATGCTCACGGGTGTTGTGCCGTGGACGTGGAGTGCGGCGGCGGCGGCGAATCACACGGCCGCTGAATTAAGCTGTGTACTAGAGGCGGGTGGCAGCGCATTCGTCGAGCACGTGCTCCGAGGCGACATCGTCATGGGCCTCAGCACCGCGTGTGGTGCGTCGGATGACAGCACTTCCCCATCGGCAAGCAGTCCGGCTGTCTTGGATGCCCCTCTGAGCGTACACGTCGCACAGCGACTGAGTGTCTATCCGTCAGATACATCCGCTGCGTTCACGCGGCTGCTTTGTACCAAAACGCTGGAGTTGGCAGTGGCCTGTACAAAGGAGGTACCGCAGGAGCGGATCAGTCTCACCGCCGCCTTGGCACGTGCCGAGGAACTGCTTACCCAGTGTCTACAACGCCCCAAGTTGCTCACAAGCGGTGTCCCGCTTAGCTAGATACCTGAAAGCGCGCGCCGAGTCATAACCACAAGCACACGCTTTCGTCCCCTTGGCAAATGTTGTGCGCCGGCTCCCCTCCGCCAACACAACGAACACTCCTTCATCGCGCTGCGGTGTACGCGGAATGGGCTCTCTGTTTATGATTTCTTTCTTGTTTTAAAAAGCACTTGATACAGCGTGCTACGATTTTTTTTCCCCTTGATGGGCACACCACAAGAGCCTCTGTTCGCTTCTTTTTTTTTTACTTTTGTGTTCAGTGCTCACGCACGATGGTGTATGAACGCACGCACCAGCTCCGGCCACCAGCTCTCTGGCGTTTGCCAGTCAGCTCTCTTGCTCACAAGAAGCGAGCGTGTGTCATTCCGCAACACACCAAAGACGTCCCCTCTCTCTCCGCGCGCATTTTTGTTTTGTTGTGTCCTCTCTCGTTTTATTTGTTTGTTCTCCTCTCTCTTCCTCTTCACCCGTCGTTCCAGCAACGCAGCCCACCACGGTTGACATTCTTGACCTCCTCGGATTTCTCTCCCTTCTCTCAAAGATTCCCCATTGCTGCGCGCACCTTGTTGTTCTTTTGTCCTTTTCAAAGGTCGTGCTCGTTCTTGCGGTGCCATTTGTCTTTTTTCTCACTCACTTTCTCCCTGCAAATTACAGGCCCGAAGACACACATCTGTGTACATGTGCTCCTTTCCTCTTCTTTTTTTGTTCACCTATTTCGTTCTGCCTCCAGTAGTCACAGCTCTGGCTGCGGCATTGATCGCAATGAAAAACACAAAAAAAAAAACGTTTGGTCTGCGTGACAACTGGAGGTACCCAACCGACTACAAACACCACTGGGTGCAACGCTGTCCTTGGTGCTCATCGTGCGCTCTGCGCCGCTTCTTCTCTTTGCAGTTGCCATTTTTTCTTTTCTTTGGTCGATCGCCTAACGCTAGCTTCTGTCTTTTTTTTTTTTGCGGTGTCTTCTTCATCTCCTCCCTCCCGCAGGCAAATCGTTTTTTTTTTCTTTATTGCCCAGCTGAGGTTGGTTCGTTGTGGCACTGTGAGTAGGGTCCCAGAGAGTTTTCCCTTTTCTTTTCTGTTTTTGTCACAGTCACGTTGTTGGCGCGTTGGCGTGCTGCGTGGCTGCTTGTGTTTTGTTTCGTCACTCCTGTGTGTATGTGGAGGTGTAGGTGTGTGAAGAGTGAAGAAAAAATGTTGCTCTTGAAACTTGCTAAATGCCCTAGTATCGCTGGTCCTGCGCAACTCGCTCGGTGTTTCACCATTTAAAGCCACAATACCTTTGTGCTCTTTCTGTCCTTCTACTGAGGTGACCAACACGATTTTCCACACGTCGAGGAAGCCGATGCTCAGGTGTGCTTCCCGACGCACAAATGGCGGCCGCACGGTGGTGTCACTCGCGGCCTTACGTCTGTGTGTTGTGTGTGTGTGTGTGACACGTACGCTGTGCCTACTCTCCGCACTCGATGCCCCTTCTCACACCTGTGTGGGTGTGCCTTTGCGACCGCGTCGCTTTCTGTGACCTCCTCCCGACACGCACGGCGCGACCCCCCCCCCCCCTTACTCTCTTTCTCTCTTACTCCCCTATACCTCCATTGATTCGGTCACGCGCACTGAAATCTTCTCCTTTGCTCCATCTGAGAAACTACAGGCCACCTTTTTTTGGAAGTGGCGAACTCACGTTCCCCTGTGCTTTATTGATTATCTTTTTCACTGCGTTGTTCTTCTTCTCAAGTTGAGCTGGAAACCATGCAACCAAGCCATGGCATGCTGATCTACAACAATGACATCACCCCCGACACGCTGGTGGACATGCGTGGTGATCGCAAGGTGACAGAAATCATTGCAAGCAACATGACCAACTCGTCACTTTTCAAGATGGAGAAGGAGGACCACACCGTTGCCAACCTCCTCCGCATGAAACTGCACGAATCCCCGTTTGTACAGATCGCCGGCTACCGAGTGCCACATCCCACACAGCACCGTGTGGAACTCCGTGTGCAGACGTCCTCCGACGGAAGCGGTCGCCCGGTGCCAACACCGAAGGAAGCACTCCAGACAGCCATTGACGGCTGCCTCGGCGACTTGGAGAACTTCCAGCAGCAACTACGCGCTGATGCAAAAGAAAAAGGACTCGACGTCGTTGAGGAGGAGCAGTGAGCCGGCGGGGAAAAAAAAAGGTGCTTCGTGGACTGTAAGAGAAGGGTGCGCACGTGCGCATGCGTGTGTACGCTGTCACTCTCCAGATGATTTGTCTCTCTTCAGTCTCAGTTGCTGCCCCCCAAAAATGGCACAACTACTAGCGACCGACACCTCAACGAAACGCAATGCAGAAAAAAAAAAGTTACTCGTGTATTCCTGGCGCCAATGTCACATGCGGTGGTGCGTTGCCGAAGTGCGCCGTGCTGGCTCTCGATGGGACGGCCTGTCGCCGTCCCCTTCCTCTTTCGCCCCGGTTGCGAATCGCACCACGACCGTTCCCCATCGAGCACTTTCTGGGGACGCGAGCGACGTTGTCAGTGATGGTGTGATGCTGTCCGCTTCTGCTGCTGCTTCTTCGGTGGCTGGAGAACGGAGACGCACCAAGCTGTCAGCCGGTTGTGTTGGTGGAGGTGTGCCACACACCCACATCAACCGCTTCTCTTATGATCACTTTTCTTGCCGCTCTCTATGCTCCGCTCACTCCCCTGCTCCTCTCTTTTCTCCTTTCTTCATGCTGGCTACGAAAACCGCACGTGGCACAGGTACCCTCTTCCTACTCTTCCCTGCGTCCCCAGAACGATTACGAGACAATAGGGGAGCCAATGCGTCCACAAAAACGCCTGAACCTCTCTCGGCGCGCGGCGCACCGCCGCAAACTAGTGGCCTGCGTCTGTGTTGCTGCCTTTCTGCTCATCTGCCTGCTCCTCAGCACCGGCAAGGGCGGCGGCGTTGTCATCGTCACGTCCACGTCTTCGCTGCCGCTATCGACGTCGTCAAATCCACTTCTTACCACTGATTCGTCTCGACCTGCCGGTGAGCAGGCAAAGACGCCGACGGCCTTGCTCACTCCGTTCCTTCCGGCTGACACACCCCCACGCGAGGCTGGGTTGAACCTTCCCACCCGCGCGTGGGTGGATGTCGAGGACGACATCAGCGTCTACGCCACCCCTCAGCACATCGTGACGGAATCTGCCGCGGACGGGTTGGCGATGGTGTTCCCGTTCACGCCCTTCCACACCCGCACGCCGGAGTCCGTGACGCACTTCGGGGGCTCACCGGCCTCGGCGTGGGAAGGCCTCACAATGCCCAAGGACAGGCTGAGCGTCCCTTCGTGGGCGAGTGTGGACGAAGCGAACGTGTTGCGACACGCCACTATCTTCGTCTCGCTGGCCTCCTATCGTGACCCGGAGTGCGGCGACACACTGACCGCATTGTTCGACCACGCCATGAGCCCGCACCGCATCTACGTTGGCATCAGCGAAGAGCGCACGCATGACGACGCGGACTGCCTGCGCCTCCTTGACGGACACAGCGACGCTGAGGTGGCTAGCACCCTGTGGGGCCAGCCGCAAGGTGTCACCGCCAGCACTGTGACACGTGGTGTTTTCTGGAAGCGCGACGTGCGCTGGACGGACATTGTCCGGGGTCCGGCACCTGTGCCCATTGTCACGACTGACGAGGCCGTAGCCGCGCAGCTGAACGGCACGCTCAACGCGTCGACGCCGCCCGGCGCCGTCTTCCTGCTTCCTCGCTACGAGGAGGAGGTGATGACGTGCGTCGGTGGCCGCCACGAGCGCGCGCGCGACATGTACGTCCTGAACGTCAGCGGTGGTGTGCGGCCCGCGGCGAGCGGTTCGCACTCGCTGTGGATGCGCCAGGGGAAGGGCGGCGCGCAGCAGCGGCCGTCTGCTGCCCTCGCTGGGTGTCGTGTGGTGCGTCGCCTGGCCTCGCCGTCCATGGCGCGTGGTCCGACTTTCGGCCGCTACGTGACGAGCCTCTTCTACATGAACCAGGACTACTACATGGTCGTGGACAGCCACTCGCGCTTCTCTGTGGACTGGGACGCGAAGATGATTCGACGCGTGTTCCAGAACCCGACGCCAGGCGTCCTCTCCCACTATCCCAACGGCTACACACCTGAGAAGCCCGAGGGGGAGTATACCAAGCGTGACGTCATGACCATGTGCCGCGGCCAGGTGCTGGCGAATGCGATGCCGAAGCTAGGGGCGATGTGGATGCCCGTGCGCCCCTACAATGTGCTGCAGGCCTTCGCGGCGGCGGGCTACATGTTCGGCGACGCGCAATTCGCACTGGACGCACCTTTTGATCCCTTCCTGCCCTACTTGTTTGATGGTGAGGAGATTCTCTACTCTGGCCGTCTGTGGACAACCGGGTGGGACATCTACGGCCCCGGCGAACCAAACATCTTCCACCACTACGGCCGCCCGAAAACACCCAAGTTCTGGGAGCGCGTCAGGGCAGAGGAGCAGCGTCTTCGAACGCAGTCGGAGCGACGGGCTCTCTTTCTGCTTCACCGCTTTCAACCGTGGGTGCAGGTGCTGGAGGACGCGATGCGACACTACAACGAGACGCGGGCCAGGGTTTCCGGCGTGAGTTCGGCGCCCTTCACGCCGCCGCCGTACGTTCCGGGTGAGTCACGCCCGGTCGTCACGGAAGCCGAGGCGTTGGCAAATCCCGCGCTGAGTGTGCTTCGGGGCTACTACGGGATGGGCAACAAGCGCACACTGTCCGCGTACTGGCAGTACTGCCAGATGGACGACGACAAGGTTGTGGAGCGCGACAACGAACACCGCTGGATGAGTGGCAACGCTCTCTGTGACGATGCGATCAAGCCGCGCAGGTAAGCCGCACCTCAACAGGAATCTGCTTTTCGAGGGAGGAAGAAAAGACATGCACGTTCCCGCGGAGTTGAGAGTGCAACGGCCGAACGCATTGCTTCCGTTTTCTTTGTGTGCTTTCTGCTTCAATAAAGCGACAAGTGTAGTGGGCGTCCCCGTCATGTGCACTTGTTTCTCCCCATCCCTGCATTTTGTGTGCCTCTCTCCTCCTCCCCTCGCCTTCTTGCACTCCA
Organism: Wallacemonas sp. TrypX; assembly: GCA_030849625.1. Taxonomy (NCBI): domain Eukaryota; phylum Euglenozoa; class Kinetoplastea; order Trypanosomatida; family Trypanosomatidae; genus Wallacemonas; species Wallacemonas sp. TrypX. The sequence goes on along the minus strand of JASANP010001140.1, from coordinate 141,159 downwards.
GGTAGTGACAGTCTTCCCTTGTGCAAACTTCCCGAGCCGAACATGCCTTGAAACACGTTAGCCGCTGTGCGATGTGTACGGATGTGTGTGTGTCACCCGTGGCGATGTCGCGTGACCACAGGCTACACTGAGCAATTCCGAAAAACGGCGCATGTTCACCATCACGCCTTTGCGGACCTCAATCGTAGTGTCTTCGCATCTGTCATGCACGTGCGCGTGTACGTTCTATCGCAATGTGTGCTCTCCCGACAGCTCTCTCCTTCAACCTTCCCCCCTTCTCCCGACGCTGAAACACTTACGTACCCAATTTCTACGAGGGAGTAGTGGGACACAACATATACACTTACCCCTTTCTCAACCTTTCGTTGTTGTTGTTGACCGAAGCTGCTACCCTGCAGCTTCACCTTTTCTGGCTTTTTTCATTTCTTCAGCGGCGCCGACACCTCAGTGCGTGTGCGTGAACAGTACTCTTGCTACACAAGCAGACACACACACACACACACACACAGACGCGTCATGGACAGCTCGTCACCCCGTAGCAAGACGCACCGACCCGCTCCTCGCGGCGAGCGCTCCAAACCTACAAGCCCGTCAAAACGGGAGCACAAGGTCATGTCCATCCTGCGCTTTGCCCTCTTCAGTGTTTGGCTAGCGTCAACACTGCTCTCCTTTGTGCTGGATGTCGTGGCGGATGTCTTCCAGGCTGACACGCCGGCGTTCCCGCTAGTACCCGTGATGGGCACTGACATTGGGCTGCAGGTGATTGCGACGGCAGTGACGGTGCTGTACGGCTGCGTCACGATCAGCGACTACCGCTTCTTCCAGCCGTTCGCGGGCGGCGAAACGTTTGTCATTCTGCAGTTCGCCGGCTTCTGCCTGGCGGTCATTGTGGCGGTCGTGAAAGTGCTGCTGGTGGAGGTTCATCCGCATGTCCCTGACACTCAGCGACGCCGAGCAGCCAACGAGACGATTCTTCTTCCTCGTACACCGTACGGTGCCTTCACGACCCTCGGTGTGTTCACCGTGCTGTCACAGGCGCTTTTGATGACTTCTCACCGCTACTTTAAGCACCAACTCGGCACGGCTTCACCCAACACCTCTGTGCACGCCGCCCCTGCGCGTTCATGGAAGACCTCCCTGTCGCAGATGCCGTATCGTGACTACCTGCTCCTGCTGGTGTGCGATACCGTTGTCTGTGCGTCCAGCGGTGTCGCCGTGTGTCAGCCCACATTCCGACCCATCAACGTACCTGTGCTGTTCACCTTCAATACAGTGGTCGTGCTGCTGCTGCAGCTGAGTACCGCGCCGAGCATCGCACCGTCGTACCGACTATTCCAGCCGTTCACCGCCGGCGCGCCGTACCGGCTGGTGGCTCTGCAATGCACCGCGGACGTACTACTTTGTGTGTTCTATGCGGGTCTGATCGTGCTCTTCCGTGAGGGCTCCGTGGCACCGCCGTCCTGGCACACGTGGTGCGCGCTCATGGGCATGATGGCGACCACTATTCATGCCGTTCTGCTGCGACTGCTGCAGTTTGTGTGGCAAAACGCACGAGTGGACGAGGAGGCGATCACCGCAGTACCCGCCGCACTGTCGCCCGAGGACAACCTCGCGAGAATGGCAGATATTGACGAAGTGGCGCTCTCCGGCCCTACTTCTGTTTTCAGCGGTGCAAGCGTCACTCTCGGGCTGCTCATCTTCGGCGTCCACGCGCTCCTTGACCTATCGGTACCGCAGAGTGCGCAAGCTGAGCACGGCTGGCGGCTGTTGATTCAGTTTGTCCTCATCGTGCTTTTTATGCTGCCACCTTTAACGTTTCTTCAAGGCAGCTTCCTGTACGGCAAGCGCTTTTCCTTGTGGCGGTCGCACCGCGGCAGCCTCGACTACCTCGCGGCGCAGGTTGGCGGCTGGTGGTGTTACGGCGCAGCGTTCTTCTCCGCCGTGCTGCAACTCACCCAGGCTGAGATGAGTCAGTCACTCACGCTGCTTGCCACCGCGTGCCTGGTGTTTTCTCAACTGCTGATCCATTCAGCCTTATACCTCTTTGCCGATCAAAACACAACCGATGGTGCCGAGTCGGTGGATGCGTTGAACGCCGTGTCCGCGGCAGCCAATGCTCAGTCTCACGCGGCCGATGCCGACGTGGCGCCGCGAGGGCCGTCGTCGTCGCCGTCACTGAGGCCACCAAGCCTCTCGACGCCGTCCACAAAGGAAACGACGGAAGAGCAAACACCCCTTTCACGCGTGCTCAATGTGGAAATGGTCGTCGCTGCGACAGTCGCGCTCGTCGCACTCCTGCTTCGTTTGGTGTACGATATGGTTGTTCTGTTCGCGCCGTCGGCCAGTGCGCTGTCTGACCATGCCCGTGCGGCTGCTGGCGGTGCCCCGGTGCGCTCACTCTTCAACCAGCGGGGCGGTCGCTTTTACTTTATGAGTGACATCGATATGGCGTCGTTCCTGAGTGTGTCGCGGTGGCTCTCGTTACTGGCACCTGTATTGGCGCACCTGTCCATGCGCGACCGTGTTCCGCTGCTGCATGGCTTCTCACTCGCCAATGGGTACGTGGCTTTGCAGACTCTCGGCTGGGTCCTGTACATGGCGTTCGCTGCGAACGCCGTCACGCAAAGCGTTGTCGGTGTGCCTATTGTTGAATTGCCTTGGCACCGTACGGGCAACGCCGCCGCCGCCGGCTGGACGTTCCGTTTGGCTAACCGCAATGTGCATCTGAAGTCAACGGAGACTGCGTTTGGTTTACTGTACAGTCTGCCTTTCCTCTTCATCTTCCAGAGTATTCTAGTTGAGGCCGCCTTTGATGCAGCGCGGTCACGCATTCAGCAACAGGCGGCCAAGAGCGCGGATGAACTGCTGAGTGTTATCCACAAGCACGAGTCCTCCGAGGAAGTTCTGCAGGCGTGCGAGGACCACGTCTACCTGATCGCCGGGAATCGACTGACAGATCGGCGCGACGTCTCGACAAGCGCGTCACCTGGCACGTACGTGAAGACCGTCGCACGCATGCGGGAGGATGAAGCTGAAAAGGCTGCGGTGGCCGATGCCGCGCACTACACCACTGTCCTCACGTCGTTTGCCGCCGTCACGGCCTCCGTTTTTGCGTTTATCGCCTCTGATTCGCAGCCGAACATGGCACTGCTGCTGTGTACCGCGTCCGTCCTGGTCGGTGCGTTCTCCTGCGCCACACTGCAGAACGGCTACGGTCCGCGCTTCCACCGTCGCTCCGGCGGCTTTAGCTATTTCATGCCCTTCGCTGGTGGGCGGCAGTTCGTGTTGAGGCAAATTGGTGGTTGGATGAGCTTGGCTGTCTGCGTCAGCGTTGTCATTGCCTGTTACCTTGAAATGCGCGTGTCTCAGATGGCCATCGTCGTGCTGACAGTCACCAACCTGCTCTCTCAGTGGATTATTTGCGAGTCTATTCCCCACTTCAACCCAGCGGCCTTGAAGGACTTCACCGGCACCGTGGTGGGTACCTACGCCGAGGCAATACTCGCCATCATCACGCTGGTGGCGACCTTCTTCTTCATGACCTTTTACTCCCTGGCGACCGAGAAGCGCGCCACATCGCAGATGACGTCACTCGTTCCGCTTGTCTTCTCTGCGATTGCGATGTCCTTGGTCATACCATTTGGTCTCCTCTCTTTGCAACGTCAGTCGGTTGCGTACGGCCTACCGAATCCATTGCACTACGTGTCCGCTGCGCGCAAGGCGGCACCACCGGAGCGCAGCCTCAGCCGCCTTGCGGGGTCGTCCAGTCGCATCGATCTATCCAATACCGGTAGCGGGGACGAAGATGAGGATGAAGATGACATTGACTATGACGGAAGCAGCAGTGACGACGATGCCGCGGAGGTATCCACTTTCTCGCATCCACACCCCGACACAGTGAGAAGTCGCCGCGGCTCAGACAGCCGGCTCAGCGATGACATGACGCACGATACAGTGGCTGCCACACCGTTGTTAGAGCGGTGGACCTCGTCGGTGGGACCGTGGGATGTGCGCGGGGCATCGCAGCCCGGCTCACCAATGGCAATGCCGGGCTCACCGGCAACGACGCGCCGTCTGCAGCGCCGTCAACGCCGCGCACGGCAGAACGTGCTCTGGATAAGGGCGGCTTACGTGCTGACAGGTGTTCTTGCCGTCTTTGTCGCCTTGCTCATCCCGTTCGGTGTGGGATTTGTCGCGTACGCCTACGCCTATTCGGCTGTGCCCACCTTGGAGGCCGCCGTGTGGGTGGTGCAGGCGCTGTCACTCGTGTTCGGCACGCTCATCGTGCTGCCGATTCTGTTCAAGTCGATCGTCAGTCGGTCGCGGCTCGTGCGCAATATCCACAGCGCGGTGTGCAGCTTTACCATCTACTCTATTCCTACAATCACAGTGGTGGGTGGCGTCGCGCCAGGACCGGTTTTGCGGACGCGTGGCGCGTGGCTGTTTACGACGAACATGGTGCTGCTTGCCATCTTCTCCACGCTGCCGCATGTGCTAGTGACCTCGTTCATCTTCATCGTGTCGAGCTTCGGTTACTTCATGCACTACCATTTGTACGAGTGCTTGTACACGCACAGACACCCTTTTCAGGCGGGTCAGTGCTTGTCTGACATTGCCATGGCGTGCTTCTGGCTGTGGTACTCGCGCCGGTACCTGGGTCGACCGCACGTGACTGGACGACTGCAGAACAGCACCGTCTCACGTTTCTTCCGCCGCTACTTCTTCGAGGGCATGAGCTACTACTTTTCGCTGCGCATCATCCGCAGTGACCCGTTTGTGTTGCCGATGGAGGAGAGCGAGCTCGCCAGTCAGAAGAGCCAGTTGCCGCACGTGGATTTGAACGATCCAGCGAACCAGTACATCTTTTCTTTTCACCCTCACGGTGTGTTCCCTGGCTCCGCCCTCTTCGTTCCCAAGACGTCACTCTGGGAAAAGACGGTCGGCCACAATGACAAGAATTTCATATCGACACACTGCGCCGACGTTGTGTTTTCTGTCCCCCTGATGCGCGAGTTTCCACTAAACCTAGGTGCCATGAGCGTTAGCCGACGCGGCATTGAGAATAGCCTCAAGCTCGGCAACAGCCCACTCATCGTCACGGGCGGCCAGTCAGAGATGCTCTTGACACGCATGTCAGATACGGAAATGCATCTGGTGTGCCATCACCTAGGCTTCATCAAGATTGCCCTGCACAACAAGGTCCCACTGGTGCCACTTCTCTCATTCTCCGAGAGCAACATCCTTGACAACGTGCATTGCGTACGTGTCCAGCGATGGTTCCTGAAGCGAATCGGCTTCCCTTTCCCAACGTTTCCTCGCGGGCGCTGGGGTCTGCCACTGCCAACCTCGAAGCCCCTGACTGTGGTGGTGGGTCAGCCCATCTACCCACTTCCTGGACGCGACGATCCGAACGATGCCTCGTGTTTGGATGAGATGCGCACACGATACTTTGAGCACCTCGAGGTACTCTTTTACAAGTACCGTGCCGCGGCGGGGTATCCAGAGATGAAGCTCTACCTCCACAACGGTGTGTACAATGAAGGTGTGCTGGCCGTTCCACCGGGTGTGCCGTCTGCTGGCGTCGACGGCCAAGAAGATAAGGACGAGGAGCCGCTGCTGACACGACAAAACAGTGCCGTTCGGCGTGCCATGGCGGTTCCCACACACCGCAGAAAAGACCGCGAAGCAAAGGAGCCCACGCCACCTTCGGCCTCCTCCGCAGCGAAGAAGGCTCAATGAGCGGTGCTACTGTGTCTTGGCGAATACACAGGGACGCGTTCGCCGTTTTCCTTCTTCTCCCGTTTCTCTTTGTTTTTCCTATCGAAGTCCCAACCGCCTCCACGAAGCGCAGTCCCCATTGTTGTGTTATCTGCGGACCATCGTGTCTCCCTCGTAGACACAGCCTATCAAAAATAAAAAAAGAACAGTGACACCAAAAGAAGAAGAAACTGAGCAATTAGGTTTGCTCATTAACACCGTGCGACTTGCTTTTTCCTCTCATCTCCTCTTTTTGTTTTGCCCACCTGTACAGAAGTCTACTGACCAACATCAGTGCTACCACGTTGACGTGTTTGTGAGCATGGGTTTCACACACAGGCTTCCGATGGACGTCTGATCGATGACACTCGTCCACGTTTTCGACTTTGCCTCAACTTGACGAGCGATGCCGGCGCCATCTCTGAGTATCCGTGTGTGTGTCTGTGTCGAACCAGTGGCTCAGGCAATCACTCCGTCGATGAATGTGCGGGGGGAGGCGTTCCGGTCCTTTGTGTGGCACTCATGTTGCCCTCTACTATACGCGTTGTACCATCCGAGTCAGCCACGACGATCATTTTTTCCCTTCTTTCCCCTCTTCTCGCTCTTTCTCACTACGTTTTTCCTCCTTTCTTGTCTTGGTGTAGCTTCGCCGCTTGCCTGCTCGTTACTTCACCTCAGCGGATCTCACTTAGCACCACACATCTTGTTCTGTGAGAGCCTGTGTCTACGGCTCGTGGTTTTCTCTTGCTTGTCCGAAAGGTCACCCGAAAAAGAATAGCCAAGCGCCGCTCACACCTCTTCTCACCACCACTCAGCGACACTCATACATATACACCGTCTCTGTTGATCTACCCTCCTTTTCACTTTGTTTGACTTATCGCATTCTTCAGTTCTCATCCCCCCCTCGCTCCCTCGCGTGCTTCTCTTTCGCGCAGAAGGCTGCAGTAGTAGGGAAACACTTGGCATCTTGTTGCCACGTCGTATTGTCCTTGACACCGACTTGCAGACATGCAGAAGCGAATGTCTTCTGGTGCGGTGGACGATGGGGACGCATTCTTCAACACACTGCGCTCCATCAGTGAAGACTTCACGGCTCGTGGAGATGAGCGGCTGTCGCAGAACGCCTATGCACTGCTGTTGCCGTCCGTGTCCAACGTCTCTCTGTGGGTTGTGTGGTTTGTTAGTGTCGTGGGCACCGCAACGTGCTATTTGTTTTGTGAGGTGCATCAATCATCCTATCCGGCTTTTCCGCTAGAGTTTTTCTCCGCGCTTGGCGCACAGCTCGTGCTGGTGTCCTGTTTTCTCGTGTTCATCAGCGGTGTGCACCGCCACGGCCGGCGTGTGTACCACCTATACCAACCCTTCGCCGGAGGCGCGCAGTTCGTCGCGCTTCAAGGCATTGGCGCGATGTGCTTGGCCCTGACACTGTGCGTTGTCGCGGTTCACGTCACCATGTTTGATGTGCAACATTTCGTTCGTGGTGTATACGTGTACTGCGCCGTACTGAGCCTCGTTGGCAACACGCTGCTTATGTGCTCCATTGCCTGGTTTGACCCGCACAAGGTGCACTCCAGCACGATGAGCTATCTCAGTCGTAAGCCCAACGCCGAGACAATCTTGTCCATGTGCCTCATGGTGTCGCAGCTCGTGTTCGGCGGTGTAGGCACATACTTGCCATCCCTTGTCCCGAATGTCACCGTTCTGGTGCTCGCCATCGATCTGATAAATGGAGCTATTATCCACTTCATTATTGGAAGCCGACACACCCGCGGCTATCGTGACTGTTTTTCCCTGACGTATATCTCCAGCGCCACGGTGCAGCTGTGGGCTGCGTGGCTGAACTACATCGTACCTACCGTCGCTAACGTGTTCCTCGCACTCCACCCAGCGAAAAGCTCGCCGGCGTGGCTGCTGACCGTCGTGCTCGCCGAAATCATGGCTGGAGGCTTTTTGCTGCTCGTGGTGCGCTTCACCAAGTTCGGTCGAAATCCCAGCGGGGCAAGCACACCGCACGCGACGATCGCGCAGTACGGTGGCGCCGCCGCGGTGATCGCCTCAATTGTGCTGGCTTGCGGTGAGTATTTCATGTCGTTGCGCCTGCACTCACTGAAGGACACCACCGTGCCGACGGTCTTCACGAAGGCCGCGAAGCGTCACGTGGAAAGCAGCAACTGGACGTGGGGGGATCTGATGCAACTGGGTTTGTTTGTCTCCAAATCACTCTCATCACTGCTGCCCATCTTGACGCAGATCGGTGGACGTGTCGTGCACGGGTCGAGGTTCATGTGGTTCAACGGCCCCATCGGCCGGCAGTACCGCTCCTTCGTGTTGCTCCAGGTCGCGGGCTGGTGGTTTTTCATCGTCTCCTGTGGCTTTTTCGGCCTGTTTGTGCTTACGGATGCCTCCGCATTCGGCGCCGTCACGTCGCTGACGAACGTGTTCAGCGTGGCGTGTCTGACCTTCTCCATCCAGGAATTCACGCGCCTCGAAGAGAAGGGCGAGGAGGCGAGCCCTACTGTCGACTCTGCAGCTCTGGACCACACCCAGGGCCAGACGGAGGTGAGGGACGCTCGCAAGGCACCACCCGCGGAGCAGCCCACTGCTCCAACTCTCGTTTCCTCCACCTCGTTTACTCCTGTTTTTGTGAACGTCTTCAACGGCACGCTGCTGTTCAGCTACTTGCTTGCCGCCAGCGGCTTGGCTCTGCGCGTGCTTTTGGACACCGTCGTGTCGAAGTTGTGGCAAAGCAGCGATGCCTCGTCCGAGGGGCTCCTGTTTATTCTGAGCAGTGTTTGCTTTGTGCTGGCCACGCCGCTCGCCCACTACTCGGCGCGTCAGTTGGGCATGAAAGTGATTGACCCGTTTCGCGGCAGTGGCGGTTACATTGCGCTGCAAGTGCTCGGCTGGGGCTCGTACGCGGTGCTGCTTATTCTCAAAGCCCTCGCTGTGGTGGCGTGGCAGAACCGCGACACACTGTCTGGCTTGCACAGCTTCGCGCGTACCCATGAGGGCTACTGGTTCACCATGTTCGGTGTGCTGGACATGATCCCTGTTGCGCTCATCACCTTGTCAAACGTGGTGGAGGCAAAGCGCGAGTTCTCGCGGCTGGCGCGACGCGACGAGGTTCAAGAAGCCATTGAAGGCGTGCGGTCCGTCATGCGCAACTACGCGTGTCGGTGTAACAACGCCGACGAGCGCGCACTCGCACGGCGTGCGTTCCGTGTCATTGCCGCACCGGCCTACGACGCGTATAGCTTGCCTCGCACGCGTCACTGCCTCGAACTCCAGTCGTCCCCAGCTCCCTCAGACGAGGAGGACTGCCGCTGGGAGAAGGGCAGTAACGACTCGACAGACTCCCTCGTCACCGCTGAGGAAACCCGTGTGCGCCACGAGAGCGTGCTGGTCATTGTCATTCTCATGGCGTGCTTTTCGGCGGCCTTCTACGTGATCGCAGCGTTCACCTGGAACATCCCCATTGTGTCCCTCTCGATGGCCTCGTGTGGCTTTGCCATTTGCGTCCTGTCGTGCATCACCACGCACGCCGGCTACGGTCTTGTGCTGAACGGCGGCAAAGGCTTCAAGCCCTTCATGCCGTTCCGCGGCGGTACCGAGTTCATGAAGCTGCAAATCGCTGGCTGGACCTGCTTTGCCTGTGTTCTTCTTATCACGCTCACATCGATTGTCGAAACGGTGGAGACGTCCGTCCCGGCGCTACTCATCGCCGCGGTGCTGTCGGTGGCGGCACAGCTGCTTCTGCTCGACTCGATTCCTCGCTTCTCTCTGAAAGAGCCGTCTTCCTACTTTCTCGAGCACAACAGTGAGGTCATTGTGGCGGTGCTGTGCTTCGTCGGCGCACTTATCTTCGGCAATGCCTACGGTGCCTTCAAGGCGTTCGTCACCAGCACTGACACCTCCGCCACCGGCACAGCAGGCTCGCCGGACGACGATCGGTGGATGTCGACAAAACGCACGCGTGTTCCGTTCGTGGTGGCGATCATCGGCATCACACTCGCCGTGCCGCTCGTGCTGATGGCGCTCGGTCGCACGACACGCCAAGCTGGTCTGGTCGCCAAGAAAAACCGTGAGTCGTCCAAGGAGCGTCGCCGAGCGACGAACGACGAGCCCGAGGATAACGAGGAAGAAGCCCTTGAAGGTGTGCAACGCACAGCTGGCGGGGAGCCCTTGTTTTCCACGACCGGCCGTCTCAGTGGATATGCGCGATGGGCTAACAAGGGTGTCCTGTGGGAGGCCTTCAGTAACTTGATGCAGGTGCTGCTGATGCTGACCGGTGCCGTGCTCCCCTTCAGCGTGGCCTTTATCATCTATTCGTTTTCTGTGAGCGTCTCGCCACGGTCGCAGCGCGGCGTCGAATCAGCCATTCGCTGGTTTGGTGGCGTTTTGGCGGTGTCGCTGGTGCTTTCGCTGGTGCCGTACTTGCTGCATGTTGGTGTACCGCGTGTGTTCATCACGCTGCGCTTCACCGTCGTCACGTGGGTGCAGTACGGAATTGCGTTTCTCATTGCTAGCTGCATTCTGGTGCCTGCCTTTGCGTTCCCATCCATGGGCACCATCACGTCGGCTGTGCTTCTGTTCGCCTTGACATTGCTGGGTAACTTCGCCAAGGTGCGTCTTCTGATGCGCATGATGCTCTCCGCGCTCATTGGCTACCGGGTGTACACTGCGTACACCGCCTTCCGCGCGGACGGGCTGTGGACTGCGCTCACCCCGGCGTCCGTCGCGACCTTCGTCGTGGACATTGTTGGGCTGGTCTTTTGGCTCGCCTACATCCCGACGTACGAAGGTAAGCCGTATCACACGGGCCGCATGCGCAGCGAGCGGGCAATCGACTTCGCGCGGCGGTACATCTTCTCCGATGTGGTGCGGTACTTCAAGTTCAAGATCATTGTTGATGATGAATCTGTGCAACTGCGCGACGGCAAGAAGCAGTACCTCTTCTCGTTCCACCCACACGGTGTGTTCCCTGGCACGGCTTTGTTTTGTGCCATGACGGAGGAGTGGCAGCGCAAAATTGGCACCAACCCACACAACCACCTCTCCACCCACGTGGCAAGCATCATCTTCAACGTGCCGGGCGTCCGCGACTACAACCTTCGACTGGGCTCCGTCTCCGTCACGCGCCAGTCGATCGAGGCGAGCCTGGCACGCGGAAACAGCTCGGTCATTGTCACGGGCGGCCAAGCGGAGATGCTGCGTACCCAACTGAGCGACAAGCAAATGACTCTGGTCACACATCACATGGGGTTCATCCGCATCGCGATGCGAAGCAAGGTGCCACTGGTACCGCTCCTCTCCTTCGCGGAGAATAACCTTCTCGGCTTGCTGCAGTTCCCACGCATTCAGAAGGTGACGCTGAAGATTCTCGGCTTCCCTTTTCCGTTCGTCCCGTATGGCCGGTTCGGTCTGCCGGTCCCGTTCCGCACACCGCTCACGCTGGTCGTGGGCAAGCCAGTGCCGATCCCTGCCGATGCCGACCCTGACAACCCTGAAGACGTCAAGCGTGTGTCTGAGCTGTATTTTGCGGAGCTCAAGGATCTCTTCTTCCGTCGTCGCGCTGAGGCAGGCTACCCGGACATGGAGCTCGTTCTCGTGAACGAAAAGGAAGAGCGACGAAAGGCCCGCGAGGCCGCGGAGAGGGCCAAGGCGGAAAAGCAGGCGAAGAAACAGCAGTGACAACCAGAAACGCAAAAGAGAGAAAAAGAGAAAATGATGTTTCTTCAGCCGAAAAGCCGCTCACTGTTTATTATATATATATATATACGCCGTGGTTATCGTCACGATCTCTGTCGTGCCCCCTACCCCCCCCTCTTCTTGACATCACCCAATTATTTATTCGTTGTTACTCTCTTGTTGCTTATCCTCGCCTGTCGCTGGCATGAATGAACTCACAAGCAATGTCACGGACAGCGGCACGTGTTTTGCGGCTTACCAGTGGTCGTTGTGTCCCGATGAGGATGCCCTCACCAGTAGTTTTCTTGTCGCTGATTGGGTGGCTCTCTGTCTACTTTACTTATTTTCGTTGGCTTCCGTTGGGGCTGCGAGGTTTGTTTTGTTGTGTACATATTACCTTGGGCGCGTTCCGTGCCTCCGTCACCTGTGCAGCCCGAGACGCCTGGGAATCATAGCGCTGCTTGGTATCGCAACATTTGTGAAAGAGAAGGGCTGCCCGGTTACCGCGCGGCCTTTTCCTTTCTTCTGCTTAGCACATTCAAGCATTAGTGTGCTTACCGTGATAACGATGCGTTCTCCTTACTGTAATCCTCTTCTTTTTTTTTTTCGAAAGCGGGGTCGTAGTCGGGGACCGTCTCCCCACCCCTGATCTCCTGGCGTGAGAGACCGTGCTAGTGACTTTCTTTTTTTCCCTAACCACGACAAATACCGCACATATACAGTCACACTTACACACCCACAGGATACCAGAGACACCTCTCTGGGTTTAGTCTGTGCCCGCTTCCACATTCATCACGAACACAGACCGCGACGTGTTGTCAATCCAACAACAACAATAGTCACACCAAGCACCAATGGCGCCCATCAATGATGCCCTCTTCTCTCCACCACTCTCTCTCCCTTACACAATCGCCACAACGTGGTGTGACGTACCATGGTGTTCAGTGCCGCCTTCTTTGTCTTTTCTTTTCGCATACCAACACTCCTGCATCTCCCCTGTCAGGGAAGTGACTTGTGACGCAGAGGGATAAAGAGGAGGCGCGTGCGACGTCATGAGGCGCAGCATGTCGTGGCTTGTGCGCCGTAAGCACAACCAACGTGCGTGGTCGCCGAATGCGAGCAGCAGCGGCGCGGCGCCGTCCAACGGCGTAACGGCACAAGAGGCACTGCAGATCGCGTACCGCCCGATGCCACCACAGCACACGGTTGAGTATGAGGAAGATTTTGGGCACAATATGATGATTCATCGCGAGTTCATCTCCAAAAAGAACAGAGAGCAGATGGCATTCGACATGTCGGCACTCGCGTACAGTGACACGGAGTTGCGTCGGGGTCGTCAGCAATTGGCAACAACGATGAATCGAGAACGTGGAGGTGCCCTAGTGGGTGCCGCCGGAGAGTCGGGCGACCGTGTACCGTTCAACGTGGACATTGACAATGAGTCACGTGAGGTCCGCAGTGCACGCTTCCTGTTTAACGAGCCCCGCATGCAGTTCTGCGAGCGTTTCCAGTCATATTTCCAGTCCCTCCTCCAGGAAAACCAGGCTCTGCGGATGTCAGGGCGTGAGGGCCGTCTGCCCGCTGCGCTGCTCGCTCGTTTTCAGAGCGCTGAGGACGGACACCTGCTCTTTTCCCTAATGGAGGCGTGTGCGGTCTTGTACGGCTGCGACACAGACGATGCGCGAGAAACCTACTTTCGGCAGTTCCTCCGCTTGGATCTGGACACCTTGCAGGCAGAAACGGAGGCTCTTCGCGAGCGGTTGGCCGAGATGACCGAGGTCTCGGCATCCTTGGGCACCACCACCACAAGTGCCCCAGATGAGGCGAACACACTTGTGAGCTCGTCTGACGCGCCGGCCTTGACCAGTGACGCTATTGTCTCGCGCCTCATCGAGTCCGTTCCCTCATTGTTTGACACAGAAGCCGCGAGCACACCTGCGTCTGGCGAAGGGGAGTCGGCAGTCGCGGTCGAGGCACCACCTGAGCAGGAGGGGCCTGCCGTACCGGAGCACCCCGAGGAGTTTGCTCCGCTCTACAAGGCATACTTGGCGCACGCGGAGGGCCGCAGCCCTGTGGCGTCGTACGACATCTCCACGCTCGGGTCGACGACTGCGCTGGCAGAGCGCCGACGCTGGCGCGATGTCATGGAAAAGGTGGCGCGAGAGGACTACCACACACTCACCATAGACGAGCTCAGCGACGCCTTGACGCTGAATCAGCAGCTCCACACGGTAAAGTTCATGGACCTGAAAGTCGGCGACACGGTACGTGAAATTATGTCTTTGCTGCAGCGACAAACAGGCAGCTCCTCCGCTCATCGCGACAGCCCGGTGGAGATGGCGAGCACGCACCCGGAACGCCGTGTCTGAGCAGCCTGTGTGTCCGTGTGCGTGCGTGGGCATGGATTGCGCGCGTCGCAAGAGTCACAATCACACACGCACGTGCCCCTTTTTTTCTCTTCTTCACAACCAACTTGCACGTGGTTCTACGCCGTTCTTGTGCTGGCTAACACTGCAGACAATCAGTGGTGCACGATCACAACTTTAACAAGTCAAGCTCACGAAAACGAAATCTCCCCCTCTCCTCTACACCTATGTGTGTGTATACGTCTATATAGCGAAAGAAGAGCAGGTTTCCGACGGAGCCAACCCTTCACTGACACTGACACGCACCATTTGGCACACCATGGCCCGTGTGTTTCTTGCACCGGGTGGGGCAGTGCACGTGCCTCGATGTACCCACGACGCTGCTTGAACTGACACTCACCTTTCTTCTTCTCCTTGTTTTTTCTTATCCCTCGCACTGTCTACACTCGACTGCTTGGCCCACCTCGACAGGCTGTAATAACCAGAAAAAAAAAGAAAAGCAACAACAATCAAGAGCACACACACACACACACACACACTCATACCTAACTGTGACCCATCGGCAATGAGCGATTACACGTCGTCAGAGAACATCGAGGATGGCGTCGCGCCGTTTGCCTCGGTTCCCGCGAAGGCTGTGGACGCCAACGCCGCCATGGTGGAGGACACGTCTGTCGACGGCGAAACCGCCAGTACGAACATGCATGGACAGTGGGGATACAAGCCTACAACCGGCTTCAGCGCCTTCATGAACCGCCTCGTGCCTCACGGAGGCGCACTCTCGAACATCTACAGCATGGCTGCGGTTACCCTGGGCTCCGGCATTTTTTCGCTGCCCTACGCGTTCCGCGAGACTGGCATCGTCACGGCCGTCGTCGTCCTCGTTGCGATCACCATCTGCACTGTGTACTCAGTGTATATTCTGGCGCAGGCGGTGGAGAAGACGGGTCGCACGCTGCGGTGCTACGAGTCTCTCTCCCGTGGTCTTCTCGGCCGTGGTTGGGATTACCTGGCGGCGTTCAACATGTGGATGTTCTGCTTCGGCTCCTGCGTATCGTACGTCATCTCCATTCAGGACCTGATTCGGCAGGCGTCGACTGATCCCTCTTCCAACGCGTTCATCCACACGGAGTGGGGCAACCGCGTGTTCACCATCCTCGTCTGGCTGGTGGTCATGGTGCCACTGTGCATCCCCAAGCAGGTCAACTCGCTCCGCTACGTGTCCGTCATTGGTGTCACGTTCATCATGTACTTCGTGGTGGTGGTGGTGATTCACTCGTGCATGAACGGATTCGAGAACGGCAAGCTCAAGCACCCAGTGAAGGCTGCGCGTGGTGGCAACAACGCCATTGTCGGCTTCTCCACGTTCGTTTTTGCCTATTTGTGCCAGACGAACGTCTTTGAGGTCTACCAAGAAATGGCCAAGCCCAGCGCGGCACGTCTCACGGGCCACTGCGCGGTGAGCATGACGATCTGCACGGGCTTGTACATCATCACGGGTCTTTTTGGCTACTTCGACTACGGCGATGAGCTCGCTGGCTCGATGCTCAAGTACTACAACGTGCGCGATGACGTGCTCGTGGCCATTGGATACGTTGGTCTGGGCTTCAAGCTGTGCGTGAGTTTCGCGATCTGCATGCAACCGACACGCGACTCTGTGTACTACATCTGCGGCCTTCACGTCCGCACGATTCGTTACTGGCTGCACATCCTCATTGTCATGGGCTTGGCGATTCTCGCTCTCGTCCTCGGCCTCGTCATTCCCGACGTCACCATTGTATTTGGTCTTGTCGGCAGCTTCTGCGGTGGCTTCCTTGGGTTTGTGTTCCCGGCTCTGTTCATCATGTACTCGGGCAACTGGAATCACAAGAGCGTTGGCTGGTTCCACTGGATTGCCACGTACACGCTGCTGATCGCTGGTGTGATTGCCATCATGTTCGGCACGGCGGCGACCATCTACGACATGATTTAAGTGCAATGCACGGTGAACGCATTCTTGTGCGTTGAACAGAAGCTGAATGCGAGCACGCGAAGAGACAAGAGACAGATCAGGCTTGACATGACCGCTGGAGTGTGAGCGAGGCTCAACCATGTCTTTCGCCGTCTTTCCTCTTCTCTCTCTTCGTGGTACTTGTGCAGGACTGGGCCAAGGACTGGGCTGTGTGCCCCTCGGTATGCGCAACTTTCTTGTTGTCTTTTTTCCTTTTTTTTTCTCCCCTTCCTTGGTACGACTTGTCTGTCGCGTCTCTCTCCTTCTTACTACTGATGAAGGAAGGCGATAAGCAGAAACAAACAGTAAAAAAGGGGTCGCAAACACGTTGTCGTTCTTTGACAACTACCTCGCACACCTGCAATTTATTTTTGTTTACTGCGGTGGATGGTTTTCCTTACACACTTTCCCTCGTTGTTGCCACCCACATGACAAGCTTTCTTTGATGCCCAAGGAAAAGCCTTTATTATCCATAACCTTTTTTTTTCTATCTCTTTACTGACTTGTTGTTTTCCTCTTTTTTCATTTTGTTTATCTTCTGCTGCTCTCTGCGTCTTCCCTGTGCACGCGTGCTGCCAAAAAAAAAAAGGAAAAAAGAAACAACGCAATCAGGGAGGGGCGCGGTCGTCAGACAGCAAAGGGCCGTCAAAAGGAGCAGTCAATCACCTGGGACGTGTGGTATACGAACAACAACAGAGCAAACGTGACTCAGCAGATTCACACACGTGACTCAAGCTGAGAAGGTAGGTGCAGTTTGCGCACTGCGGTGTGGCTTGACGGTGGAAAAGAAGTGCGCCTCGTTGTTTCTTTCTTTCTCAGACTTCTAAACTAGTTTTTTCTTTTTTTTTTGCGTTCGGCTCTGTGGAGAGGAGACTTGGGGACAAACCTGCCACTCCCGTTTAGTAGCCGTTCGCCGAGGCGCACACTTTTCCCGTTCACCAATGACAATTAAGCAAAACACGACACGGCCCACAATCGCGCACCACTACCACACGAATCACTTCCCCCACGCCGCCGTGCGGAGACACCTGCACAGATGTTGCTTCCCGCACTCAGCGTAGCGGATGTGAGCCGTCTGTTCCACACGTTTAAAAAAAAAGAAATGTATTGATGACTCCCCGTCCGAACCGGTGTACGCGCAAACAAGGAGGCGTGCGATGAAGGCGCGAGGATCGTGGGGAAAGGGGTGGAAGCGGCGTTCGGCATGCACGGGGGTGGTGCTGTACGAGCTATGGCCGCTCTCCGTTCTCTCTTTCTTACTCTTCTTGGCGTGCCTTTTGTTGTTCTTGCGGTGCACGGGTTCTCATTAACTGTTTTTTTTTTTTGTTTTCTTTCTGGTGCTGTCAGTGCGTTTGACATTCTTCAAACGCTCTTGTTTCTTCCTCTTTTTTTTTTTTTGCGTTCTCCACGGCGCTCTGCCAACTCACCGCTTCGATAGTGTTCCCGTCTTCTTACTTTGTCTCACACTGCGTGTAAACAAACGCCAGAAGCCAAATCTGCCTAGAAGTAGATGTGAAAAGCGGTGAGTACCTCCGGGAACTGTTTTGTGTTTAGTGATTGCTTTGTCGGTTGCGTATATATTGACGCTTCCTTTTTCTTTTTGTTGTTACGTCTTTTGGTTTGTATAGGGCCGCATGTGCTTGCTCAAAATCACGTCTCTCATCGTCATGATCTTGCGGTCGCGCTTCGAAACAGCCTTTCCCTAAGCGAGAGGAAGGTACGACAAGCGCCTGCTCTTCTGGCGAAGGTACGTGTGGTGATGTGGCTTTCAGACACCGCGCTAGTAGTTTTCTTTTCTTCTCGCATACGCTTTCTCTCTTTAGCATCTTTCTGATTCTTCCTTTCGGTGTGCGGCTCGTGCAGGAAACTTGGGGACAAACCCGCCTCACCCACACATCTGAAAAGGGGAACCGAGAGCATGCCAAAAAATGGAAAAAAACAAGTTTACTACTCAGTAAAAGCGCGGACTGTTTAAGCTCATAGTGAACCACGCACACGACGAGGTTTGACTCCTCCGTCGGCGGATTCTTTGAGGAAAGTAGTGGATGTCTTTCCCGCCCTACACGACTTTTTTCTTTTCGTTTTCGTCTTCTTCCTTTTGCACCGCCCGTGACGGCTAGCCTCGGTGGCGAAGAAGCGTGACCGGTCATTGCAGTGCGTAGGAAGAGTTTCTCGTTGGCAACAGCAACAGAAAAAAAAACAATGACACCGTACTATGTGTCTCCCCCCGTCACCGTGAGAGACCACAGAGACGGCATGGTAGGGGAGGAACGGGCCGTCAGTTCCCGACGAACTCACATGTGCTTTCGACGGCCTTTCGTTTTTCCTTTCTTTTCCTGGGTGCACACCCGTGTGCATCTGGGCGAGGCTTTGGCGGTCGAGCTGCGTCACGAGTCAGGTGTGCGCCATCACGCGCGGGGCGATGCGCGATGTGTGAGCGCGCACACACACCCACACGCATCCCCCTCCCTCTCTCCCCAACTGGGAAGCGGAGCACCCATATAACGGCGCGCATCCCCACACGCTCGGTTCACACTCCTTTTTTTTTTCTTCCACACCTCGCCCTCCTCTCTTCACTGACACTGCCTCGCATGTGAACTCTTCCGCTCATTTGCTTTGCACCACGGCACTGTCCTTTCAACACCCTTCCCCCTTCTTTTACTTTGCGGTCATCTCTGTCTGTGATCGAGTAGCTTGTGTTCCCTTCGCCTCACACCCCACCCTCCCCCGCCTCTCGACCATGTTCCCCGGCATGGGCATGCCCCAGGCCCTGCCTGATCAGGAGGCCTACCCGATGTTCTGGCGAAACCTCAACCGGTTTCTCATGGTGTCTGTCACCGCCGCCAGCATCGCACTTGTCATTCGCCATTGTGAGCAGCGCATGGACAGCATGCTGGTTTCCAACATTTGACGTGTTTGACAAAGGACGTCTATACGGTGCTTTGGTTGTGGCGCTGCCATGCCGTTGCCGTCGCCTTCGCCTCCCACAAGCCTTTCTGGTGTCGTCGTTATTTTTTTGTTGTTTTGTTGGTCCTTGCCTGCGTCGTTTCGATTCGCAGCCAATGGCAAGACGGACGGACTTAATGGTGAACTCGCCACAGTAGCCCACCTCACACTCAGTGGGATATTGCCCTAAGCAAAAAAGCAAAAAAGAAAAACGGACGTGCACACAAACAGCACGTGTGGACTAGTTAGAACCCACGGGCACAACGCGCTGCGTGTGCCATCTGCACCACTCACATGAACATTCTCCCGAGTGCACCGCAGAGTCGCGCGTGGTGAGTGTCGGGGGAGGAACTCAGAGTGACCCGCTTCCAGTGTTCGAATGGAGGGCTGAGGCACGCACGTTCACACACCGACAGAGTTGGCTGCTGCGCTTTGTGCGGGCTCTCCACGCACCGCCTCATGTGGGAGCGTGAGCAGGCGGAAGCTCTGGGGTGCGCCATCGGTTTGCTTGCCCCCACGTGTGTGTCCGTGCCTGGACCGCACACTGTCTTGCCTCGCTCGTCATTCAATTCTCCTCTCTTCCCTCTTCTTTTCGTTGCGCTCCGTCGTCGCTGCGGTTGCCTACCTCTCTGACGGGTTCACTCCACCGTCGTCCCTAACACCTCTTCCACTCGTCTTGACTTGTCGACGTGAGGAAACAGCAGCGCTTGTTTACGGTTTTTTTTGAGGATTTTGTTTTGTTTTCTTTGGTGTTGTGGTTTTGCACGCGATGTCGGTGCTGGTCACAGAAGCGGTAATCATTGGTGACGGAAGTAGTCAATGCGCCTTGACGGCCCCGCTCGAGCTCACACTGCAATACAGCGTGCGCAGCGCGCTCGTGAGGCCAGTATGGACACTCACGTATGTTGCCGACGTTGCTTCAGAGAAGGTGGAGTCGGTTCTTGCCAGCTCTGTGACACGTGACGGACGCCTGACACCAATTCCCACACCGGACGACGCAGACACCACCGCGACTCTTTTGCCTGGCCACACGTATGCGCTGAAAGCCTCCATCCCCGCCAGCGTCATGCAGCGCGAACTGGCGGACAAGATTGCACTCAAGTACCTCCTACAGATCGGCACACTCACGTTTACCGTGCGGGGAGAGAAGCCAGACAGTGCGGCCGAGGGTAGCCCAGCGGAACAGCTGACTGGCACGCGACATGTGGTGTGTCAGGTGAGGCAGGCTGCCGGCGACGCGGCACTGGTGCGAACTCTGTTGCAGTGACAGCATGTGCGCGGCCAGGTCAGGGGCGTCCATCGCCCACTTATTTTTGCTCTCTCTCAGGCACCAGCAGCCTGCTTGTTTGTCAAGGGTGAATGTGACTCCCATTATCACAAACAATGCTCACAACGACAACGCGCGTGTTTTTCTCACGCACCACTCGCGCGCAGACGAGTGCACTCGTAGTCGAGACAGTACTACTCACCGTTTGCATGTCAGATGTTCTTGATGCCTCGTACTCTCTACCACTACCTCCTCTCATTGAAAGGAGGCGGCCTGCGGGAATGCCTTCTCATATCACAGGTGACTGTCACCGCACCAACTTACTCCGCACGAAACACCGTCCCCTCGCCTCTTCTCTTCCCCACTCTTCACTCCACCTCCTTTGCGTTTCATTACGCCCTGTCTCACTCGTGGTCAATGCCTTCTCGCTCCTTTTCTCTCATGGTAGTCGCGTCACTCTCTCTCTGTTGAGTGCCTCTCTTCGCGTCATCTAGCTCTTTTCGATACACAAACACAAAGCAGGACAGACCGGCAAAGATGTTTCTCGGTGGTTTTGTCCCGAGGCGCTTCAGCCAGTTCAACCGTGACCCCGCATGGATGTTCTTCATCTTCTTTGTGGGTTTCTGGCTCGGCGAGTACCCGGCGATGATGATCAAGTACAACGCGCGTGATCTCGTGCTTGATCCTCACCGCTACGTCTGGTCTCACCACGACGACGCTCACTAATAGCGGCGTGGCGAGCCGTGTGCGTGCTCGTGCTGTGTAAAGAGTGTCTGGAAGAAGCGCACTCGCCCATTGTAGTAATTGCGGGAGAAAAAAAAATGACTCGCACCTGCTCGTGTTTCAGTCGCGGTGGCGAAAACGATTGACTGCGTACCGATTGGGGACGTACGATGAAACGCCGTCGCCCACCGTTGTCGACTACCCGCAGGTATCAGGGAAACACAATTGTGTAGCTTTCGCTTTCTGTTCTTCTTTTGTTAGTGAAAAAAAAAAGAAAACACGTACACAGGAAAAGTGAACATGCGGTTCGATTGCGCGGTACCAGTAAACTAAGTGGGCAGATTCGCCTCTTGTGACGGTGCCCGCGCGGTGCCCACGCAAGGCGGCACGTGCACTGGAGTAAACAGCTGCACTCACCGCAGCGACCACGGATACGATCCGCGTGCGCTGTCGATGTCCGCGTGTCAGCGTCACTAGGCAGCGAACATGCATTGTTTGTGTGACATTCCATGTAAGAGCCCACTCGTCTGCCCCCTGTCTCGTTGTGCTTCTCGACGAACCGATGCCACACTATCGCCCACTTTCGTTCTTTTTGGTTATCTCTCTGTCTTTTCCCTTCCCTCTCTCCGCTGCTCCCATCCGTTTCTGTCTGCCGTTTTCCTGTTGTGCTCGTTGCTCAATGACTCTCGTCGTTCTCACGCAGTTTATTCTCTCTCTCTCTCTCCCCTGCTTTTGCGGAAAGAACAACCTTCTTGGATTGATACTCCAAGTAAACTGAACATCGGCGCGACCACGAACCAAAATAAAAAAAAATAGCGTCACATCTGTCTACGAGACACTGAACACTAAGCTGCCTAGGACAACAGCGATCCTTACCCAAACGTTGGCACCACGCGTGCGCTCGCTCTCTTTTTTTCTCTCCCTCTCTCTCTCACACACACACGTCAAACAAAAAATCTACAATGGATTACTCTCAGGAGGACTTTGTGGAGAGCTTGTACTTTCTGGCCTGTGCCACACTAGACCCAGAGCACCTGCGAGAGCTCAGTTTCCGCTGTGGTGAGATTGCGCGCGATGTGCTCCTGAATGTCGATGACCGTGGCCGTAGTGGTGGTCATGGCGGCTACGGTGGCGGCCGTGGCGCTCGCAACGACGACGGCTTCGGGCGAGGTCATCGCGGCGGAGGCGGAGGCCGAGGGGGCAACCGTGGCCGCCACCATGCTGACGACGACGGAGTGTGGGAGATGCCCGCGCCACGTCGTGCCGATGCAGGTGCCGATGACTTTTCGCATCAGCGACGGGGTGGCCGTGGTGGTGACCGTGGCGGCCGTGGTGGTGACCGTGGCGGCCGTGGTGGTGGCCGTGGTGGCCGTGGTGGTGAGCGTGAAGCCCGTCGCAACGACCGCGGTGGAAAGCGTGAAGAGGGCAGGGGACGCGGCGGTGACGCCGACTCTGAGAACGGAAGCCGTGGAGGCCGCGGCGGTGGAGGCCGCAACCGCAACCGTGGCGGCCGCCGCCCTGGCGGTGGCAAAGGCCGTCATTAAGACTTGAAGCTAACCTGGCCTATCAAGTCTGTCACCGGTGCACGTGCCCCTTTTTTCTGTTTTTCTGATGCCCTCGGATGGGCACCTTTGACACTTGCGTTATCGATTTACCGCCGAAAGTGTGTGTGTATGTGTGTGTGTGTGTGTGCGCGACACTCACGGATATATGCTATCGTCATTTCGCCAAATGCCTGCGTCAACGTCGGTGTCGTGCCTCTCCTCACGATGAATACGCGCTCTCTCTCTCTACCGTTGAGAGGGCGTCCGTAGACCACTTGTTCTAACCGCCGGATTCGCTTATGGGGTACCATCGCTGTCTGTGCGTTGTGTGCACGAACTGATCATGTACTTCAGCAGAGCGCTCGGCGCGGCTCCACCCGCAATGAAAATTACTCGTACACACATTCGCGCGCACACGCAAACACACACAATTTTTGCCAAATCCCGCCACAGCATCTGAGGCTGTCAAATTGCGAAGCGTTCTGTCCGGAGTGTGTTGGACAGAGGCGCGGCCCATTTTTTTTTTCCCCTTCCCCTTCCTCTCTGGCAACCAAAGTCTGTGGTGCAGTGGCGAGTCGTACAGCGCTTGGACTCGGCACTCTGGCTCATCACTTGCTGAGCTGTGTCTTGAAGCGGGCTCATAGAAGTCCAAGCACACAAAATCGGGCATCCACAAAACGACAATACCACTTTTTCTTTTGTCACACCGGCGTCGTGGCCTTTGTGGCAGCAAATTCCACCACCGGAACGCAGGGCGCCATGCCCCACAATGGCACGCTCATCAAGTAGAGCGGCCTGCGGCATCATAGCCACCACAGTGACGGTTGACACAGCGGACCATGCCAATTGTCACCGTCTCTCACACACTGGACGACTCGTTTTGTTTTCCCCTCGCGTGCGCCGTGCCCCATCGACACGACTGTGCGCGCCGTGCGGTCGACTCTCGTCAACAGCTGCGGCGGCAGTTGTGCATCTGTAGTTCTCGACGCGTGAGACTTTTACTCCCTTCACTTCCTTTGCTCTCTCTTCACTCTTCTCTCAACGCCGTTTTTCACACCTATGCCTGAACTCGTAAACAACGAGAGAACCCCTTCGCCTCTCAGCTCCCTCTTCTCGCTACTCGCTCTTTACCTTTTCCGTCCACTCTCTCAGTCATCAAGATGGTCGCTTCTCCCAACGCTGTCCGCAAGGCCGCCGCCAAGAAGGCTGGCAAGAAGCCTGCTGCCAAGCGCCCCGCCGCGAAGAAGCCCGCCGCATCCAAGAAGTCCGTGAAGAAGGCCGGCAAGAAGGCTGGTGCCAAGAAGGCCGCGCCCAAGAAGGCTGCCAAGAAGGCCGCGAAGAAGGCCGTGAAGAAGACCGCGAAGAAGACCGCGAAGAAGGCCGCCCCCAAGAAGGCCGCGAAGAAGGCTGGCGCGAAGAAGGCTGCCAAGAAGGCTCACTAAACCTTCGCTGAGCTTTGTCTCACCCATAGATGCCCCTTTTTTCTTTGTTTCTTACCTGTACGTTTTTGTTCATCCGTTGTGGCGTTGTTCGTCACGGCACCACTACGATGCCGGAACCATGTTGACTCGAGGTGAGCAGATGTCATGAACGCGCACGCAAAAGCACACAACATGCAGTATCAACCGCTGCAAAGCCATGAAAGGCAGCCGTGGCCACGCAACCTGCGTGAGGCAACAGGGCTCTACTGCAACCGCTACGGTCCTCTCTCCACCACCACCGCTGCCAACGTGACAGCAGCTAGTGGACCACGGAGAAGTGGCTGAGGTCTATCGTCAGTTTCTCTCTTGCCTGACCGCCCATCAACTTCCTTGATGGCACGTCTGTGTGTGCATGCAGAGACGCTGTTGAAACTTAGGCAAACGGTCCTCACTGCGTCTTGTTGATCTTATCGGTTTGACGTCGCAAAGCCGAATCTCCTGGTCGCACGTGACGTATCTGCACAGTCTTGTGTGCGCGCTGGGCGTGACCGTAGGCCTTTCAGCGGTTTTTCGCTGCCGCAAGAAAACACTGCCGTGCTCTCGATCACGTTCACTTCACCCCCTTCTCCTTGTCCTCTCTGAAATGTATCTCTGCTGGTAAACGAAGAACCCCTTCGCCTCCCAGCTCCCTCTTCTCGCTACTCGCTCTTTACCTTTTCCGTCCACTCTCTCAGTCATCAAGATGGTCGCTTCTCCCAACGCTGTCCGCAAGGCCGCCGCCAAGAAGGCTGGCAAGAAGCCTGCTGCCAAGCGCCCCGCCGCGAAGAAGCCCGCCGCATCCAAGAAATCCGTGAAGAAGGCCGGCAAGAAGGCTGGTGCCAAGAAGGCCGCGCCCAAGAAGGCTGCCAAGAAGGCCGCGAAGAAGGCCGTGAAGAAGACCGCGAAGAAGACCGCGAAGAAGGCCGCCCCCAAGAAGGCCGCGAAGAAGGCTGGCGCGAAGAAGGCTGCCAAGAAGGCTCACTAGATGGAGCAGTGAGTGCTGGATTCAGCGTTGAAAAGCAGAGGATCTTTACAGTGTTGTACATCTACCTCACAGAGAGGGCTTTGTTCGTTCCTTCTCGTCTTTGCGCTATTCATTAGACTTGATTTTTCTTTTTTTACTTTCTCGCCGCTCTTTCTCTCTCCTCTCTTCTCTCTCAGTCCCAGCGACTCATGGACTTCGTCGTACCTCGGCCCTGCAAAAACACAAGAAAACACCTGCTGATGGCGAGACAGCAAAACAAAAAAGAACAAGCGACAACAACAACGAGAGGAAATCCAGAAAAAAAGAAACGGGCACGAATTTAACAATGCGAAAAGGCAAACAACAACACCCCCAGCAAATGTGACTCCGCTCGCTTGTCTCGCCATGTGTGTCTGTGTGCCATGTGTTTTACCGTGGCAGCTACACACACACACACACACACATGTACACGTCGCTCGACGAGCCGGGGAATCTGTACCTGTACCTGTACCTGTAAGTGCGTGTTGAGTTGCTCTTGAGGCGTGCAAAGCGTTTTTGAGCACCAAAGCACACATACACGCAGTTTCTTTCGCTTCAGTAGACATCGACAATTACTTCATCACGACCAATATATTATATATATATATATATATATGCGCAGTTGTGGTTACTATCTGACCAAGACGTCACGCGCCCAAGTCCACAGCGACTGCTTTGAATGAGCGGTGGTGGATTTCATCTACGACGTTGTTGTGTGTACGCGTGTGTGACAGCACCGTG
The DNA here is from genome assembly GCA_030849625.1 of Wallacemonas sp. TrypX. NCBI lineage: Eukaryota > Euglenozoa > Kinetoplastea > Trypanosomatida > Trypanosomatidae > Wallacemonas > Wallacemonas sp. TrypX. The sequence continues at coordinate 115,674 of JASANP010001140.1, read as the reverse complement.
CACTATTTGTTTCGTGCTTGCCTCGCCACACGCGCACACGCGTCACCCGTTCTCTCCATTGACAGTGACACTTCTTCCGACTGTGTCTGTGCCATCTTACCCCTCATCTTTCCTTTCTTTCGTCTTCTTTGGCCGTCACACTTTCTTTTTCATCGCTGTGCCTGCTGACGTACGTGCCTCGGTGGCGTCATGTAGTCTTCCACATCTTCGTCACATCACCGTTTTCTTGTCACACGCATCATCGGTCCCCCGAGACATCGATTTACCCTGAACCACTCCACCTGCGGCCTCCGAACCCAAGGTACACGTGCGTCTCACGGGTCTACTAATCTCACTTTTTTTGTTTTTTCGTCACCGCCCCTTGTCTTGCCTGTTGCGAACCTCTGTTCGTCAGCTTTGTATCCTGTGTTGCACGTACTCTTAGTTCGCTTCACGCGCGCCCCCTAACTCACTCTCCCTCTTTCCTTCTCTTCTCCACCTTAATTATTCGGTCTTGCTTTACGTCTCCCTGTACAGAACACAAAAAAAGAAGAAAAGAAAGAAAAAGAGAAAGTTCCCGCAGCCTTCCATAAAGAGGATAGGAGAGTTCCACATACAATACGACGCATACACAACGCGATGACAGACCAGCAAGCCACCGCCGACGACGCCCACAAACTGAATCGTGCGTGGACGCTGTGGTATGATAGTCCGTCCACATACAATGGCGAAAAGTGGGAGCTGTCGCTCGTGCCCATCATGACCGTCCACAGTGTGGAAGAGTTCTTCGTGATGCTCCAGTACATGAAGCCCATTCATGCGCTGCGCACATCCTCGCAGTACCACTTCTTTCAGGAAGGTGTGAAGCCCATGTGGGAAGACCCTGCCAATCAAAAGGGTGGCAAGATTTGGGTGAATGTGGATATCCCCAAGAAGGATGTGGCCGCGGGCGACAAGGACAAGACGGAGCTGGATCAGCTTTGGGAGAATGTGCTCATGTCTCTGGTTGGGGAGTACCTTGACGGCACCGCGGAAGATGAGCCGCAGATCATGGGTGCGGTGCTCACGAAACGAAAGTACTACAACCGCCTTGCGGTGTGGATCCGCGACATGGACGCGACAGATGCCGTGGAGACCATCAAGTCGAAGCTTGTCAAGGAGATGGGGCTACCCGCGAGCGCAACGGTGGTGGTGAGCAAGCACGGAGAGAAGGACAAGTGAGATGAACAGAGCAAGAAGCGAGAAGCGAACTGACCGGCGAAGCCAAGAGAGGAGGGCTTGGTGGGTGACGTGAGACTGAAAGGAAGGTGGAGGGAACACAATTGGAAACAAAGTGGAACGACACCGTCACGCCATTGACGAGCGTGTGTGTGAGGATGTCTGAGGGTGTGATCGTGGCAGCCGCGGCACGTGCGCACCACTCGCACTCACATAGTTCACTATTTTCTTTTTCCCTCCCTTTGTTTCTCTCAACGCACCATACCGTTCCAAAGGCAGTCTTCTCTTTTTCCTTTTCTGACACGTCATGCACTCAACGTTGTGTGGGTCTGTGCGCACGTCGTCCACTATGCCTTCTTTCGTACCGTGTGCTTTTTTTCTTTTCCCTTGCCTCTTTGCCCTTTTTGTACACGCGGTTGAGATGTGCAGGCGCGATTGGGCCACCACACCGTGTGCTGTGGTGAGCGGTTTCACCGACACCAGGCACGTTCTCACAAGTGCATAACGTCTGTGACAGACAGTGTCGGTACACAAAGCAAGAAACTGTATCGGAAAGGTGGCAGCCAACTTTTTATGGTCAAAGCTACCGCGCTCCCGACAGTTGTATTCTTTGTTTTTCAGCCACTGTGTGTCATTGGTGGTACTAACCGCATCCGAGAGACAGGGGAGAAAAGGTGGACGAGCTCACAAAAGCGCGGAAAGTCTGCAAAGAAAAAAAAACGTGAAGGAATGGCAGATACTGCATCATCTTGGCCGCTGACGCCCTTCCGCGTTTGGCATCACCGTCACCGTCGTGTCGCCCCTCACACTGTTTTTCCCCTCTGTGCACAGGGGTCGTGACAGAGTGGCAGTGGTGTAGGGATGCAGTTGACACCCACTCTGTTTCTACTCCTCACCGATTTGTGGCACTGTCGAGGCCCCTTTCTTCTCTTTTCCGTAAGGAAGCGTGGACAGTGCGTCTGGTGCGTCTTTTGTTGGCCTCTTTACCGTCCACAACTCGTGGTCCCACACTGTTGCCTCACCTCTCTCTCCTTCTTTTACTTTTGCCTCTTTTTTTCTTTTTCTTTTCGATACGACGCTGTGGCGTTGGTCGCGGCAAGTATCATCAGGGCAAGTCAGTGGGGTAGCACACTTGAACCTCCACGCTCCTCGTCCCTCTTTTCACCCGTTTTTTTTTCTTCTCTTCCTCGACGGATCCTGGTGTCAGTTCCTCCCTCTGTGTCGGTACCTGTCTGTGCTCGTGCCTAGAAGGATGGTGAACGACGGTAACGTGGTCACAGTGGTCGACCACGACGAGTCGGCCACGCAGACGAGCGGTGCAACCGCACAGAGCCCACACGCCGCCGGCAATCAATCGACGACGGTGGCGTCGACTTCCGCTGGTGTGGCGACAAACACCGGCGCCGCCCTGGTGTCTGAGAGTCTGCTCAAGCTGGCCGAGTCGCTGCAGACCATTGTGCCGAAGGGCACGTGGGTGAGCCTTGGCAGCGAGGAAGAGATTGCCATGGAAAATGGCACACATGTTCAGCGGCGCCCGCTCACTCGCGTGCAGTTCGACGTCACACGCCAGCTCATTCTCCGGCACCACGCGACGTCGACCTCTTTCATCACCAAGGAGGCGAGTGAGGACAGTCGCGACTTGCGCGGCGTCGCCAATCCACTGTACGACGTGATGCGTGACGAGGTGGAGGCCGGCGTGCAGGCTGTGCGTGTACGGCATGACGTTGACACACAGACCCACTTTGCAAGACGGGTGAACGCGGCGGTGCAGGCGGAGCCAAGCCTGGTGGATGCCTGCATTCGTCACATTGAGGTCCCGCGAAAAGAGGACCCGAGCCTGATGGCCTTCTTGAACCGTGCCCTGCCGCGCACACTGCACAACCTCACCCAGAACGACGAGATCCCTATCTACGCCGATGATCTGTCCATGTTTAAGGAAGACGACGCCATTCTCGCCGCACGGGATGAGATGGTGCTGGTGGAGAAGGGCAACTATGTGCACGCCATGACAAAGGAACGGCACGTCACGAGCTTGGCCTGGCGTAGCTCACGATCAAAGGACGACTACGTCTGCGTCGCCTCCATTGCTGCCATGACGCTTGAGGAGCGTGTAGAGGCGCAGCGACGGTGCGAGACGAGCGTCTCCCTTGTCTGGGAATTCTCAGACCCGATGCACCCGCGCTACATTCTCGAATCGCCGAACGAGGTACAGGTACTGCGATTCAGCCCATCAAGGCCAAATCTCATCGTCGGCGGCGCACTCAACGGCCAGGTGTACCTATGGGACCTCAACCAGGCAGATCGCTTGCTGTCGTCCAGTGAGAATGGCGGTGCCGGGTTGGATGGTGGTGTGAGTGCGGGTGGTGGTGCCGGTGGTGGTGCTGGCTCAGGGGCGGCGGCCTCCGCGGCGGGTGGGAATTCCAAAGACACACAGCGGAACACCGAGTTCAAGGAGGCGGGCGATGTCGTGCCCATGGCAGAGAGCGTGAAGGGTGTGACGATGGAGAAGGACGGGGATGTGCAGGTGCCGCGGCTCCAGCCCTTCCAGGTGTCCCGCGTGGACGTGTCACACAGACGCGCGGTGCACGACATTCAGTGGCTGGCCCCCACGATGGAATTCGGGTTCGACGGCAAGCTCAACATTCTCACGACCGAGACGAGCCACCAATTCGTCACCGTGAGCGACGACGGCACGATGTGTGTCTGGGATACCCGCCCGGAGTACCTCCCGCAGGATAAGCTGCGTAAGATGCGTCACCAGTCCAAGGCGGCCGGTGGCGACACCCCATGGGTGCCGCTCCTCAAATATCAGTTGACCAGCCCCGACGGCCAGCGGGACGTGCCGGCGCTGCACGTGTCACTGGGTGACCTTATGCCGGACGGGTCCCCGTCCTACACACTCGCAGTGGCGGGCACCGACGGCACTGTCGGGACGGGCCTGCTCGTGACGCGCAACGAGCGCACTGGTGCGGCGGTGCCGGCGTTCGGCACGACCAAGGAGACGCGGGTGCTGCGCTGCCTTATCGAGAAGGCACACGCCGGCCCGGTCTACACCCTACAGAGACACCCCACCATTGGTGACGTCTATCTCAGCTGCGGTGATCACACCTTCAAGGTGTGGCGGGCGGGCCTCGAGGCACCGCTGTTCTCCTCGGCGTATCTGGAAAACGAGATCACGTGTGCCGCCTGGTCTCCCGCGCGTGCGGCAGTGGTGTTCATCGGCACGCGCGACGGTCAGGTGATGGTGTACGACTTGCTCGAGCGCAACAGCGACCCACTTGTGGTTCACCACATGGTCCAGGACGCCATCTCTACCATCACCTTCAAGCCTCTCCCGGCCCGGCTGGGCGCGAAGTTCACCCAACACGTCGCGATCGGTACGCACCTTGGCACGTTTCACTGGTACGTGTTGCCGGCCGCGCTCTCGCGTGCCTCACGGGGTGAGCGGCGCAGCTTCCGCACAATGCTCGAGCGCGAGGCGCGTCGCGTCGCTTACTTCGACTGGCGCTGGGCGGAGCGGCAGCTCGATGTGGATCGCTACGGTGCCTCGGCGCCGAAGATGCTGCAGGAGACGGAGGCGAATCTAGACGCGGCGACGAACGTGGACGATGATGATGAGAACGAACCCAGACCTGGACGTGGGCGGGCCGCGGCGCAGGTCGTGCATGCCGTCAATTTCTACGACCGCGACGTCCAACGTGACGAAGAGTTCCTGGAGTTGGTTGAAAAGCTTCGCCGCGAGGAGGAAGACCGCATAAAGCTGGAGCTTGCACTGTGATCTGCGTGCGCGACGAACCTTTCCATCCACACACGCATGCACGTACTCGCGATTCCTCGTTGATCATTGTTGTTGTTGTTGTTGTTTGTTTCCTCCCGACGGCAAGCCAGATATTCGATGTAAAACACATTCATTGGTCACGGATGTAGTGCTAGGCAATCGTTGCCGCGATGATTTCCTTAGGCACATCATGAGCGTCGGCACACACTGAAACCAATCCAAAAGAAAGGGAAAAAACATCACACAGCCCGAACACACACTTGACAACAAATGCGGAGTGAACTGTCATCGGTACGCTGTGCCGAATGCGTGTCTGCGTGTGCGGCGAAATCTTTGCCCACGCTCAAGGCGGCCCGTGGGGAAAAAGAAGAGGGCTACAGAAGCGCTACCGTCTACGTCACTACCAGTTGCAGTGACCGATGTACGCAAGTCACCTGTGTATGTGGTGATGCCGCCCTTTTGGACTGATGACCCACCCACCCCTTCTCTCTCTACGACACCGTCCTCCCCCACTCTCATCTTCACTCTCCCGCAATCTCTCTGACCGACCTCCCCTCCTCCCTTGCACACACTTCAACGCGCGCTTTGCTACTCTGCGCACGTCACCGCAGAAATAGCACTCCCTCACCTTTTTCCTTGCCCTTTTTTACTTTGTTTTCCAGAGGCGAAAAGAGAATACTCAGTCACGCCCACCCACACGTGGACTGGTAACTCCGTTTATTTGGACTTGCGTTTGTTTGTATTTAACGTCTTCTCATGGCCACTGCGCACAGTCCAGATCGCTTCGTGGTGCTGCCGTTTCGGCGCGGTGACAAGGATGCACCGGACTGGATGCTCTGCTGGAAGTATGTCTGCACCAATCACTCGAGCAATGCCAGCACAGCTGTGCGCGATACCTTGGAGTCTATGCAGGCGGCCCACACCACGATCGTCAAGACGTGCCAGTTAGGTGACTCGAAGCAGACGCCAAACATGAGCTTTGTTCAGCACACGCTCACGCGCTACTGTCAGCAGGTGGCGATGCTGCAGGCACACCTGCCGCTCCACAGCGGCAAAGTGAACCGAAGCCTCAAGTTTATCTGGCGCGACAGCTTCGATGAGTCCGCCAAGTACGAGAGCGACAACGCAAACGCGGAGCTCGTCAGCTGCATCTATAACATGGCCGCCTCGTACAACTACGTCGGCGCACAGCGTGCGCAGGCGGGTGGCATCGAGGATGTCAAGGAGGCTTACCGCCTCTTTCTCGACGCGGCAGGATACTACACAATGGTCGAAGGGCTCCTCGACCGTGTGCCTCCCCAGCAGCTCACGAAGGGCGACCTCAAGCGTGACTCGCTGACCATGCTCATTCGCATCTCCGTCGCACAGGCCAACCACTGCGCCTACCTCAAGGCCGAGGAGGCCATGAAGGCTAACCCTGATATGCTGGCGAAGCTCGCCGCGGAGGCCGCCAAGATTTACGAGGACGCCGATGCCCTGCTCCGCGCCTCGACGTGGTTCACCTCGCGCAGCCTGCTGGCGTTGCACGAGAACACCAGTAAGGACGTGGAGGCACAGCTGCAGACGAACGCGCTCGTGTTCCGTGCGCGCGCCTGTCTGCACATGGCGCAGAAAAATGAGAAGGATCTTGAGATGGGTGTCGCCATCGCGTACTACCAGAGGGCCAAGGCGCACCTCGCCAAGGCTCCTAAGCAACCGTCGAGCGCGCTGCAATCGTGGCTCAACGGCATCAACAAGGCTGTCAACGAGGCGGCCGCGAAGGCTCAGAAGGCAAACGACTCGGTGTACTACGCGCGCATCCCGAAGGACGTCGCGGAGCCGGAGGGCCTTCCCCGGCCACTGGGACAGCCCACGGCGCACCCCTCCCTCATTGAGTTCGAATCGAAGCGCGGTGAGGATCCGTTCTTCGGCATTGTCCCCGCGCACATCGCCTCCGTGGCAACAGCGTGGCGCGACAAGCAGCGCAAGCTTGCGAGCGTTGCCGACACCTCGGCCTCCACCACCCGTCGCAGCACGCAGGAGAAGCTGCAGCAGCTCGGCGTCGTGGCCGCTATCCAGACGCTGTCTGGCGATGCTACCGACCGCGGTACGGTACCGGAGCCGCTTCGCACGGATATCCTCAAACTACGCGAGGGTCCCAATGGAGAGCAGATCAACATTGTGCAGCATCTCACCGAACTTGTCACGACGTGCGACCAGCTGTACCAGGTGGCAGTGTCGAAGCTGAAGGAGGTGGACGCCGAGCTTGCCAAGGAGAAGGAGGTCGACAAGCGGTACGTTGACAGCTACGGCCAGGCGATGTGGCGCAGCGTCTACCCGGCTGCAGAGAGCACTCCCGACTACAACGCCATCAACGCTGCCGTCGCGGAGCATCGCAACGGCCTGCAGCGCTGGCTGGCTGCCCCGTTCGCCGCCGCCAAGGAGACGCTGAAGGCCAACGTCCAGAACACGGCGCGGCTGGGTTGGCCGATCGCGGACCTCGACGCGCTCATGCCGTTCGTGAAGACGAAGGAAGCCCGTGACCAGTCGAGCAAGGTGCAGCAGCTGGTCGCCCAATTGAAAGACATCATGGCTCGCAAAAACCGCATTGAAGAGGAGCAACGCAACGAGCAGAAGAATCTACAGAACCTACTCGAGTCGGACCAGGTTGTGTTTGGTCTCTCCGCAGTGGACCCGACGCAGCAGGACGCAATTCTCGCCAAGGCGTCGCAGCAAGTCACGGACGCTATCGAGGCCGTCAACCAAAAGTCGCGCGAAGAGGCGCAGCTTCTACGCGAGGCGGAGGAGGTCATGGTGCAGCTCGGCTCCGTACAGAGCGAGGACCCTATTGTCGCGGAGATCCAGAAGGTGACGAACAGCCTCGAGAACTCCGTCTCGACGTACCGCGAGATGTGCACCGAACTGGAGAACATCGTGCAGTACGCCACCACGGCCATCGATTCTATCGAGGCGACGCTTTCCTCGGCGCAGTCGTTTCGTCTCGGCCGCGAGTTGGACGCGCAGGAACGGATGAGTGCGCTGGACTCGCAGATTGCCATCAAGATGTCGCAGATGGCCAGCCAGCCTCAGGCCCGCCCGTCGTCCGCGCAGCAGTTCCCACCGCAGCAACAGCAGTACCAACAGCATCCGCAGTACCAGCCGCCGTCACCGCAACAGCAGCAGTATCAGCAGCAACCGCAGTACCAGCCACCGTCACCTCAACAACAGCAGCAGCAGCAAGCTCAGCAGTACGACCGCCCACCCAGCTACGACCAGGTCTATGGCCACACTCAGCCACCTCCGCTGCAGTCCTACCAAACGAACGGCAACCCACCACAGACCTACCAGAACAACGCCCCACAGTATCAGCCTCCGCCGTTTTAACTGCGGAGACCCATCAAACACGCACCGATGAGTGGCACCGTCTCCGCGCAACAAACGTAAACCAGCACAAGAGTGCCCAGAGGGACTGGTGGGAGGAGGCGGAAGACCACACTGCCTCCCTTTCTTGCTTTGATCTCTTTTTTTTTTCACGTGGACTTTTTGGACAAATTTGTTCTCCAACCCTCTCTCACGTCTGCGCGTGCCTGCCGCGCATCTCGCTTGCCGATCTTCCCGGTAGATGCAGATTCGGCTTTGAGCTCCCCGAAGTTATACCACACACTCACGCGCGCCGTGGCAGACCTGAAGCACAGATAAAAGCGCACCGAGGTAGAAACAATCCACAGCCGTCGTATCGGTGCCTTGACGCTCCGTTTTGCTTCTTCATTTGCACCTGCTGATGAACCAACGAGATGTGTGTGCGGGCGTGTGCGTGTGCCTTGTTTTTTCGGTTCATCTGTACCCGGCCCTCCGCAAGTTGTCTGGATCAAGTTCCATTTGTTTCCCCCTTTTCGTATCGTTCTGCCTTTGCCTGCATGATGTGCACTATGACTGAGAAAGCACCGTCAAGGAAGCTCTGTCGCTGATGTATGTGTCTGAACGGGAAAAAAAAGCACTGCTGTCTTTATGCGAGAGACCTCATCTCCAGCTTTCCATAGCTTCCCTTTTGTTTATATTCATTCAGTTGTTTCTCTACTCTTTTTTTCTCTCTTTTTGACGCGCGCATTCGTTTATGCGTACTTGCTTTCAAACTGTGCTTTTTTTTTTGAGTCTTGTCAAGATGAGAGCATGTCGTGCTGCTCACTCGAATGTGACCGCGATAAAATCACCTGTTTCACATGCTAATGCTCGCCGACTACGCTGCAAGTCAAGCCAACAGCTTACCTTGTCTGAGCCACCTCTCGTCTCCCCTCAATGTAACTGTGTGTGGATATTTGTCCCCCAGTCGATGTGAGAGGGAGAGAGGGGGGGGGAGTATTGGTCAGACGAAAGCAGTCGTACTGGTACCTCGTCTTGACTTGCGGATAGCCTCTCCAACCTCTGGCTGAGTCTGTACATGAGCGTACCTTTTCTTTTCTGTGGTTCTCTCACCCTGTCACTGCACGTGCACTCGTCTTCTCTCCTCTTTCCTCTTCGGGGCTTCTGCTCTCCGCGCGTGCGTGCCTGTGTCCGCCACCCGCACTGCAGGACAACCGCGAGGCGAACGCGTTGTTGCTTCACTTCGTCCTACACCATTTATCATATCTCTTTTTTCTCTTCTCTTCTTTTCCTTCGTTTCTCAGACACGTATCACTAACGGCAGTGGGCGAAGTGTTGAGGTACGTCCATGGCTGCTACCATCAGCTGCCATGCGGTGTTCATCTACGAGACGGCGTCACCGGTGTCAGCCGCTCAACAAGGTCTCGCGTTTGCCGCGCTGACTCCCATCGCGGCGACTATCGATGGGACCACTTTGTGTCTCCAGCGCGTCTGCATGGAAAAAGATTCCAATACAGGGCTCAGCGCCAGGTCCGACGCAGCCGTGCACCAACTGGGCCGCAGAGACCCGGCAAGTATTCCCGCTGTCACCTCTGTCGTCTCAGTGCGAGTGCGGCCACCACCTAGCTTTGTGAACACAACCTCACCTGCATCTGATGCCGCCTTTCGCACCATACTGGAAGTGTACAAGGTGCCTCTCCACGATGTTGTCGACACAGACCTCAATTTGGACCCCGTTCACGCTGAGCAAGCCGAGAAACCTTTTAGCGTCGTTCTTTACACGAGACACACGGAGGCACGCAGTGGTCGTTCTGTCAGTGCGATAGAGCTGCAGAGTATTCCCTACGCCGATATCGCGCCCTTTTACGGGCAGCTCCAGAGGCAAATAGGCAAGCCAGAGAGGAGGGGCGATACACGCCAGCCAAATGATGGCTTGGTCCGCTCGCGGTCGGTCTCACAACAGGTTGGCCAGCGGGTGGAGCGCGGGGCATCGCGCTACGACTTTTTGTACACGCACAGGGAGGCTGGGAGGGTGGCGGCCCGGGCACACGATGCGAGGTCCGCGAACAACGCATCCTCTCACTCCAACGACGGCGCCAGCAGCAGCCAAAGGAAAGGACCCGACGCGGAACCCAAGTCTGCCGGTCGCTATGCCTGCCTTGCCGGTGGCGTCGTGACGAAACGAAGCGGCTCACCTGCCGCCGCTACCCAGCCCGAAAAGGCGTCTCGCCACGACGACGACGCGGATTCTCACAGCCCGGGTGCATCTGCAGAGGTGTCAAGGCTGCCGCCCGGCGTCGCGCTTCCCACCTGGTTTCCGTCGTGGGACAACTTCGCCACCGCGGCGCCGGTCGACTACGCTAGCGCGAACGCTGACAGTGGCTCCCCTCGCGGAGGCGCCGAGCACCCCGCCAGCACCAAGAAGGAGACTCGCGTCGGCGGCGCTGTGACATCCGAAGAGTCCGGTAGGCTAAGTCGGGAACGTGAGCTGTACATGTTGAAGGAGCTGCGCGACCGCACCAACGAGTTGGAGCAGGCTCGTCTTGCCATCACCGCGCTGAGAGCAGCAGTGTCAGCCAAGGAAACTGAACGGGACGACCACGACGCCGCACTGATTCGTCGGTTCCCTCACCTCACGGAGAGTCAGCGCCTTTTGATTGACTTTGACAAGCTTCTGCTGCCTCTCCCAAGTGAAGGTCGACCGGACACCGACCTGGGTGCGGCTCCGGCACGGCACGGTGAGGCACCGCTGGCTATTCGCAGCGCTGTCTTGGAGCTCACAGCTCGTTCACTGGGGGCCTCAAGCAATATGAACAACGGCGCCTCCGCGTCCCGTCGTGGCAGCGCTGTGCGACGGAGGGACCCACGCCTTGGCGACGCCCATGTGCCTCGTGCGGTGGACGGCCAATCGTGCACCGACGTGTCAGTGTTGTCGAGCGCCGCCGTCTCTGACAGAGGCACACCGCGACGCCAATCTCGGCCCACCGGCTTTCACACGCACGCCCCGCTCGTCGCCCCGCGGTACGAACCGACACTGCGGCATCGGCAGCACAACGAGGCATCGACGTTGCCCACGGCACCCGCACCCGTGGCCACCTCTTCGGTTACCTCCACGACGGCGTCGGTCTCGCCGCCGCTGACACCCACAACCACACACCTTCCCTTTACGCCCCTCACCAGCAGCAGCAATAGCGAATCACGGAAACTGGACGGTGCACACGGCGTACGAACACGCTCACAGAGCAGCCAGGATACCTCAGCCCTCGCATTGCCCAGCGGACATCGCAGCTTGCCAGCCCGAGCGCACAGCGCGATGTTCTTGCCGCGCGATGAGGCTGACAACAGCGTGCGGCAACGTGTTGCAGTGGGCCGTCACGTGTCACATCCCGCGAGCAGTCAGGGAGGCAGTGAGGGACACATTCAATCACCGCCGCTCCCACTGGCAGGGACCATGCCGCCGGTCGAGCCGGACTTCTTACTCGACGACCCGGCTACCTACTCCACGGCAACCTGACACAGCCGGTCATCTTGGGGAGGCCACCGACACCGCGGTGACCTAGCACACGCCTGTCGTCAGCGGAGGTGACGCGCTGTCCTGGCTGGGGACCGCAACACTGTTGAAGTTTACACAAGCGCGCACACACACACACACACACACAACCAATACAAACGATAATAACCGAAGTGCGGTAGGCATAGATCCTCTGACATACACTCGCCTTTACCACTTTTTTTTTTTTTGCATTCCCTGTGAGGCTCGTGTGTGGAGCTACGCGACGAAGTCGTCGTCACACACAGCGCGGTCCCCACGCCACACCGACGAGCCACCGTCGCACACTACCCGCGTCGTCTCGTGCACATCTTGCAGCTGCTCATCCCTCCCTTCTCGCGCGCTCGTTTCGTCGCCACTTTTTACCGTCCTAGTTGTGCTCGCAGCCAGTGTCGGCATACTCACGTCAGCTGTTCGGTGGTACCTACTACCGCGCCTGTGCCCTCGTGCAGGATATTAGTAGTGTCCTCGCGACAGCCCACGAACAAACAAAAGAAAAGGAGAAATACAATAGACACCACTCATACTCACAAAGGCACCCGAGTCGTGCGGTGGCATCCCAAGAGCACTATAGACAAGAAAATACAAGCACAGTCCTTCCCTTTCCGCAACCGACACACACACACACACATACGCAAAGTTGTTCGTGTCTGAAACATTAACACCGCCGCGCTGCCTACAAGACGCGAACGCGGACTCGGCAGTTCATTTCCGCATGCGGCACAAAATACTCAAACATATCCGTTGACGAGTGACACCAACGCACTCCCCACACACATCCCAACGCCTTTTCGTGAGAATGGACTACACCTTTCGTGTGCGGTTGTCTCATGTGCAGGTGACCAGTCTCTCCACGCTGATGCAGCAGCTCTCTGGCTCCCCGCAGCGCGCGGTCTACTTCCGGCTTGCCTTCGACGGCAAAGTGGAAGACCTTGTCCTCGAGCCGGATCTCATTACGGGTGACATGACGAGCAGCCGTGGCATTCGTTTCATCTACCGCATTCACAGCGAGGACGCCGCACGGCTGCAAGACACGCTGTCGCGACGCTACGCCACGTGCCAAGTACTCATCAAGGAAAGGACATCCCAAGACACCTTCACCGTCGTCGCCGTCCTGGCAAGCGCGACGGCATCGATTCTGGAGCTCATCTGTGTCCCTGACGCACACTTCCTCTTCACTCTCACAGAGTCATGTGGTGACGACGACGACGACAACGACGATGATGCCTACGCCATTGACAGCACCGATGCATCCATCTACAAGGAGGACGAGAGCGCGCACGGTGCGAGGGCAGGTGCCATTCTGGGCCGCCGCGACGGGGTGGTCTCCCTCCAGCTGGCAGTGGAGGAAGTCCGTGTGGTAGACTTGTCCTTTCACGAGGATGTGCGTGTGACGGCCTTGCCACCGTCCACTAGCGTCCAACTGGCGTACAGAATTCGCCACGTCTCCACAACACCCGCGGCTGAGCAGACCCGTCTCCTGTCCTCACAGGATTGTCGTGCACAGGGCTTCACGTTGAGCACACAGGCCCTTAGTAGCACAGCAGACGGCAGCGTCACATTCACTTCGCAGCAGCTACCGCGCCTCGCGGCGTTGAAGCTGACGCCCCATGACATCCCACGACACGAGCTGGAGGTGTGCCTCCTGGTAGGCGGTACCGTGTACACGTCGATGCACCTCTCTCTCGCCTCGCGCGCAGAAAGACGGCCATCGACCTCAACCTCTGCCGCCGCGGCTGCTACCCGACTGGCCTTGTCCGCGTCCTCGTCGAGCGATTGGGACCACAGTGGCGTGGCCTTGCACGGTACTGTTACACTTGACAACGTGCCGACGTTTTTGAACACTGTTCAACAGTCCCGCGAGGAGGGTGACGGCATCGAAGGCAAAGGCGGCGATTCACACACCAGCGGCTCCCGTCGCACGAGTGCGTCCGTGTCATCTCCGCACGTGCCTGCGCCAGGGGCCGTCTCATTAGGCAACGTCAAGGAGCAGGTGCTGAGACCAGCTTCACGCGCTTCGGCGCAAGCCTCTGTCGTCTCCTCGATAACTGTCAGTGGCCCTTCGGCCCCACCAGTGGACGAACCAGTCGCCCACCCGCGCAGCACAAGCGCCGAGGGTCGGCCAGCCTCTCCCACCCCTCCTGAGTCGTCGCGCGATGATGAGCGACTGACGCACAGGCGTGACGGCGATGACAGCCGGGCGAACACGCGCTCCCTCGTAGAAGATTCCTCTCCCCCTCACCCGTCGCACACATTGATTCAGCACGACGAGAACTCGACCGGTGCGGCCGGGGACGGTAGCCCGCCTGCACTCGAACACGGCGAGCTTAGCAAGCCGAAGCCGCGACCCGTGGGTCGACCACCGCCACCACCGCCGCCGCCCCCTCTTCCCGAGAGTCGCCCCTTGCGGCAACACACGGCCGAGGCGCGAGTGGTCAGCCCGAATGCCTCGGCCATCCACGGCGAGATTGAGGAGCTCATGTCCGTCGGTGGTGACGATGAAGCCGCCCATGCACTCAGTGGCGGCAGCACCAGCAGTAGAGAGGCTATTCAGAGCCGCAGGTCAAGCGCGGCCGGCCACGCGACCATCATCGATGATGGGGGTGACCAAGGCGATAGGACACCTGTGACCGACACCGTACCGCCTGAGCCGCTCAGGGTGAATGACAACCCCCACGCGGAGCAGCAGGACACCACGCGTCAGCTGTCGACAACGTCCCGCGGGTCCATCACCACCGTCACTGAGGAACTCGTGCTGCACTTCCAGCACGGTCCAGAGGCCCCCGCCGAGGCGCTTCTCGCCAGCGCGGCGCCGAGTCCGTCTAGCGCTGACGTTGGCCCTGTCGGGAGCGGCATGAGAGGGGCTCTCGAGACGACTACGCTTCGGCAGTCCAGCCCCTCTGTGGAGCCGATGACGAGACTATCCGCGTCGCCTCAACCCGCTCGGGGCAGCGTGTCGTCGTTCTCGCGCACGCCTTCCGTGGCCCCGCATTCGCCGGCGTGGCAGCCAGGGCCCGAGCCCATTCCACCGACGCCGCGTCTGTCAGCCACGACACGAGCCCCACGCAGGTTGTCGGCCAGCTTTGGTCACACGCACACGCGGCTGCGCTCCCTCAGCCACGACTTCCGGGCGCTATTGGAAGCCTATGAAGGACAGCTGCGACGCGTGGAGGAAGCCGACCGCATGGTCGCGCAGCACGCCGAGCAACACGGTGACGGCAGCACCGATGAGACCGCAAACTCTGCGGGACAACCAGACGCACTCCGAGCACAGGTGCACCAACTCACCGCCCAACTCGCTCGTCAGACACACGAGGCGTCGCTTAAGCAGAGGGAACTGCAACAGCTGCAGGACGAGCTCGCGGCTGCACCAGCCGACACAACCGAGAGTGGTGAACTGTCAAGGGAAGAGACAGAGAGAGTGGCTGTCTACACGGAGATGGAGGCCAGTCTGCTGAACCTGCTGCAACGCGCTGAGCAGCACCGCGACGAGCTCCTCATGCAGCGTGACCGGCACTCAGTGCAACTGCTCGCAGACGCCCAGGCCGGACTCGAAGCCGACACAGTTTCCCTGGCTCGCCTGGAGGTGTCCCCGTCACCACCGTCGCTCGTGTCTCGCGCTGCCTCCTCGAGCATGGTGCGTCGGCGAGAGCCAAGCAGCACTGCAGCCAACGGTAACACAGCCAGCACTGCCACGGGCGCTGCGCTCGGCGACGCAAAAATCCACGGACATAGTCCGGTCAGTGGTGTTCCGCCAGCTGAGGGGAACACTGTGACGCCTCAAGCGCCATCGAGCAGCGGCCCGTCAACAACCTCTGCACCACCACCACCACCACCGCCGTCACAGCACGAAGCGCTTGGTGTGGAGTCGTCACCAGTGGGCGATCACCCTGAGGCAGCGGCGGCGGCATCAACACGGCCGCCGGTGAACGTAGCAGCCAGTCCGCCTCGGGCAGTGATACCAGCACCGACTCCACCTTCGGCGAAACCACCGGAGACGGTCAGCCCGCGCAACCGGTCACCGCTGCACGAGCCGGCGAGCTTCCCCATGGGCGATGCACCGTTCGCAGCACCACTGGCCGCCTCCACCCCACCGCGAGCGAACGCCGTGGTGCTTGGCTTTTCGCAGCCATGCACACCGGAAGCCGAGCAACGTGCACGCGAGGAGTGGCAGCAGCAGCAGCAGGAGGAGAACGGTACCTCGCACGGCACGGCGGGCCCTGGTCACCCGTACGGTGGAGCGGCTGCGGCTGCGGTGCGCACCAGCCCAGTCTTTCGTTACGGCAGCACCGCGCTGCGGTGGGAGAAGCCGGCGGCGTTGAGTACGCACCCCGTCGGTCGGTCACTGGTCGCTAGCCCGGTTCAGCCCCTCTTTCCGAAGCTGCGCTCCGCCTCGGTAGACAGCGCCGCCGTACCGAGCCCCACGCCACGCGTGCCTGAGAGCGTACCGCGGCTGAGTCAGCCGCTGCCCCTGGGTGTACAGCTCTCCAGCCCAGTCGCGAGTGACCGTTTCTTTGACAACACACAACCTCTCAGCGGCTTGGTCCGCACGCCCCATCGCGCCGTGCTGATGGACGCCTCGCGCAGGTCGAGTGTGGCGCCACTCGAGCGCTCGCCGAGTAGCGCGCGCAGCCCACCACACCCCTACTCGATGCCGCGTGACTACGACGGGGACCACCACTACCCGCTGGTCGTCGCGGACGATACGGCTGTCTCGGCGCGCGAGATGCAAGTACGGGCGTTGATGCACGCCATCGCGGAAGGCGACACGGAAACCTCGCTTCACATAATCACACATGTCACAAGCGTACTTCAGGATAGCAACAACTTCCTGCACGCGGCGTGCGGCGCCGCCCCCGCACGGACTGAAATTGTTGCCGCGATCCTTCAGCGGCGCCCCGAGCTGGCGCGTGGCGTTGACCGGGAGAGTGGGAACACCGCGCTGCACGTGGCGTGCCGAGGGCCGTCGTCGAATGCCAGCGTGGTTCGCCAGCTGATTATTGCCGGCGTCGCCGTGGACACGCGCAACGGCGAAGGCTACACGGCATTTCATCTGGCTGTGTTGAACCCCTCCGATGCGTTACACCACCGAATGAAGGAGGCACTCCTCAGCATCGGTGGAGCGAACATAAACGAGCGCACGGAGGGTGGTCAAACCGCACTGCACCTTGTCGCGGGGAGCGACGACAACTTCACGGTTGTGCAGTTCTTGGTGTCTCACGGCGCCGATCTGTGGGCACGTGCGCCGATTGACATCTACGTGGGCAGTCCCTACGGGTACAAGGGTCGTGAGCGCCTGGCCAAGACAGTCACGCCACCGGAGGTTGCCAGTTTGAAGGGTGCCGTGCGCAACGGCCGCTACTTTGATCGAAGCTTGATGAACTCGCGCCTTGTATTCTGAGACGCTGGAGTAGTGGTGAACGCAAGCGTGAAACGGTGGAGGCGAGCTGTGTGTAATGCACGATACAATGAAAAAACAATCGGTAACAAAACAATGCAGAGAAAGGGAGAGAGGAGTCACTCGACGCAGTCAAATTGCGAGGACACGATACGCCCCCGCCTTTCTAGGTGTCGCGATTCACAAGCCACCTTCTGCAGGTCGCAGTTATTCGGGCTCAACAGTCGTGTAGCCGGGACTCCACCTGAGATGGTGTTCAACGAGTCTGGGGACAGCAAACGCGCCGCTCTTTTTCTGTAACCTGTTGATCTCGAGCATGTCACCCGAGCAATGATGGTTGTGTGGTGTGCCTGTTAGAATGGTCTTTTGTTGTCTCACCGACCCACCCACTCGCATTCCGTCTCCTCCCCTTGTTTCTGACTTACTGGTTGTCGTCAGGGCTGCCAACACCGCGCCTCATCCCTCGTTGGCTTCGCTTCTTTATTCCCTCTTTCTCCGCAACTGACTTTGACACTCACCGGTCGTCCCCGCCTCACTCGGCATTTTGTGCGTGCTGCGGCAATAGCGCGGTCAAACAGTGTGCGGTGTCTCGCCGACGTGCCAAGAGAAGGACTCGCGCATCTGTCGTCCCCGTCCTTCTTTCTCCCATCAACCATAGATACATCTTGATATATACACCCATACGCAGTCAACTACATGCGCACACCTGATAATACATCTCTTGCATAGATGAGCCTTTTCGCGCGACCCCGTGTTGAGTCTAGGCGGGTAGCCACTGGAGAGACCTTTGCTGATCCGTATGCACAGCTCACCGTCTTTCCTGCCGCCAACGAGCCACTCCTCTCTCAGCTTTTTGGAGAGCCACTGAGCAGACAAGACGACGTCGAGGCAGAGTTGGGTAGCCACATCACATCACAACAACGTAAACGCTGGCACCCCCTAGCAACAGGACACACACGTAATGCCGCGATACCGGAACACGACGATGTCTTGCCGTCATCCTCACTTTCCGAGCCGTTGCGTGCGCCGACAACTGTGCCTGTCACAGCGGCGGAGCGGGTGCGTCGTGTGCAACGCTGGCAGATGGACTTGGAGTCCCCGCCAGCCATATCAGCGAGTACTCCCGACGAAGGCTCTCGGCGTGTGGTGGAGGACCACGGCACCGTCAGCGTGTCTGAGAAGGAGAAGATGGAGGAGGACGCGTGGCTGCGCTCGCGACGCCTCGCGGAAGAGGAAGCGGCCAGCGTGCCTTTCTACCTCCAAGTCCGCGAGGTGAGAAAGCGTGTGGACGAGCAGGTCGCCGTGCACCGCGGGCTCAACGAGGCGCTGTCACAATTGGCGACACTGAAAAAGCAGGCCGAGCGGAACCGTGCAGACGCCAGCCTCACCAAGCTGCTTGCCTCACTACGCGAGCGACAGGAAGCGGCTTGGGCCCGTGCGTTCCCGGGTGGCTTTCCGGGCGACGTGCCCGCACACAAACCTGCCGTTGCCGCTGAGCGTGCGGCGGCGCCCGTGGGGATTCCCAGCGCGCCGACAGCGGCACCTGTGCGCAGCTCAACGGCCTCACCGACTCCCTCACCAACGCCAGTAGCCAACCCACTCTCAGACATCCTCCAGGCCTTCTCACGGCCTCGGCGCACGGCAGCGGAGAGGGCATTGGCGCCGTCCCCCACCACCCCTGTGGCCCGCAAGAAGCAGCTGCCAGCGGATGTGGTGCGCGCGCCCGAAGAACCTCGTGCCTATCCAGTTTACCGCTACGTGCTTCGACGTCCCGAGCCATCCTCGCACGCCGCCACTGAGACGGAAATCAGCTACGCGGACGACTTCTCCGAAACTGAAGAGGTCGCCACTGCCTCTGGCGTCTCGAGCGAGGTCGGCGTTTCGGCCGTCGGCACCGACACCAGCGCTGTGGACGCGGTGAGCGAAGACGCCTTCAACACTGATGAGGCTCTATCGCAGAGCGTGGCTGACACGGGCACGAGCGACGTGATATCGGACGCGTCGGTGCCGACATACACCACCGGCACCTTCGCGAGCACAGAGGACGAGGCACCGGTGAGCGCAGCTCGCAGCACCATTGTGTCGACGGTCAGTCCAGTGTCTGGCTCCACCTCAACCGACATTCTCAGCGAGGTCGAAAGTATCAACGACGCCTCCTCACGTCACCGCGACGGTGACGCACAGGCTAATTCGCTCTCGAACGCGACCCTTGTGGAGGCGCTGCGGGAGTTCTACGAGACGTGCCGCCACGCCAGCCGCATTGCGACCCAGCTGACCCACGGTGGTGGGCTGTCGGAGAGCCCTCGCCCCGGCCATCGACCGGCGCGTCCACCTTCAGCGCCGGCGTCTTCACGAGCCGACTGGCAGGCGTTGCTAGAAAAAGACGTGACAGATGTGCGCCGCCTCCGCCGCTTCGTCCAACGTCTGCAGAAGAACCTCCGAGCGGTGGACCTTCAGCGCAAGGTTTCCGCTGTCCGACAGAAGCTGCTGCTCAAGGCGCAGGCACTCTCCAAGACGCGCGCCCGCCTGAAGCGACAGCACACCGCCACTCTGCGGGATGTTGTTGACAGCGACGTGGAGGACTTCTTCGGCGCCAGCTGGGACTCTCTTCCTCTGTTCGCCAACCGCAAACGCAACCGTCTGCCGCGACACGGTTCGGACGAATCCGTCAGTGACGAAATCCTCTCGGAGGTTGGAAGCGACGACTTCATGGGAGGCACGCGTGACGGTGGGGAGACAATTTCCGATGACGTCGTTGATGAGTTTGAGTTTGACGGCGGCAGCGAGGTTGGCACAGATACCGACGACATTCAGGACGAGGTCGACGATGAGTGGGCGACGAATAGCCGCACGGGCAGTGGGGAGGAGGAAGACCTCGTTGACGACGTTGCAGACGCTCAGTTCGATAGTGCCGTATTTAACGCTCTCGGCGACACTTCAGAAGACGGTGTGCTGGACGAAGTGGAAAGCGACGTGGCCAGTCGCCTCGCAGCCGTTTCTGACCTTGACGAGGTGGCCGACGTTATCGATGAGTTGCCAGACGATTCGCAGGTGTCTTCACCTGTACGCGGACCAGCAAGTGCGCACCGCGCCAGCGACGCCACCATTGTCGACGAAGTAGACGAGCTGCGTGGTACACAGCGTGCCAACCCCGGTCCAGCAGAGTTGTCGTCGTTGCCGTCACTGACAGCTAGTGACGATGCGGATGTGTCTTCGCTTTATCCGGACTCACTCTCCGCCTCACGTCGCAGTGGCACAAGCAGCATTGACTCATCTGAGGCAGCGTACTGGGAGAGCGTGGCTGGTGAGGAGGCGCTGCTGGAGATGGAAAGGGAACTGCGGGCAACGAAACGAAGAAGACTGCGGGCACTTCACACAGTCAGTGCCGCAGTCCCCACTTTCACGTCGCTGTATGACCCACACACTGCACCTCCGCCAACGCTGGTGGTGCGTCCCACCGAGACCGAAGCGTCACCTCCACTATCACCTCTTCCTGCTGGTGATACAGATTCAGGGGTGCATACCACCGGGGCTGGTGGTTCTGACTTGCCCACTGTGGCACGTCTCTTCGCTGAAGAGAGTAGTCCACCGCGCGATACCGCAAAAGCCGGAAGCACACCCGCCACGACCCCATCACTGGTAGCCTTGTACGTGGAAGAAGCACCTGTGCCACCTACGGCCGTTGTGGCCACCTCCCCTGCCAGCGTGGCGGCGGACACTGACGGCTCAGCCACCACCTCTACCGAGAGCGAAATGGACGACTCCCGAAACGACACCACCTCGTCCGCGACGTCCTATTCATCTTCCCAGTCCTCGTAAGGCGCAGTCTCGTCAGCTGTTGTTGTACCGCGTACATTGCGGCACGGGAGCTGCGCTACAGAGAGACCGTGTGTGTGCGTGTTGTGTACACTCCACTCTCAGCGATTCCATCCCGAATGGGCGGCCACCACACCGCGTGCGTACCATCGGAAAAAAAAAAGCCCGCAAGAAAAAGAAAAGAAGACCGCCAACCTTTTGAAGCTACTGTGACCGTCGCGTACGTGGCGCAGCTGGCCCTTTCAAGCACACACGCACTCATTCACGCAGACAGCCGTCTTTTTGTGACACCGAATGCCGTGATCTGCGCTTTTGTGCGCTCCCGTCCGCCCACCACCTCGTACCTTTCGCTGCTCTACATCCCGCTCTTCCTCCTCCTGTGTGGTCGACTGACACCACCAGTACAGTAGCCGTGGCTTCTTTGCTCTACCTCTGTTCGGTACGGTCACACCCGACGCCTGTGTGTGCCTGTTTTTCTTTTTTCAAATGCAGTTCGCTGATCGATTGCCGAGTAGCTCGGAATTTCTGCGTGACGAGTGCGGTAGACACGGCCTCTTTCTCGCGTCAAAAGGCACTGCTATTGTTGCCCAGCTGTTGCGCCTCTCTGAGCACATTCCTGAGGAGTTCACTGCACCAGAGACCTCTGAGTTTGGCAGTGTTATTTTTGATTTTCGTTACTTCAAGCACCAGGCGGCCATCGACGCCTCTATCGCGGACTCCTCAGACTTGACGCAGCTGGATGAGGCTTTCGCGGCCACGCACGGTCAGCTGCTCGACGAGTTCTTTTCTCTTTTCCGCAGCGTACTGCGTTACGCCCATGAGGTGAACCAATACATCAGCGCCACGCGCCAGGACGCCTTTGTGACGCAGAACATTGAGTCTGTCCTCCTGTACCCGGAAGGGAAGCAACTTTGGGCTGAAATCATTCATCTCTACGGTGTTATGCTTCTATTGCTTGACGAACGTATCGGTGGACAAGCGCGGGAGCACCTCATTGTCAGCTATATCCGTCACCGCGGTGCCGGTGCACAAGAAACGGCAGACATCGCCGCACTCTGCCGGTCGACTGGGTTTGTCGCCGACCAGCCGCTTCCAGACGGCTACCCCGCTGCTTACTTTGCACGCGTACCGATCGACCAGTCGGTGGTGTCGCTGCTTGTGGAACGGTTCCGTTCAGAGGATGTGTACGGAATGGTCTCCTGCTTCCCCGCACCTGAGCATCGGTGCACAGCCCTTTCGCAGCAGGCGGGTCTTTGCTACATATTTCTTTTTTTCTGCCCCGACACACTCGCGCGGCAGCAGCCCGTTATGCGCGAGCTGGTGGAGAGGCACTTTTGTGATAACTGGATCGTGCATTACTACATGGGATTCACCGCGGACCTGACCATCGCGTGGCGGTCCTTCCCCGCCGCACATGCGGCCATCAGTCGCACCGTGGAGCTTACCAACGTTGTCTACCATGAAGCGCAGATGCGCGCCGGTTTTGACAGCGCACGGACTGCGCTGACTCTGTATCTGCACGAGGGTCAGCTCACGGAGGACGTTGTACTCGACAAGCTGCACACGGCCTTGCTGCCGACGTTGCGAAACGCCAATGCGGCGCTGCGCTGGTTTGTTCTGCACGGCACACGTGGCGGCGCCGGCAACCGCTGCCTCGCCTCCCTGCTCCCCCAGTACGAGGTGGTCAAGCAGCGCGTGAGGGAGGATGACGTGCTGCAGCTTCTGCTGCTGACCGCTCAAGTGGAGTACGCCGTACGTGAGACCCTCACCCGTCTTCTTCACGACAAGCAGAGCCGATGGGAGAAGGTGCGTGCGACGGCAGCGGATAACGTGGCGCGTCTCGCTACT
Organism: Wallacemonas sp. TrypX; assembly: GCA_030849625.1. NCBI lineage: Eukaryota > Euglenozoa > Kinetoplastea > Trypanosomatida > Trypanosomatidae > Wallacemonas > Wallacemonas sp. TrypX. The sequence goes on along the minus strand of JASANP010001140.1, from coordinate 92,748 downwards.
TTTTACGGCCAGGGCAACGTCTTGGCTGGCCACACGGGTGGTGAGCAACAACTGGAACAGTGGTTCACGGAGGTGGCGGCACGTATCGCCGGCCTCGACTACCACGGCGACAGTAACGCAGCGCGGCGCAAGGCCCAAAAGCTGGTGAAGGCACTCGAGAGTGTGCTGGACTACCACCAGGTCGACGGCAATCTGCAAGTCGTGCAGTGCATTCGTGACACCTGCGCGAGCTTGTGCACACTGGTTCGCCTGGCCGATGTCGACCTCACGGCGCTGGTCACACTGGCAAACATTGGTGATTTGTCGTTTGCCTGGGGGCGACTCGCCCAGTTTGGGTTTTATGTGAAGGGATTGCAGACGATGCTGCGCCAGGATCCCTCTGTCGCCGCACGCATGCGCGCGCTCATGCTCAAGCTCGCCTCCGTCGTCGAACTGCCGTGCTGTCGTGTGGGCCAGGCTGCCCAGATGGACGCCGGTTTTGAGGGCGTGCTCAAGGCCACGGCGGACTATTACTCCACGGCATTGGTGCACTTCATGCGCGGCGTGCTGCAGGTTATCCCAACCGCCATCTTCGAGGTGCTGCGCAAGGTCATGTACGAGCTCTCAGGGGTGCTGATTGAGTGCCCCTCACGGGTTGGCCGCGATGAGTTGCTGCGTTACAGTCAGCTGGACTCCCGTACACGGCTGTCGACCTTCACGGCAGAGATTGCGCGCTACGCGGGGGCACTTCTGGCGATGAAGAACACAGTGGTCGGCACGATCGAAGTGCACTCCCACGCGTTGCTGGAGGATGGCATTCGCCGGGAGCTTGTCGATCAGGTGGCCCGTGAACTGCACGCCGGTATCCGCTTCGACCGACACGCCAACCCACCGTCGTCCACGGCCCTGTTAGACGCCGACCTGCAACGCCTCCAGCAGCGACTGCACGGCATACGCACCTCCTTTGAGTACATCCAGGACTACGTCAACCTTCACGGGCTGCGTGTCTGGCTCGAAGAGTACGCCCGTATTGTCGGTTTCACTTTCCAGATGGAGTGCAACGTTTTTCATACCCACAAGCTCTACCCGTGGAACTCGCCGTTTCAGAGCACACAGGCGCCCATTCCATTCTTCACTGACACCTCAATGGTGGCTAAGAAGGCCGCTTACAGCTTCCTCGGGCACCTATCGCAGCACCTGTTGTTCCTCACTTCACCGCAGCACGCACTCTTCGTTCCTCACCAAAGGGGCTTCTTTTCGCGCGCTACCGGCGAGGAAACCGTTGGTCCACGTACCTTTTCTGTGCTGCGGGAGGCCATCGGCAGCGACGGGCTCGCCGCAGTCGATCACCTCCTGCGCGCCATCACCGTGAAGGACCTCAGACTTGTGGTGCAGCACATTCGGCGCACGGTGGACCCTTACCGCCAGCTCTGTGCCCGCATCAGCGACCGTCTGAGTCCGGTGTCACAGACGCCACTCACGGCGACCGACGACTACGTCGAGCTGACCGGTGTCCTTGAGGGCGGCTTTGAGCAGGCAGCGGTGGTGCTCGTTCGTCTTGGACGACTGCTACAGCTTCGTCGTTTGATCGCGCACGAGCTGCGCGTCGATGCAAAGGTGCACAGTGCCGCACTTTCTTCAGCTGTTGACACCGCGAACAGTGCCTTGTTGTGTGAGCTTTACGCCGGCAGCCTGCCCGTTGCGATGGCACCGCGTGTGGCGGCGCTAGGCGAGGTCCTGTGCAAGGTGGGTGTCACAGATCCCACCAACACGATCTGCCTTGACACGACCGATGCAGACACCGCCCTGCCACAACTCCCTCTCTTCTTGCTCGTGCTCACAATGACGACCATCCCTCGCCTGCGGTACGATGAGAGTTTCGGTATTTACATGCCGACTGCCCCTGCCGATGGGCTCGACGCGCACTGCCTCACGAGCGGCGCCGCTCTTGTGCTTCGACAATACCCCGCGGCGTGGGCCGACTTGTTCACGCAGTACATGTGTCAGGCCATACGCGTCAGCGTGGACACCTACCACACAATGGACCGACAAAGGCAGCTGGTCGAGGTGCTTCCGGCGTTCGCCGAGTCGATGGCAGCCTTGCTGAAGATGGTGCTGCAGGGACTAGATGGATCTATGGACGCGCTGTCACACCTCATTCCCCCTCAGTTGCTCAGCCATTTTCGACTCGGCGACGCGTGAGTCAAAAAGGAAAAGGAAAGGGAGGAGGGGACCCATTTGCTTCATCGTGGCCGATACGGTGCGCGCGAGGCGCTGTCGTGTTGTGTTTTTTCTCCCTCTGTGGTTATGGTTGTTTTTGTTGCTTACTTGCTTCATTGTTTACTTTCTGTGAAGCGACTGTGCCGTGCGACGTTAGTGCTCAAAACGTTCCCAACAACCCTGCTTCACTGGCGGCAAGGGCGAAACAACGATGGACGTGCGTTGCTGTCCGGATGTGTTGACGTCGCTTGTGCTGCACTTGGATAACTGTGGTTTTTCGTCTGGTACGCCACGCGGATGCTCCCTCGGTCTTTCACTCTCTCCTTTCCCGCCAACGGCGTCTCTTGCTCCCTTTCTCTCTCTCTCTCGTCCCCCCCCCTCCCATACACAGTGTGGTTTTGGCGCAGTTCATGACTACGCTTCGCTTCGCCAGTTCAGCACCGACGCTCACTTGCGATGACGTCGAGCGCTTCTCGCGACAGATCATGGTAGAGGGCATCGGGGCGCAAGGTATGGCCCGCATTCGTGCCGCGCGTGTCGTGTGCGTCGGAGCAGGTGGTCTAGGGAGCACCATCGCGCTGTACCTTGCCGCGGCTGGGGTCGGTACGCTCACCTTGGTGGACTTTGACAGCGTGGAGCTCTCGAATCTGCATCGCCAGGTGATTCACACAACAGCCAACGTGGGGCGACTCAAAGTGGAGAGCGCGCGCGATGCCTGCTTGGCGGTCAACCCCTCCGCCAACATTGTGCCCGTCGCAGAGGCACTCGCCCCTCACAACGCGATACGCCTTCTTCAGGGTCACGACGTCGTACTCGACGGCTCCGACAACGTGGCGGCACGCTATCTCGTCAACGACGCGGCGATGGCCCTTGGCATTCCCCTCGTCAGTGGGAGTGCGATGCGCTGGGACGGGCAGCTGTCCGTGTACGGTTACAGCGGAGGTCCGTGCTATCGGTGCTTGTTTCCGTCGCCGCCGCCCGCAGCCGCCGTTGGCAGCTGCAACGACACTGGCGTGATGGGCCCCGTTCCAGGGCTGATTGGCTGCCTACAGGCTCTGGAGGCGCTGAAAGTCGTGACAGGCGCCGGCGAGGTGCTTGCTGGTCGTCTCTTTGTCTTCGATGGCCTTCGCTTCTCTACCCGGGTGGTGACGCTCCGTGGCCGACAGCCACACTGCCAGGCCTGTGGCGTTGATCGTGTCCCTCCCAGCGAGTTTCTCGCCTTTTCGACACGTCCGGAGTATACACCGACGAGCTGTCTTGTGGGTGCCGCGTTCAGTCGGTCGGTACTACTGGAGCCACGCGTCTGCGTCGACGTGCAGACATTCGCCTCTCAGATGCGGGCGACGCACATCACGACTTGTCTCTGCGTGGATGTACGCGCGGAGATACAGTTTGGCATGGCACATCTCACTGGCAGTCACAGTCTCCCACTTGCTGACCTGGAGGCGTGGAAGGCCCAAGGGGTACTTGGCGAACGTTGGGAATCATACTTGGCCGAACGGACCACCACGACCTCTGACGCCACCACACGGGCCCAAAGTGATGTGTGGACAGTCTTTGTCATTTGCCGCCGTGGTGTGGCGTCAGCACGTGCGACACGTCTCTTGCTCGACTGCGCGACCGTGCCGGAGACTGCCGCGGACGCCAACGACACCGAGGACGTGCTTACCACGCGAGACGGAACACTCTCTTACGTTCTCCGCAACGTAGATGGCGGTCTCAATGCGTTCCACAGGGAAGTGGACCGCTCGTTCCCTTTCTATTGATACCCACGTGGACGACACGCGTATTATGAAATGGATGTGCGTGCGTGTGTCCCGCTGTGCTCTTATTCCTCTCTCCGCGACTATTACGATGGCACGCCGCGACTCGACGGTTGCAGTGGCGCGCACAGTCTTTTCACCCCTCCTTCTTTGAATGGGACACGACGTCTACCGTTCACTTCACATGGCCAACCCCGCCCTAAATATTCGCCCAACAGCAATCACATTAATGGTCACTGCATATCAACTGTGCGCCGCGTGTCGACACGCTGCCAGCTACCCGCTGTCTGCCTCTCTAAGACGCTATCCTTCACAGTGCGTCACTGAGAACTCCCACATTGGGCATATCTTTGTTTCCAATTGCCGTCATCGATGCCTCTATCTCTTTCTTCTTTTGACCCTCTTGTGCAATTCTTCACGCATCTGTTCATGGCTGCAATGCAGAAGGGTCAAACAGAACCTCCATCTTTCTTGCCTTCGACACACACACACACACTCCGTCTTTCTCTCGTCAATGGCACCACGACATGGCGTCACTGTACTGTGGTGCGCATTGTTGCTCACGGTCTACCTCGTTCGCGGTGACGCCGTCACGGACTCCACGGAGGCGCCATTTCTACCCAACGCGTCCCACTCGCCATCCCGCGAACACACGATTCCCCTGCCGTCCTACTACGGCGACGCTGTCGGCATGACACGCATGTACTACTACTTGCGCGAAAACCCTGGCAATACACTTGTACCTGACTGGATTCCGTTGATCGATTACGGCGCAGTGTGCTTAGACAGCACGAATAATTATGTCTATTATGGCGCCGGCAGTATGGCCATTGTCTCACAGGATCCTGCTACGCTCGAGCTAACCCTGCGCTCAACCCACTACGCATGGGACTACTACATTTCGTATTGCTACTTTCCGAATGTGAACCAGGGATATTTCTTCCTGTTCTCCGTTACCGGCGATGTTGACGTCCGACTCAGAAGTCGTCTCAACCCGACGAACGCTGAAACCACTGTCATTTCGCTCCCTAACCGCCAGCAGTCCAACCCCTTGACGAACGTGACCACGGCACCTCCCTCTGCCGACGCCACCACTTCCCGCGCACGTTCGATTCCTGGGTACAATCCGGAGGTCACACCGTTTCCACGTAGACCGTTGGGGCTGGAGCAGTCATCACTCGGTGTACTTGCCTACGACAACGGTGGCATTACATTTCTCGACCCGCGCAACCACAGCCGCGCACTGACGTGGACACGCCTCGCACACATCGTCCAAATCGCACCGCACCCGCTCAAGCCAGAGATTTTCTTCGCACTTGGGTATACTAACGTCGACGCACAAGAGTGGACTGTTTGGGAATTTGCCAGCAGGCCGAACCTCACCGGCTACGACGGTGATTCGTTCGACCCAGCCCCCGGTACGGCTGTGCTCGAACACCAGGGGGCCTTGAGCGCGTCCGTGTTGGCTGACTTGGCTGCTCAGTGCTCTGGCTGTCTCCCAGTTGCCTTTACCGCGTTCGACGACGGTCTGGCACTCGTCATGAGCTCAGAGGAGGCGAACACGTTGTACGTGACTGTCGTCCCGGAGCCGTCTCCGCTTGGCGCGGATGGTGCTGACAGTGACAGAAGCTTCGCGCGTGACGCCTCGTCGCCGTACCTAACCAAGGTAGGGGCCTTCGTCGATGAAGTCTGTAATGTGTCCTTCGTTATGCATGACACGTACACGAACAGCTTGCTGGTGTCCATGACGTGTACCTCTTACGGATCGCAGCTGGTACTTGTCACGCTGGCGGACCTGCGAGTGGTGGCGCATCTCACCTTGTCGCTCCCCGGCTCCATGACGAAGACTGTGGGTCTGAGTGGCATCGTCGACTCCCGTTCACGCACAGTGAAGCTCCTGGTGCCACGCAGGGGCATTGGCCAAGGGATCATGGATGTCTCGCTTGTTGTCGCCGCCTCCGTCACGCCGTCGGTCGTGGTGGAAGGATCGACCGTGTTCATCCACGGTCACGGGTTTGTGCCGCGCATGGTGTGTTTCTTCCCCGATCACAACAACACGTTTGCCGACATTGTCTTTCACAACCAGACGCTGGTGGAGTGCGTGGTCCCGCCTGTTGTCGAGCTCGTTCGCCACACACTGCGTCTGCAACTGCAACTGATGCCATCTGACATGAACGGTGCCGCGGACATGCCGCAGTGCAAGTGCTCGTTTCTGTTTCAGCCCGTTGGCAATCTCTCCATTTTGCAGCTGCGCCAGGCGACGCCACTGAGAGTCACGGAGTGCACCACCGGCAACACCTTTGGTAGCGCACCCAACCTTTGTCTGCGGGTGATGGGCCACGCCTTTGGCGAACCTGACATCGCACCTAATCAACGGTGCAAGCTGTACTCGGAGGTGCGAGGCACGCCGGCGTTCATCACGAAAGCCGTATTTGTCAGCACGCGCGAGCTGATCTGCAACTTCACTGGCGTGACACCGCTGCCCACTCCCACCCGTGTGGCAGTCGCGATAGATGGTGCGTTGTTCAGTCGGAGTGGGCCACGGTTCTCGGTCTTGGGTTATCCGACGCAGCTGATACCGGTCACAGTGGGTTGGCGAACGGATCTCAACTACACGGACGAAGAGGGGCCGACCACACTGGAGGTGGCTGTATGGGCGGATACAGTCACCGTGATTCCTCCCATCGTCCTGGCGATCGCCGACGAAACAGATCACGTCATCTGGCCGATGGATTTTGACGGTGCGCTCGATGGTATTGTCGTGGCGTGGGTGCAGAAGAGCTCCACGGTGAACAGCGCCTTATCGGAGCCTATGGAGTGGGGGGCGGCCGCTCTGCTTGATGAGAACCCTACGGCGAAGGTCAATACAGTACGCGGCACGTCTCGCGTCACTGTCACCAGCAACGGCACTGTGACGTTTAGAGACTTGGTCATGGATTGCCCACGTGTGGCGACACTGTTGCTCGAGTTCAGTGTCGTGGAGGTGCCAAAAGGGCTAGAGGCGCTGCTCGAAACCAGCGTCCTGGTGACTGTGACTGTGCAAGAGGGCCACCCGTACGCGTTGTCGTTTGTGCGACAGCCCTCGTCGAGTGTCTCGCCGTCAGTGCCGTACCTCAAAATTCAGCCCATCATCGGCGTCGTGGATATTTGTGACAACGTGTTTCGTACACTCAGCACCACCGATGTGGACACCGTGGACATTGTCGTTCAAAGTTACAGCTTCGTCACAGCGTCGCTGTACACGACGCGCTGGTCGCTCTCACCGCTCAACAACCTCTACTACGCCACCAACGTGTCCGTGAAGGGTATTCAGAACACGGCGTACACGGTGAGTGCGGAGTCACCCGGACTGGTCGTACCGCAGGTGTCGGCCAACCGTGTCCGCGTCGAATGGTGCGACGCCAATCGCCTCGCCAACCTCGACACCGGCGAATGCACCCCGTGTCCTGCCTATGCCGAGTGCAATGGCACCGCGGCGTTCCTTCTGCAAGATGGCTGGTGGCGCGCAGGGGAAGGCTCGAGCGAGTTTCTGAACTGCCGTCGGCTGTACGACGACGGCGTGTGTCTCCGCGACGGTGCGTGCAAGCAGGGGTACACCGGCATTCGCTGCGCGCAATGTGAGAGTGGCTACCGCCGAGTCAGCACGGCGTGTGCCGCGTGTCCCTCCAAATCGCTGAACGACTTGTTCGTCTTCTTGCTCTGCTTGTTTTATCTGCTGATGGGGTTGGGTTGGGCGGTGCTCATGACGGTACTGCCACCGAATTCGCCGCTTGTCTGGGCGTGCAAAAACATCATCTTGATCATCCAGTTCACTGGCTTGTACAACGGTATCGCTCTCTCGTGGACGAACACAGCACGGCAGTTGTTCGCGGGAACATATAGCTTGTCCGGTTTGACGCAGCTCACCTCTGCTTGCTCCATGTCACGAGTGGGGTCTTTTGTGTTTTTGTTTGTCATGCCGATTGTCTTGTGGTGTGTGTTGGCCATTGTCGGCCGCTTAGTCGTCTTGGTCATGCGCTTCGATCGGCTCGATGCACGTTCCCTAGTGGCCATTGTCATTAAAATCTACAGTCACAAGAAGAGCCAAGAGTTTGTGGCTCTTCGACGTGACATTGTGGGCAGGTACCTGCCGTCCCAAAACCACAACGACACAGCCACCGGGCGTCACTCAACGGTCGGCTTCACCAACGTGAATGGTGCTGGCAACGTCCTCACTGGCGGCGGCGGCGGCTTTTCTGGTGAACGTCGCGAGAGTAGTACGCGGCTTCTCAGTCAAGGTGCGGGCCCTTCACTGATGTCCCACCGAGCGCAAGAGGGGGCATTCCCCTTCACCGCTCTCCAGGAGCTGGAGGCGCGGGTCGTGGGCATCTTTGAAGATGCAACAGGCATTCACCACCGTAGTCTGACCGACGTTCAGCTGTGTGACGCGCTGCGGAACCTTAGTGACGCGCACCTTGACCGGGTTTCTCGCATTCAGCTCCCCTTACCGACACGCGCAGAAGTGGAGCTGTGGACGCGCGCACGCGCAGCCCGCCAAGCGTCTACGACGGCCCTGTCCAGCGGTGCTCGTGAACACGGTACGGCCGCCGCATCTGGTCTGGACACCCATGCGCACACGACTGTCAGCGTAGAGGAAACCTATCGCCTGCTTGCTGTCCGGCAGTTTCGCACCAACTGGCTCGGGATGGGACTGAACGAATTCGCACTGATTATGATCGTGCTGTATCTGCCGATGATGACGAGCGCCTTTCAGTGGCAGCGCTGCGTCGCGCTAAACTACGGCGTGAACGACAAGCGCTACGTCGCCTACACGGATAACAGTGTGAGCTGTGACAGTCACACCTACTACACTGCGCGTGACCTTGGAATCGTGGCCATTGTACTCTACGGTGTGGTGGCGCCGCTCGCCTTACTCGCACTGACTGTCCACTACAGGCGCCGCTACGGTCTGGACGTCTCTGTTGCGGTGTTTCCTGCCCTCCACGACGGCCTGCCGGCGCGCGGTCACCTGTATGAGTTCGCCGTGTTTGCTGAGAAATTTATCATTGCCATTGCCGTCGTATTTAGTATTCACTCGCGTCTCCAGGCGGCGACTCTGGTGTGGGTTGTTGGTGCGCGCATGTTGTTCGACGCCTTCACGTCCCCGTACCCATCCCGTGAGGGCGACATCCCTTCAGCCACCAACATGTGGGGTTTGCTACCCCTCGGTCGCGTCATGAGGTGGACCAACGGACTACTGTTGCTCATGGCCAATATGGTGCTCATCGCCGCCTTCATCAGTCAGAACGAAGCCTCTACCTTCACTGGTGCCCAGGCGCGTTTGGTGACGGCCCTGTTGATTATCTTCTTTTCGCTGGCGCTACTTCTCAATGTGTGGATTGGGGTGGCGTACAGCGTGATTTTTTTCCAGCAGGGATGCGGGAAGCTCAAACGCTCAAACGACCTTCAACGCGACGCCACATTCCATTCGCTCATTAGCAGCTACGCGCGTCTTTGTGCCACCGTTCAGTTCTACACTGAGGTGTGCGAGCGTGGCTTGGAGGTAGCACTGCAACTGGATCGCATCAAGAAGCTCAACGAGGACAGTCCGATTGACAACGATCTCATGCAGACACTTGCCGAGGAGGAGGAGGATATGCTGGCCGGTGGAAGCTCCTTGCCCCATCGCACGAGCACCAGCGCGGGCAACTGGGCTAATCAGAGCAGTCACACCGCCAACAACAGCCACAACACCCTCTCCCAGGGCATGCGTAGTGGTACAGTCGTTCGCAGCTTCTTACAGTCCACACCGCTTCCGTCCCGCGACCCACCGATCCCGGCTGTGAGCGAGGTGCTACCACCCACGCTCATGAACGCCGCCCTCGTGGTGTCCGACGAGCCGGCGAACGACACGGCGGCCGGTACGTCAGCGGCCGATAAATCAGAAGTGGGCATCACCTCAACTGGCGTCAATGCCGCCGACGCAACCACGCCGTCGAGCGCACAAAACGATGGCCAGGCTGCCGCTGACGTCGCAGCGCAGTTCGCGAATATTCCAACACCGTGTCCACAGCCTGCTCTGCACCGTCGGGCCTCCTCGCTCTTCAGCGTCCGCAATTTGGACAAAGAGACGGTGGGTGGCTCCGCCCAGCCGCAACCAGGAGGTACCACCCGTGGCAGCGACGTGCCGCCCATTCTTGCGGGCCTCATTCCGTTCGGAGGCACACCGCCACCTCAAGCGGCGCCGCCTACGCCTGCGGTTGGGTTTCAAGCTTTTTCACAACCGCCGTTGGAGGTGGACGTTGCCAGTAGCTTCGACCCCTTCCGAGTCAGACCCCTCGCTGGAAAGCAAAGACGCAGGCAACGGCCCACGAAGCCCTCCGCAACCAACACGGCAAACGCTGCCGGCTCACCCGCACGGCAAGATAATCGCATCGCGGCGGAGCTCGAAGCGCTGGAGCTGGAGACCGACGTCGTCGTTCATGATGGGTGGCTTGACCTGCCTGGTATTGACGTCAGTGAGATGAGAGGTATGCTTGACAGTGCCCAGATTTCGTACGGTCGCACCCCAGCAGCTCACGACACGGCCAGCATCGGCAACGCGAGTGCGGGCGTAGACCACGCATCACCGCGTAGCCCGCAGTTGCTGCAACACGACTCACCGGTTTCGTTGGTACCACTGCCGGGCGTGCCGCTGTCGCAACTAACTTTCGGCACGAGCGAGGCAACGGACGATGCCCGACCTCCTGCGCCACCACTGCCGACGTTCCGTACGGTGAGCGTCCGTCCTCAAGCACGTCCCTCTGAAACCCGTCGCACACGCTCCTCAACCGCGCAGAAGCCAACCAAGCACCGCAGCAGCAGCCGAACCAAGAAGAAATGAGGACGCGGTCGTGTTGGTGGTTGGTGGGGGTGCGTTCATTCGCAGCGAATGCGAGGCGAAAGAGATGAACGGCGTTTGTTGCGCCTCGCGGTCACGGTGCGGGCCACCGCTCAACAGGCCGCGACCACAATGTTGCTGTTGTTGTTTTTTAAGTTTCACTTTCTTGCTCCACTGAGTGTGGTGGGCTCAATCCTCACTGGCACCATATGGGATGCCACACATGTTCACGGAAGGGGAGAGTCTTTCCCTATACACACACACACACACACACACACGTACACCCAACTTACTTTTCTGGTTTCCTTCACCTCCTGTGTCGGCGGCTGCCCTTGGGCACCGACGACTGTTTCTTTCTCCTCTTCGTGCTCGCCTGACACCATCCCGGGTGATCAGTCACGTTTCACTTCATACGTTTTGGATGTTTGTACGTGTACTGACGTGGTGTACTTTGTCAACTGTGCCACACTGAGCCTCATCCCAAACTTCGGGGCGTTGCCACTGGCGGAAACGCACAGCGCATATCTTCTCACTCTCACTCATCGTCATCATCTCTTCTTTTGTTGTTGTATTACCCACTGACATCCACAATACACACGCGCTTGCCATCAAGTAGGGCACTCGTGTAGACTCAGATCACTGCAAGCGAGCCGACCGGTGATTCAGGTTCCGTTCGACGAACGAAAGTGAAACTGTGCAGGCCTGCGAGAGAGAGAGAGAACAAATGTTGTCCTCATGCGCCAGCCGTGTGCTTGTGGCATGCGACTCCTTCAAGGGCACCTTGCCGTCCTTTTCGGTCGGTGAGGCCGTTGAGGCGGGCTACAGGCGCTACGCGCGAGAGGTCTCAGCGGGTGTGGGCACAGCACTGAACTTCACGCACTGCCCGATGAGTGACGGGGGCGCTGGTCTCCTCGACAGTCTCACCCACAGCACTGGTTGTGCAACACACACGACGACAACCGCCTTCACGACGAAACCAGGCGCACCCCCTTCACCGCAAGGCACCAGCCCACTCCGCCTCGAAAGGGTGTATGTGCCCGAATCGACACCCATCACAGGTCCGCTGGGCACACCGCTGACAGGCGTCCCCATTTGCTTCGCGTGTGACGCTGCGCGGGGAGTCATCGTAGTAGAAATGGCCGAGGCCTCTGGTCTGCCTCGCATCCGCGATCCACGTCAGCGCAATCCGCTGCAAACGACAAGTTACGGCACCGGGCAGATTGTCCGCTACGCCATCGAGCACCTGCAGCGCGTGGCACCAGAAAGTGCACGGCGGGGCGTCGTATTGTTTCTCGGTATCGGCGGCAGTGCCACCAATGACGGTGGCCTGGGTGCTCTTCAGGCGTTGGGCTTGGATATTTTTGTGAAGGGAGCGCCTGGCGATGGGCAAGAAGACCGCCTCCTTGACACGCCGTTTCGCGGAGCTGATCTAACGCGTCTGACACGGGTACACATATCGGACGCGATGCGTGCCATGTTTCTTGCGGAGAATGTCGCCTCCTCCACGGCAGTGCACGTCGCGCAACTGAACCTCATCTGTGATGTCGATAACCCCCTTGTCGGTCCACGCGGTGCCACGTACACATTCGGGCCGCAGAAATGCTCACCCGTCTGCGTCCGTGGCCACGAGGACGTCGTAACGGAGGATGCCGCCGTCGGCGAGGTGTGTGGTGAAGCACAGAGGCGCGTACTTGATAGTCTAGAGGCTGGCATGAACCATGCGGCGGTAAATGTAGCTGCCTCACTGTGGTGCTCCCTCGCCCGACATCATGAAGCAGCTAATGGGGCGGACAGCGGGCGAGGGGTGCCGGCAAAAACGCAGTGTGATTACGAGAATGATCTGCTCCACGCACCTGGCGGTGGTGGGGCAGGCGGCATGAGTGGTTTCTTCCGGTTCGTTCTCGGCGCGACGTTTCTGCCGGGCGCCGATGCGGTGGCAGAGCTGCTCAACTTGCGCATCGCAACGCACAACAGGTCGGACGTTGCTGATACCACCGTCACTGGGGCACCGTTCACGGGTCTCCTGTACACGTCCTGCGACGTACTCGTGACGGGTGAAGGCTCGTTCGACGACCAGACCATCTCGTCCCACAAGACAGTTGGAAGGCTGCTTGAGATGGCGGTGGAGGCCAATCTCTACCACCGCGTGCTCAGTCGTGATGCCCGCGATGAGGGTGCCGAGGCGCCGCTCGTGAAGGCAATCCTGGTGGTCTGTGGTCGCTGTGGCTTTCAAACGCCACAGATGTGTCAGGACGAGGTCGAGACTGCACTGGTGAAAACACTCTTGCCCACCCTCGCTCGTGGCATGCAGCAGGGTCAACGCCTGTTGAGTCCACTCGAACGCGCAGTGGTTGAACTCCAGCAACGCGTGCCTGGCAAGTCTGCGAGTGATCTTGTTCGGGCGGCTACTCCCCTGATCGACGTGCTGCCTCTCGCACCGCAGCGTTTCACCGTCAGGGAAGCCATGTCGCAACCATATCGATGTGTCGAAGAGGCTGTGTACCAGTTTTTCAAGAGTGGCAGCTGTGACTATGCCGCAAGAATGGCCGCACGTCCACCACGCTGCTCGGCACTCTGAGTCAACAAGCAGCAAAGAGTTAAACCACGCTGCTGTTGCATCAACAGCCGTGAACGGTGTTTGCGTACACCCTTTTATCGTCATCAAGGCTTGCCTGCCATTAAAAGAAAAGCTGATTCATCACGGGGCTACTTCAGCGGAGCTCCCTTCCGCACTGTGCTTCACAGCGCTCCCTCGACCCTGTGTTCGTGAACGACCAAGCGCGCCGGAGATCGCACAGAGCCACTACGCGCCAGCTACGTATGTTCCCTGAGCACTCTCTCCGGGTCACTTCCTGCTCCCCCCCTCGTACCTGCTTCCGCCTATGTGTCTTTTGTTCTCTTGTTCTCCGCAAGGCAACAACCGTATCAGACGAAGCACGTGCGCGGCGATGTGCTTGAGAACTGGGTTGGTGACGGGTCTTCGCGTTTCTGATCGCTATTACTGTCCGCGCGGCACGTGTGACTGGGCACGCCGGTCGGTGTGTCATCGATCGGCCCCGTCCACACCCGCTTCATGTTCTCACACCGCAGACGTGACCGTGACACCGGCGACGCTGGTGGCGGAGCTGCTTCGGCTGTTTCCGCCGGTTCAAACTGAGGATGCACCGCATCCACCTGCACCGGTACCGCCTCTTCGAGAGACGGCCTCCTCCTGTTTTCGCTGGGAGACGCTCTTCCTCGTGCGCCAGCAAGAAGTCAACGGACTGTCGAGCTGGCACAGGCGTGTTCCAGCCGGTGGCGTGGGCGGTCTCGTTCAGTCGCGCAGCGGCTTGTGGTGTCCGCGCGGCACCGTTGCCACCCGCAGCCGTTGGCGCCTCGAAATGCCACCCCAGCGGTCGGCGGCGGCGGCTGTCGCCTCCAACTGCACTCTGTCCTGCCACGACAATGCCGCAACAGTGTCTGACGCCGTGCTGCGTGTGTGGCACCACTCACTAGCTTACATGCACAGTTGCAGTAAGCGACCGGAGGAGCAAGCTACGTGTCTTTACGGGTGGAGCACACCGGCTGTGTATGCGATGTACCACTACGACGCACTTGAAGCAGGCGGTTGTCTGTCGAACGCGCCTCGACTTGTGGGCACCTACTACGCCATTCCCGGTCTCCCACAGCCACCCCCCAATGTGAGCGCGTCGCTGGCCACGCTGGGCACTGCCGATGAGGCTGTGCAAGGCTCCGTGTTGCCGCTGGCAGCATACCTGGCGTTCGTGATACCCTCTTATCAACCCGGTTCAGAGAATCAACATGCTGACACTGAGGTGGCGTCCGGCGTTGCGGCCGCCCCACAGCATTTTCTGTTTGACTCACCTCGGCACTTTCGCGGCAGTCCGACCACGCGCGGACGGCTCGCCAACCGGCAAGCGTTCTGGCAGAACGTGCCTCTCCGCGACTACCTGCGCGAGTGGCCGTCGTGCTCTCTTGCACCCGCCACCGTGCGTGCCGGCTCCGCATGTGACAGGGACGGTTGCGACGTTGACACGGACTCTGTTCCTGGCGCACCGTGGCTGGTGCGTCGATACGGTGTGGCCGTCCTGCTCTTGTTGGAGACGGCCGTGTGGTACTTCTCGCTTGTCATGCACGTGCACAACCCCTTCTTGCCAACCGGGGCGGACCTTGACGCGAGCCTTGCGGCGTCGGCGTGCTTTGCTTTCATTCATGCACCGCGCGATGAGTGTGCACCGGCACGTCTGCGTGAGTATCTCCATCATGTCGTCGACGGCAAGGGAAAAGTTTCGAACATCAGAGCGGGTTGCTCACTCCAAGGCGACACTCTGCCGTGCTTCACCCCGCACAACAGAGGCTGGCAGGAACGTCTTCCCTCTCCGCACACTGTGTTTGTGCGCGATGAGGAGGACAAGCAGTATCGACTGCCGTACCACACCACAGCTCCGCGCACTTGTCAAACAACACTCACCATGAACAAGCGCAGTGCCGCAGAAACGCACAATAGGCGCTCCACGTACATGGTCCGCTGGCGCATCCGAGACGACCAGCGCGAGCGTGCCCGCGAAGCCTTGCTGTGTGCGTTCCTAAGCCGGCGTACAGACAGCTCATCGCACTCCCGTGCACGCCGTACACTGCCACACCCAGTCGTGTTCTCCCCTTTTCCGCCGCCGAAGGCATTACTACGTAACCCGGCGGTTTTTTCTCGTCCTCACGCAGTCGCCGAAGAGATGCGCTACGGCCGCCTCATTCGGCACACCTAATGGCACGCACACGGCACGGTTTTCTTCTTCGATGTCGTTTCATTCATCGGCGTGCACCTTTTTTTTTTTTGATCAGCTATTTCTTTCTTTCTCTTTCTCTCTATCTGCTTCCCCTCACTCACTCCTTTTACCCCGCACAGCCCCATTCACCAAATATCGAAAAGCACATCAACAACGTTTGTTGCATCTTGTCGCGCTTCACCCCTTCTCTGCTAGGGTCATTTGCTCCCCGTTCACCCTCTCTCGTTCTCTCTCCCTGTGTGGATTGCGTCGTCTCCAATAGCGTCACCCTCCATTGCACACTGCTTCCCTTCACCCGCCCCTCTCTCACTCACCGTCTGTCCACCACCTGCTTGCCGCACCGTATTGTTCAAGGTGGTGCGTGCCCTTAAAACGTGCTTCGATTGTCTCCACCTTTTTGCCCGTCACCGGCGCACTCACACGTACAGGCATTCCGTCTCGCCTGTGCCTCTGTCGGCAGCGACGACCACCGGGCACACCTAGCAGTGACGAACCGCTTCCTGGTCGGTCTGACATCAAGAAGGACGCCCGGCAGCATGAGCTTTAGCAGCAACTCGAGCTCTGTGTACACACCGCCGCACGACGACGCCCTCGACGCTGGAGATCGTCACCGGGCGCTGCGCACTGAGGCCCCATCACAAAGTGCTAGGTTTCACCTTGCGCAACGACCTTCACCTCTCGCGTCATCTCACACGGCGACTACAGTGCACGGTCACAGCCAGTCAAAGAGTCACCACGGCAGTCGCGCGTCGAGCCACAAGCCCGCAGCCGCGTCCTCCCACGGCCGCAGCGTCGCGGAGGAAAATGCCGATGGCCGGCAACGCCCCGCCTCGGACACCAACAGCGGCGCACCGACCGATACGTATGACTACGACGACGACAGCAGCACTACCAGCAGTAGTAACTCGCTCTTCTCTGATTTCAGCGGTGAGTCGGGATACGGCTCATCACTTTTTCAGCGACAGGCCGGTGACGGGTTCCCCGCACTGGATCTCTCCGCCGTGCACGCCCGTGAGTCGCAGGACCACCGGTCGTCTCTGGTGACAACGGCCGACTTGGAAGTGGCTGTGGTGAAGTATCTTTTGGAGAGGGAATCCGACAAGAGCTACCTGCTGGCCCGTATCGAAGGCTTCCGTCAATACGTGCGCACCGTCGACGCCGAGCAGCGCCACCAACGGCAGACACCGCTTGAGCGTGTCGCGGACGCACAAGGTGTGGCAGCCCATCGTGGGAGCCTCTTCGACAGATCCACCTTACTCGGCACGTCACGAAGTGCATGGCTTTCCGATGAGCCTATTGCCTCAGCGGAGTTGACGTGCGTGAAGCGGCGAACAGACCTGATGTGGCAGCAACACCTTGATGCGTTCGTCGAGTGCTACCTGTCGGACCCGGTGTACCGCACCGCACTGGCCCAGTTTCACAGGCACCAAACGCCTGCGCACCAGCACTTGCGACTGCCCGACTACCGCGAAAACTACCGCCTGGCCACGTCACTGATCGCTCAGTTCCAGCTGGCCAAGATAGTGACGCGTGTGCTGCACGGCGACAACTCGTCGGCGAACATGA
Source organism: Wallacemonas sp. TrypX (assembly GCA_030849625.1). NCBI lineage: Eukaryota > Euglenozoa > Kinetoplastea > Trypanosomatida > Trypanosomatidae > Wallacemonas > Wallacemonas sp. TrypX. The sequence goes on along the minus strand of JASANP010001140.1, from coordinate 75,577 downwards.
CCAGTGAGCTCGCTGAGTCCACGAGGCCTGGAGCGGACGCCTACGGCCTTGGCGCGCGTCAACCGGACTTTGAGCACGCGGAAACAGACGCCATTCACGGACAGCCAGTCTACCCGACACACCACGTGCGACACAGTGTCGGCAGCGCCAGTCCGCGCGCGTCGACGCTTGAGTACAGCGTACAGCGGTGGGACGTGGAGCTCTTCGGCACAGACACCGCCCGGCGCATCCGCTTCAAGGACGATACGCTTCCCTGGCGACCTGTGAACTTTGCAAGCACGACGATTCGCCTTGAGCCTATTGTGCCGTCTGGTAATGGCGTGGATGAGCGAGGTGAGCCATCCGCGAGACACTCGGCGGAGGCCTACACCCGCCACTCCACATCGACGGAGCCGTCCGTCGCGGACATGTCGGGCCTTGGCCATGGCGCGTCCCTCGTAGGCGGATCGGTTAACCTGCTTGTAGAGGTGCTCATTCTGACGGAGGTCGATGCGCCGTTTACGTTTGGTGTGCCTCGTGTCAACTACACGAACGTCTTCATGATCACCGCCTCGCTGTTTGTCTTGCCTGACGTCCTCATCAGTAAATTCATTCGCCTGTTTCGCAGCATCTACTACTGGAAGCAGTACGAACTCTTCTCCGCGCCGCCGCACGCGCAGGCCGAGGCCATACGCGACGGCGTCAGCGCAGACCACAGGCGGGAAAGCGTGACACTGCGTGCCAGCTACCTCCACCGACGGATACTACAGTGTATGCTGGCCTACTGTCGCTGCCACGAGATGGATCTCACGATGCGTGTCTTGCAGCGAATGGCACTATTCATTGAAAAGTGTGGGTTCCCTTCGCCGCTCGCTGCCGCTGATCCCAACCGGTGGGGTTGGACAGCCTCGCGCGGTGTGCTGGATGGTGTCACCCTCAGTCGAGCCACGGCGGCTGCCGCGACACCACCCGCCTCTCCAGGAGTTTCATCACCCACCGTGCCCACTGACGCGAACGACTTCCGCAGTCGTGCGCTAATGTCGTCAACGGGCCACTCACCCGGTACCGGAGGCCAACCTGGGGGTGACACCACGCGCATCCCCTTGGGCGCCTTCGACGAGGGCGTGGCTCACGGGTTTCTGGAGTTGTCCATCTACGTGGAACGGTTCGCCCACCAGCATTATCGGTCCTTCGCAGCACCCACGACACAGCCAAGTCCGAAGACGGACACGCCCACTGGCCGAGTGGACGTTTCACCGCCGCGTTCGCCTGTCCACGGCCCAGCGGCAACACCGGGTGTCATGGGCCGCGGCGCCAAGGCACGCACTACAGGAGCAGCCGGTGCCGCGGCAACAGTCTTTCAGCAACCGCATGTGTACCTGGACCGAGGTCAGCCACGACGGCATCTAGGTTCCACCTACGTCGCCTCCCGTCCCGACCCAACGCTGGTGCAACAACAACAGTCGCTGGCGAGCGGGCTCAGCGGCGTGCGTGACCCCGGCGAGGGACTTCGCGCCTTTTCTCCTCAGCTGAACGTCGTAACGCTGCCGACGCCAGAGGAATTCTTCTGGGTACTCCGAGGCAACGTAGACTGCGGTCGGGGCCGTGGTGACAGTGAAGAGTTCGGCGGACGCGTCGGCGCGATGTTTCGGCAGAAGTGCGAGGGCCGGCCTGTCTTCCGGCCCACGCTGCTGCACGCCGAGACGTTTGCCCAGCAGCTGTGTGTGCTTTCCTTCAGCCTTTTCGCACGCATCCGTGTGCGTGAGCTCCTCAACAACGCGTGGCAAAGGACGGATATGCAGGCGAGTGTGGCGGGACACCTCAACGAACTGATCTGCTACGGCCGCAAACTGACTCTCTGGACAACAGCGGTGGTCACAGTGTCACGCAAATGGGAGGTCTGCCAGCGCAGCTTTCGACACATGCTGGAGATCTGCCGGCGCCTCTACGACCAGCAGAACTACGAAATGGCTTCGGCGGTGCTCAACGGGCTGCAGCACGACGCCGTGGCGCGTCTCTCCGGGCTCTTCAAGGCCGCACACGGCGAGCCGATTCTGACGACGGCGGAGCAACGGGAGATGGAAACCTTGACGGAGCTGATGAACCCCTACGCCGCGTACAGCCCGTCCTCGCTGAACTCGGTGACGGCCCGCACAGCAGGGGACATGGATAGCGCAATCCTCCCTTTGCTCTCTCCCATACTCACGGTGCTGTCGCGCGCACAGGAAAGCAGCCGTGGCAATCCGGCTGTTGTCATACGCGAATACGATGGCCAGGCGCTTGTTGTGTGGACCAAGGTCATGGCGATTGGCAAGATGGTCAATCTGTGGTTGCGGTGTCAAGTGACACCGTTTCCATTTCGCGCCGAACCAGCTTTGCAGGAGTACCTGTGGTCCCTCGCGAACCACCAGTGGACCGACGACGCGCTTGTCCGCGTTGCCCGCAGAGAAAAACACTGACCTCAGCGGCGCGCGAGAGTTCGGTCAATAGAGCGCGAGCACACGGCGGTCGTACCTGCTGCCTAACTCTTGTTTGCCGTCATCACACGAATCTCCCACAGCACGCACGCAAGTCATCGCGTGTGTGTGTGTGTGTGTGTGTTGGTGTTCACCGTTTTTTTCTTTTGTGTGTGTTCCGTTTGAACGTCAGCGTCTGAGTGTGCCGATATTGGTGCTCGAAGAAGACTACCGAAACTTTTTATTCCCACAGTATGCGCGCGTACGTGCGCCGCTGTGGTGCCAAGGAAGGATTGGCTGGGTGAAATGCTTCGCCACACTGTTCACGTTCACTGTCTGAAGAGGTGGCGAAAGACAACTCCTCCTCCCTCTCCGCCGCTCACTCGAGGCCGCGAAACACCCCGCACCTTCCCACCGCCTCACATGTCCTCCTTTCTACTGCTTTACACCCTCGGTAGCCCTAGAATTCTATTTTGCCTAGTCGCCAGTTTTTTTTCCTTCTTGGTATCCAGCTCGCTGTCTGTGCCCTCGACTCTTGCTTCAGTGAAGACTCACAATGGCGGGACCCTACTCGAAGAGCCGCAAGCCTGGTGGTCGTGGTGGGTTCGGTGGTGGTCGCGGACGTGGCGGAAACGCCCCCGGTGGTCGCGGCGGTGGTGGCCAAGGAGGCGGGAGTGGCAGCAACAATGGCGGCCGTGGCGGCGGTGGTGGTGGTGGTCGCACCTTTGATAAGAAGAAGCAGGGCCACAAGGGCGGCAATGCGCGTGGCAACGACGCCGTGTCCCAGCGTGACGGCATTCTGCGCACCCTCTTGGCTGTTGTTATCAAGGCGGAGATGGCCCGGACCGGAAGCCAAAACGCGCTCAACCTCAGCAACATGGCGGACATGCCGGACCTCGCACCGGCCAAGACAAGTATCGACTTCAACAGTCGGACCTTCTGCACATCACTTGCCGAAGTGCTGCGCGAGCTGTACCCCGCTGGCCTTGCTGTGCTCGACGTGAGCCGCAACAACATCTCTCAGTTGAACGTGCTCTTGAATGCCCTTGTCGCCGCGAACATGGCGGACAACCTGACCAACTTCGCCGCTGCTGACAACAAGATTGAGCGAGTGGACTTTACCGACGCGCTGAAGCGCTTCCGCAACCTGTTGGAGGTGCGCCTGGTAGGCAACCGCGTCACGTCCGCACCCAACTACATGTCCTCCTTGAGGAAGTTGCCACACATTCTGATGGTCGACGACAACACGATCCAGCGCCATCTCTTGAGCCTTCCCAACCCCCTGCGCCGCGGCCCTGGGTCGTACAACAGCATTGAATTGTCTGTGCTCACCTTCTTCGAGAGCAACGTGTCGGTCCCGATGAACACGAATCAGGTCGCCATGATGGAGGGAATCTATCATCCTCAGCACTCGTGCTTGTCTATCTCCTACAAGGCGGTTCCCTTTGGCCACCCACCGTTTGACAGTACGCACAACTCGGCCGACCTGACGAAGCCTCAACAGCGCGCGTTTTCGTCGGACCTGCGGTGCGTCAAGCAGAACGTCGCTAACCGCAACTTGGCGGAGGACAAGCAGATGATGCGCAACATTGCACGCAACCCGCGTGAAATCGTCATCCAGCTCCGCCAGCTCTGCGGCGGCGACCGCCCCATGACCATTCGCCACCTTTATGGTGTCACTGCCAACGTGAGCTTGATGGAGCAGTTCATGAAGGTCCCGGTGGCCATCCTCACTATCCACGGCAAGATCCAGTATTGCTGGAACCCGCCCACCCCTCAAGGGCCCACGTTCCCTGAGGGCAGCGAACCTTTTATCTCCGCCTTCTACGACCGCACGCTCGCGCTGACATTCGAAAACGAGCGGTGGGCCATTACCAACGACATGATCTTCATGCGTCCCGACCGCGCCGTGCGCCACGACGACGGCTCAGCCACCGAGGAGCTGTTCTTTGCCGACACTCCGGCGCGTGTGGAGAAGATGCGCCGCAAGATGCTGTCGTCAGCCACGTTACCCGTCATGCAGGAGCTGGTGCGGCGGTCCATGTCTGACTATGAACTGCAGCGGCTTGTCGCGCCGTTCCAGGGCATCCCTCCCGAGCAGGCGCAGCAGGTGCTATCTGATCCTGCTGCCGTTCAGCGTCTCCTGGACGCAGAGAGCGGCGCCGCCCCGTGAGTCGTTTCGTTACTGTGGGGTGCTGGACTGTGTCACTTTGACTTGGTTTGTAGGACTCAGAAAAAGAGAGGTGAGCCGCTCACTTTTTTTTTTTTTATGTGGTTGTTGTTATCCGCTTAAAGCTTACGCTTGCTGGTGTATCACCCCTGTGGTAAGCTGACTTAACATGGCTCTTGTGTTTCCTTCTTCGCCTGTTTCTTGTTGAGTTGTTCCGAGTGGGTGAATCACCTTGAAATGCGCGTTGTTCTCGTTGTTGTTGTTATTTTGTTGGTCTTGTTCATTTCACTCTCGACGTTGTTGACACTTAGCTCCCTCTTTATCTCTGTCAGAGGCGCGAACGACCCAAAACATAACATAAAAGGATGTGGACGTGGGCCACCGTCACTGATGACCAACAGCGGTGGTGTTCCCCATTGGGCCAGTCGCAGGTGCCCTGCTTTGCCTCTCCCCCTCTCTCACTCGGTTCTGTGGTGCGTCAAGCTTGGGCACAGGCCGTACACCGCACCGACGAACAGGGTAGGTCTTTTCCACATACACACACACATACACACACACGCGGACGTACCTTCGTGGTGTCGCGTTGCGTTCAGGAACAAAACGCTCTTGTGTGGAGAGGTGAGATGCCACGGAGACGAGTGGTCATATTCCAAGAATGCAAGACCGAACACACGGTTGCGGGGGCTGTAGTCTCACGGGGTCAGTCGACGCACTCTCCCACGAAAGACCAAGAATTTGCTAGCAAGCCAATGAAAGGAAATCCTGGCAACGGCAATGAGGACAGCTTGTGAACTCAGTGAATGCATCTTCTTCCGTCGTCGGTGTATTCGCTGTGGTGAGATCGCGAGCTGTCGCTCCTGTGTCTACATCTCCTCAGCCGTGTCGCAAGATGTGCTTGTGCGCTTCTTTTTTCGCATTTGCCGAACCAACCAATCACACTCGCTTTTCTTTTTCCTGTCGCTGGCATGTGTGTGCTTGTGTGTGTGTGTGTGTCTGCGCCTCTGCCTCGGTGGTGATGGTGTACACCCTGCCATACGTGTGCTGCTACGCTTAAGATGCACGCGAGGACCAACGAGGGAGGAGCGTGAGGGGCAGTCGCAACGCACCTCCTGGCCACAAAAATGTGCGGATCCCGTCTTGTACTCCTTCACCCCAACCACGCACCAGCACGATGGTTGTGCTTTTCCCCCTCCTGGCTGGCTGTCTCTGTGTATGCGCTGACCACCGCTGACTTCATCGCTGAATGTAGCCGTCAACCTCACCGACGTTGATGTGGTGAGACCGAAGTCATGCCGCGTTGTTGTTGTTCTTGTTTCTTTTTGTGCTGTTTACCTCTTGTCATGTTTTTCTCATACTTCTTCTTCCCTAACGGCTTATTGTCTTACTCTGCCTCTGTCCTCTTGTCCTTCTCTCTCTCGTTCTCCCTCCTTCTCCCCCCACTCATTTCCTTTCACGCATATCGTTTTTCTAGCCTCAGGGCATCCATTCTCAACGAGTACCCTCGTTGGCACTCCTCAGCGCACACCGAGTGTAGCCTACCCCCTGTCACTGTCCGTCAATCTGACGATGACACGCAGGCGTCGTGGGCTGCTGCGCACCTCCTGGGCCGTCAGTGGTGCGTGTGCCTGGCCATATTCCCCACTACGCGGGGCTTTTCGTTGCGCCGCCGCCGCTGTCATCGAGCAGAACAACGCGAATACAGCAAGGTGTCCCAGTCACCCCACCTTCTTGTCGATGGAAAAAACCTGCACGTGTGTGCGTACGACACACAAACAAAAAAAATGATGAGTAATGTGGTCAACCATGACGGCACTGGTCACTTTACGATCAGCGTGCATCTGAAAAGGCGCGCGTGCGTTCAACTCTTTTTTTTTCTTCATTTTTTTCATTTCATTTATTGTGCCCTTGTTGTCGAAGAGATGAGCTGTTGCACCATCGTCCGCGTCAGCTTCAGAAAGAAGGAGAGGTGCCGATTCGAATGACGCGAAAGACAAGTGAACTTGGATAGCGAAAGGAACAATGCCATCACACATATCCGATTGTCGTTCTTGCTACTGTTTCTGTTTTCGTAATCCCGCTGTCATGTGCGTACTTGTCCGCGGCGGCTTCTTCCGCTTCACCTGTGGTTCGAAGAAATGATGCTGTGCACAATTCCCACCAACACACACACATACACATACACAGATTCACACGCTAGTGCCTGCTGTGGCAGAATGTGCTGTTGTGCCGCTTGAGGGGTAGCTCAGGGGGAGAAGGTGGGAAGGGGTGCGGCGACCACGTGCAGTTTGCGAGCGCATGCACACACCTCGTAGAGGAAAAGGGAGGGAGGGGAATCGAGAAAACCCTCTGGTTTTGCTCACTCCACCACTCTCCTTTGTGTGTGAAAGGGCGCAGTTCGCTGTCATGTGTGCATGTGTGTGTCTCTCTCTGTGAGCGTGCCACTGCCACGACGGCCGCGTCTTGCTTTCCAGTTGCCTTTCTCACACTCCATGATAACAACAAACAAGTAGAAAAAATGGTGTGGGAAAGGTTGACTGCCCGCATGGTCTGCTCACAGCCTCTGTGAAGATGCGCATCAGCGTCGTTGAAGAATTCTCAGACGGGAAAGATGCTGTCGGACTCGCACGCTACGAAATAACAACCAACTACGTTTGAAGGTTGGTGGTGGTTTCTTTACGGAATGGCCTTCCGTTTCTTTGTGTGTTGCGTCGATGAGGAACACTGATCTCGTTTGAAGCAAGAGAATAAGCAAGCAAGTCAATGAACGTCGTAGTGGCGTGGGTCTTTTGTTGGATTCATCTTTTCGTTTTGTGTGTGTTATACTGTTTTTTTTTTATTTTTCCCTCATAGTTGGTTGGCACGGTCGTAGTACTGCTGTCCGTACTATACCGTACACCTCTTTTGTCATTTTCACACTCGCACACTTCTGAAACACATTTTACTTTTCCAATTTCAACTGCTTTCATTCACGCAGCACACAAGGACATACCACAAACGCACAACAGTCACGTGGCAAGTCACTGTAGGTGAGACGAGAGATCAACTCAAGTCCTTCGGTGGCCCAGTCCCGCATAGACCAACCGTGTCGCCTTGTCGGTCCACACACACCGGTTCTGATATGGCCGGTCGTGTCCGGCTCACAAAACACTTTGTGAGGCACGTGTGTTTGTCTGCGTGCGGAGTGTTGTACCTCGTCAAAGGATTCCGAAGCGAGCTGCTCTCTGAATTCCTGTCTCTCCCGTTTCAACAAGCACATACCACTTCCATGCGCATCCTCCTTCTTCTTTTCCCCGGCCAACGCAACTCTACCGCCATCACAGCTCAAGACACTGACCAGACCGTCCACTATTTTGATTCTACAGGGGCGTCACGTACCGTGGTGATGCGTCCTCTCACCGCCGCTCTCGTTGCCCTTCACGTGTCAAGCTGTTTGGGGTGTGTCCACAAGCTTCGATTCCTCATTGTCCAGCCTGTCCACGGGGCACATCCTTCTGGCGCGATTGCGGCCTTGTGTGCGTTGCCGTTTGCTGTAGGATGTGTGGAGCCCCTCGTTGGCCTCGCGCTGACATTGTACAGCACGAGCAAGTGGAGCCTCGCCGTGCAGATGATTCTCTCACTTGCGCCGGTCTTCGGTGGAGCCCTCACGAACGACAGGGGACCACAGTGGCCAGGTCTCGTGTCCTTGCTTCGTTCCTTCGTGCTGCTGTGTCTGCTGCTCACTCCGGCAGCCACGCTCGCCATGATTCGCTAATCATGTCTCACCACGGACGGTCATTCTCTCATTTTTCTATTATTGTTTTTCCTTGGAAAGCTCAGCGCTTTTACATCTTCTGTTTACAACCATACTGGTTTCTTTTTGTTTTCTATTGTCTCACCGACCCAATCTCTGTGTGCCATCGACCCACGTACTCCAGTCAGCGGAACAACTCACCGACAATGCAGCCAGACACTCTTGCGTCACGTTTCTTGTGCTGATGATCTCATCTCTGATACTCTCCCCCCCCTTCACCTCTCTACGTCTGTAACTGCTTCACTGGTCCTTTGAGACGTGCGTACGACCCGTTTCGCCCACTGCCGCGACCACGACACGAAAGAAAGCGTGAACGCAATTTCACCGACGGAAAAACAACAATAGAAGGGGAAGAAAAAGAACTTCATGGCAAAGCCCTACGGAAAAAAGAAGGGCGGCGCGGCTGGGGGGAACAAGTTCAGCACGCCGTGCAAATACTATCAACGGGGGAAGTGCTCGAACCAGAAATGCCCATACCTCCATGTCAAGGCCACCACAGGTCAGGTCATCCAGGCAGGCGGTGCGTCGTCCGGCAGCAGTAAGGCAGAAGTGGTCTCGTCATCAACCAACATTATGTATACGCTGCTGAAGCTGTTCTTCAAGAACGCCCAGGCGGCCATCTACAACCCACAGACAGGCACCCTTGACCTTTCGCACCTGGCTCGCTACGATGACCTCCGTGAGGCAGCCACGAGCGTGAACTTCAATACAAAGACGTTTTGCGAAGCACTCTGCACATGGATGCGCGACACGTTTCAGCCGTTCCCGAGTATTTTGCGCTTGGACAACAATGACATCTCCTCCGTGCACCACCTCGCTCAGGCAATGGCGGAGAGGGAGCTGCACCTCGCACTCACCGCCTTGTCCCTCGCCGGCAACAAGATCAAGAGTACGGACATCGCACAGGACCTGAAAGGCTTTACCAACCTCAAGGAGGTCTATTTGGTGGGGAATCCCGTGACGCAGGCGGAGCACTACAAACAGAAGATAAAGGAAGCACTCCCGTTCATCGTTGGGCTGGACGGGCAACCCGTAGCCGCACTACCGCTCGCTTTGCAGTGGCCACGGTTCTACGACCCGTCACTGCCGGCACCGACTTCTCAGGCAGAGGCCGAGCAGACAGCTGGACCGCGGCGCTACTCAGCGGAGCAGCGCAACATTCTCGGGTTCGTCCAGGCACAGCTGCTCACCCCGCTCGAGCGCGAACCGCAGCCGGGTGTGCTGACCGGTGTGGACGCGGTGTCTGATGTGTACGCACTGAACGCTGTGCTGACGCTATCTCTGTCGTGCAAGGATGCGGCGGTGAGCACCCCGCTAAAGACGATCGGTGGCAACGCTGCCTCCACACAGCGCGGTGTCATTCGCGAGATTGTTGGGCTGCGACAGCGCCAGCAGGATGGCAACCACAATGTGCTGCTGGGCACAAAGTCATCTCAGGTAGCGACAGGGCGGACGAAGGTGTGCGCACAGCTGGAGCACTGGCTGTACCCCAAAACCTTCACGGTGGCACATTTCGTCCACAGCAGCCCGGATGTGGCGGTGCTCGACAATCAAGGACTGGGTCCCTCTGCACCGGCGGGGATGAAGACGCCGCTGTCGGTGGTGACGCTCCACGGCGTCATGATCTGGCGGTACCGCGAGCCGGGGTCGAACAAGGATCCCCAGAGCGCATCGGTTCTCCGCGATGCGTTGGTCATCAAGCGCAATTTCGCGCGCGTCTTGACGGTGGTGAATGACGAGCCTGGCAAGTGGCACATCGTCAACGACGCTGTGTCGCTCTATCCATTTCGTGGCACCGAGCCGGAAGACACGAACCTGTCGACGCTGACGGAGGAAAACATTCTGCTTCGTGACATCCACGAGTATGACGTGCTCTACACCGCACTGGACCCCAATCGCTGTAGCCGTCTTGGGCGAAAATACAACGTGCCCCCGACCATTGTGGAGACACTCATCAAGTACGTCCAGAGCGATTTTGAGCTCGAAACCATTCTCCAGGACCTCGCCGGGGTGCCGATGCCCACGTACGAGGAGTGCGCCAAGCTGGTGAACATGGACCCTCTGTTGAGCATTTTCTTGTGCCGCCTTGGCAACCGCTACGGCCTCGACCCGCAGTCCGTCGGCGTGCCTCTTTTGCAGCAGCACGGCTACAACTGGCTGGAGATCCAGCAGCACGTCGAAACGCAGATGGCGGGTGCCGGTGCGGTTGCGTAGGGGTGTTATTTTGGCAGCGATGACGACGGCCGCCGCTTCTCCATCAGCCGAGTTTTTTTTTTGTGTGTGTGTGAGTGTCGGTTGTTGTTGTGTCTTCGTTCTCTCGCACGTCCGCAGAGCTGTCTGTCAGTGTGTGCCCTTTCACGTTTAACCTGTAACTGTTCCGCACAGAATGCCAACAACGAGCAAAAAAGGTAGCGCTCAGCCACGTTGCGTCGCACATTCGCGTGCTCGTACAAGTGACACCATGGTTGACATTGTTCACCGTTTCTGTGGCTCTCGCCCACGATGTTAGGAAGAGCTCTTTACGTGTGTGTGTGTGTGTGTGTGTGTTTGTGTGTTACACGTAGATGTACCCGTGGTGAAACAGAGCGCGCCGTGTGTGTGCTGTCTCCTCCCGATAGGGTCGTCACGAGCGTGGCATGGCTAGGGAAGTCAACTCTTCCTCGTCACTTCACCCCCTCTCTCGCTCTCTCATTCGTTCTTATCTTTTCCTCGCCACTCATTTGTTATTTGAGGACAGGCACGTTGCCGTGCGCCAGCCTCTCTCTCTCTCTCTCTCACGGCCGGCCATGACAGACACAACGTCGCCGACTGCGGCCGACAATCACGTCCACCACGTCGCATTGGGAGCGCAGGACGTCATCGATGCCGCCACTGCCGCCGCCGACTTGTCTTTCTCAGGTGAACTGGGTGGACACGTGCGTGAGGCGCTACTGCGCTCGGCTGAGAGCGAAACACTGGACCTCGCGACGTCAGTGGTGTCGTGCGATGCGCACCCCCCGTCTGGAGGGACGACACATAAACGGACGAAGTTGCGGCCCTCGCCTGCAAGGGTGTCATCGGCATCACCGGCATCACCGACAAACTTCAGCATGGAGTTTCAATCGTGTGCGGACCTGTCCTCTCTCGCGAGAAGCGCGAACGCCGCCAGTCTGCCAATCTCACCGCACTCCCCACCAACATCCCCTCAGAGAATGGAGGATCCCACGGACGGTGGGCACACGCTGCTGCTCTTCACGCCACAGTCACTCACCTTGTCTCCGGAGGGCGATGCTCTCCTCATCGGTGCCTCACCCCCGCTCGCCGATGACGCACCCACGCGCACCTCCGTGGCGGTGTCCCCTCTGCCTCCCGTGAGGCGCCAGGTGGATGCTGTTTCACTCAGCGCCGACCGCGTCACCTTGTCTCGCCGGCACCGAAACTGGAAACAGTGCCGAGTGGACGAGGCGGTGCAGCTCACTGACTTTTCCCTCTACGTTGCACAGGGCTCGTTGCACTGCATTCTCTCGACCATGCCGCACACAGCACGCTCAGCGTTGCAGTTGTTAGCAGGCGTGCGCTCTCCCACAGCCGGTACGGTGCTCGGCAACGACGTGCCCACTTTCAGCCGCCTTTATCGTCGTCGCGTGGCGTGGATTAGTGACGTTAGCGGACTCACGGACAGTCTGACTGTGCGACAAAACTTGTCCTTCGCCTACCGGATGCGCGTGGCGGACACGAAGGAGAACGAAAACCGCATCTTGGCCCGTGTCGCCGCGACACTCGGCCTGGAGAAGCTTTTGGACCATCTGGTCAGTGGCTTGACGAGTGCCCACACATACATGCTCTGCGTTGGCCTCGAGCTTGTCCTCGATCCAGCGGTGTTGCTCCTCGATAATCCGCTCGTTCACTTCACACCTCCCGAGATCACGTCCGTTTTTCTCGTGGCGGTGCAACGTCTTGTGCGGGGATCACTGGGCGCGCCCGTGACGGTCATCCTTTCCACCACCGAGATGGGATGGTCTCTCTACAAGGAACTCACCGGCCTGACGGTGCTCGCCGCTGAGAAGGGCGAAGTGATCTTCTCGGGCTGCACAGGTGACCTCGAGCCGTTCCTGCACCACGACGCGGCGATCCCCAACACAACGGGCGAGTCCATCGCGGACCTGTTGGCACAGATGGAAGACACCCACACGACGACCGAAGTCGCCGCGGCATTTCGCCGATCACCCGTCTACCGAAAGCTTGAATTACAGGTGGAAACACACCGCCGACGAGCTGCGCGTGTCAACGGCTTGTCTGGCACCGCTGCAACAGTGTTCAGCCCCTCTCCTGAACCGGAAAACGGGACGACCACCATCATTGTCGTGGACGCATCCTCCACTCCCGCCGCGCGGGCAGGGATGTCAGCAGCTGCGCCGCCCGCATTCCAAGCTCACGCCAGTCCATCGTACGGCGTGCAATTCGGCCTGCTGCTGATGTACATGATACGCAAAAACGTGGTGGTGTCACTGTGGTATTTGGGACCGTGGATGTGCATGTTTGTCGTGTTCGTCACGCTCAGCGCAGTGGTGCTGCGTATCGAGTTCGCAACCGGCACGAATGGTGCCATCGCCGTACAGAACTACTGTGGCGTTGTCTTCATGATGCTTGCTTCTGCCTGCCAGACCGGGCTTGCTTTTATTGATGTGGAGGTTGGTGAGCGCAAAGCTTTTCGGCACTTCGTGCGGAACCGCTACCTGCGAGGAGGCCAGTACGTCTTTGCGACGATGTTGCGCCTGCTTCTGCTTGGCCTGTTCATGTTCTGCATCGGCTTGCTGTGTGCGTTGTTGCTCGGGGTGCCTGTGTGGCCTCTGTCAACACTGATGGGCATTCTCTTCCTCGTTCAGTCAGCCCTACTGCTGGTGCTGGTTTACTTGTTCGGCGGGCGACGAGGGCTCGTTGTTCCTGTGCAGGGCCTCTACTACCTTTACAGCACGCTCTTCAGTGGGTACTTGGTGAACGCAAACGCACTCCCGCATGTCGTGCAATCCTTGTCGATGTTGCGCTACGCGTACGGCGGTGCCATGCTTGCGGGCGTACAGAAGACGTGCGCGAGTGCCGCACCCGGCACTGACATTTGCGAGTACGCGGTGGAATTGGTGAGAAACAACGCGTTCTACACCTTCTCCACCACCGCGTGCGCGCTTTTTCTTCTGCTGTTCGGTGCCGGCTTCTTTGCCGTCGCGGTGCTGCTCATGTACACGACAATCACACGAGTCAACCGAGGCTGATGGCGACCTGTGTGTGGTTAGGCAGCGACACGACTCCAGCCGTGGAAAATGTCAGTGAACGCCCTGATGAAGAGAAACCGCCACGACATTTCTGTAAGCGCTTGCTGTGTTGTTGTGATTTGTGTTTTTGTTTTCCGTGCTTACCTTTGCGTTCGATACTTGCTTTCTCTTTTCCGATGCTTACCGAAAATGCGCACATCCCCCGTCACGTTTTTATCTTCTTTTGTTGCGGTTTTCCTGAAGGGATGGAAGTTTACCTTGCGTCAGAATGCATCACATTGAGAGCCCCAAAAGCCCTCATCATGCGTGCGTGCGCACCGGCACTCGTCATGATGCGTCATCACCGGCTGCCGTACAGACTCGTCGTTCACATGCGGTGGCCCCACCAGCAAGGAATGCTGTTTGCCTGTTTTCTTACGCTCCTCACTTGCTTGCGGCTGTCGTATTGGCCGCACTTGCCTGTGTCGCTGCACACAACTGTTCGTTCTACCCTCTCTCTCTTTCTTTGCCTCACACCGTTTCTACGCGGCTGTCATGATTCCCTGCTTTGTCTCGCTGCGGTTCACAGAACGGGCTCACGAGCGCATCACCATACACACCTGGCAACCCCATTTTTTTCTTTGTGTCTCTTCTCTTTCGCGTAGGGCAGCACCCCCTTTCTCACACCGCCTGCAACCATGTCGGACAACACGCACGAGATGACGGACGCGGAGAAGACCATTGAGCGTTTCAAGGTCAAGAAGCTCATTCAGATGCTGGAGTCCGCTCGCGGCATGGGTACCTCCGTCATTAGCGTCTACATGACACCGAAGGAGCAGATCTCCGGCATGGTCACGAAGCTGAACAACGAGTACGGCACTGCGTCGAATATCAAATCGCACACCAACAAGCTGAGTGTGCAGTCTGCCATTACCGCCGCCCTCGGCCGACTGAAGCAGTTTAACAGGGTTCCACCGAATGGCCTCCTGTTGTACTCCGGCACTGTGATGACGGCGGACAACAAGGAGAAGAAGCTTACACTGGATATTGAGCCCTTCAAGGCCGTATCCCGTTCCCTTTACCTGTGTGACAACAAGTTCCACACTGAAGAGCTTCACCGCATGCTTGAGTCGGACGACAAGTTTGGTTTCATTATCATGGACGGTAGCGGCAGCACGTTCGCCACAGTCTGCGGTGACGTCAAGGAGAAGCTAGGCTCCTTCACGGTGGAGCTCCCCAAGAAGCACGGCCGCGGTGGTCAGTCCAAAAACCGTTTCGCACGTATTCGTATGGAGCGGCGGCACAACTACGTCCGCAAGGTCGCTGAGGCGGCCGTGTCGTACTTTATCACGAACGACCGCCCAAACGTGCGCGGCCTGGTGCTGGCCGGTAGCGCCGACTTCAAGGAAGTACTCTTCCAGTCCGACCTCTTCGATCCGCGTCTGAAGGAGGTTGTCGTGAAGGTGGTGGACGTGGCGCACCCTGGTGACGTCGGTCTGAATCAGGCCATCGACCTCTCTGCCGACGCGCTCTCAGGCGTGAAGTTGGTGCAGGAAAAGAAGCTGCTGAGCACCTTTTTCGATCAAATCGCGCTCGACACGCAGCAGTACTGCTTTGGTGTGGACGACACGATGCGCTGCCTCGAGGCCGGCGCCGTGGAGACTCTCATCTGCTTCGAAGACCTCACTATGAACCGCTACGTCATTGTCAAGAACAAGGGCACCGACGAGGAGACCACCGAGGTGCTCATCATGTCGGAACAGAAGGCTGCCGAGAAGAACATTCACGCCCACGAAGCTGGCAAAACACAGAACGAGATCACGGAAGAGAACTTCGTCGACTGGCTTGCGCAGAACTACCAGAAGTTCGGCTGCACGCTCGAGCTGATCAGCGACCGTAGCCAGGAGGGCACCCAATTCGTCCGTGGCTTTGGTGGCGTTGGTGGCGTGCTTCGTTACAAGATGGATGTCATGGCCCTCCGCGACCACGACAAGATCCCCGTTCACGACGAGGACGAGGTCGCTGCAAACAACGAGGACTTTGACTTTGACGATGACTTTATGTAAGGACAGCGCCGGTGACGCCTGCACGCAGCGTAACGTGGCCACGGCGCGCGGAACTCGCACCTCTTCTTTCTTTGCCGTCTCGTCGATGCTTGTTGGTTGTGCCACCTTGTTTTGTTTTTTTCTCTTTTGACTTGTTTTCCTCCTGTCAGTGACACGCTGACATATTCGCATAAAAGAAACAGGAAAAGGTGGTATCAGGCACTCACGAGCCAAGCCCGTCGCTGTGCGAGAGGACGAGAACTCCCACACTATGACTGCGCAGGTTCGAGCGTAAGCGGTGCGTAGTGTACTTGGGGAATGCCGTTGCTCTCTTGCTGGTCATCGGTGTCGGTTGTGGCAGAGTGACTGTGCGCGTGTGTGTGTGTGTGTGTCTGACCGCTCTAATAAAGGTGTATTTTGTTTTTTCGTGTTGTTTCTGTTTGGCTCTCTCCCTTCTTGCCGTGCGCGTGATTGCGTTAGTGTCAGTCGCGGTTTGCGTGTCTTTGTTTTCTTGTGATGGTCACTCCTTCACGCGGCGGCTGAAGCACCACTGGGCATCTAATGCGTAACAACGTAAAAGAAAAGAAAAGGGGCGACAACGTCAGGTCGCCGGCGAAGACACGCACGCACGTGTGAAACGTCACACCTTGTTGCTCGACGTGAGCCATAGCTGTGAAGCAACCGAAGCACTTCCTCCCGTTTGACCTTTGTCGAGGCCAGTAGCGGGGGGGGAGGGGTGCTTAGCTGTGAGATGAAGTGTCTCCAGACACGTCGCATTTGGGGAGTGTCCAACGTACGCGTTTCTCATGGACGGCTTGTCACTGCTCCACCAGTGAAAGCTTTTGTGTGTGTGCTGCGACTGTGCTATGTGAGCGGCCTTTCCACTATGTGGTCACTCTCACTTCGACACATTTTCTCTCCACCCCCTTTCCTTCCGCGCCTCCATCTGTCGGGGATCAACTACACCACGACAGCAGTGCACTTTTTTTTTGTTGTTGTTGCACGCGGCGTCCCTCGCACCTCAGCTGTGGAGTCGGTGTTGACGCGCCATTCTCTGCACTTCTTTTCTTCTTCTTTTCCACTCGCCCACCCACCTCCTTTCTCTTTCCATGTCTGCTGGATACATTGGCTCCAAGTACACGGTCGGTGATGTGTACCCAATTCGTAACAAGAAGTTCTTCGTCCTGGTAGACCCCCAAAACATCTCCGCAGAGCCGTCAGACTTCAATGCGACGCTCTCCACCATCGCGTACCTGCTGGAGCGGTCTGCAGCAGTTATTGTGGCCTCGTCTTTTGGTGATCTCAGTGGCTCGATCCTGCACTTGTCGAAACAACAGCGGGAGGCGGCCTTCGAGGCGTTCGAGCGTGAAAATGGGCGTGGCTACTCCCAATTCTTCTCCACCCTCAGCTCGCGAGAAAAACTGAAGGTTCTGCGGACGGTGCCTCACCTCGTGTTGACCGACGACATGCGCAAGGTTGACAGCGGCAAGACGTTTATGTTCGCTGGGCTCACCAACGAGGAGAAGGCCCGTGCCCTCCGCGCCGTGTACCCACAGAAAACGTTCGACCCCGCCACGACATCTCACTACGTCAACGTGCTGGCGAAGCTGTTCCCTGACCACAATGTCCGCTTCGCAAGGGACCCTGTGCGTGCGCCTATTGTCGACATGGTTGCCGGGGACATACTGGTGTTGGAAAACCTACAAATCTACCGCAACGAAACCTCTGTAAACGCCGACGAGCGCGAGGCCTTCGCGGAGATTCTTGCAGACGGAGTGGATGTGTTCGTCAACGACTCGTTCGCCTCTGCACACGCACGCCGCGCCAGCACAATCGAACTGCCGCGCCTCCTTCTTCACGGTGCCGCGGGATTCTCCATGGACCGTGAATTGTCCTTCTACGCCAAGTTCCTCTCGTACCCAGGTCGTCCACTTGTGGTCACCGTTGGTGGCACCCGCATTCCTGAGAAGTTGGACGTCCTGCGCGAGCTGGTGAACAAGGTCGACCGCTTTTTGATCGGCGGCAACGTCGCCTTCCCGTTCATGGCCGCCAAAGGCCTGTCGTGCGGCCTCTCTTACCGCACCGGCGCCGGCGAAGAACCTCTCATGACAGTCCGCGTTGACCGGCTCCGCGCACAGAAAAACACCGGCGTCAATGCCGGCGCCGCGATCACGAAGGCGAGCGCCTCAGCCGTGTCCGGCGCCCACAACCTCAGCAGTGGCACCCCCGGCCGCGCTTCGCGTTGGGACAGTGCGCAGCGTGAGACCATCACCTGTTCGCAGTGTGCGGCGGAGATTCTCGAGCTCTGCGAGCAGTTCAACGTCGACCTGGTGCTCCCCATCGACCACGTTGTTGTCTCGTCCATCACGGACGCCACGGCTGAAAAGGCGGTGGTCGTCAACACTGCGGCCGGCATTCCCGATGGCGTATACGCGATGGACTGCGGTCCGACCACGATCAGCCTCTTCTCGCGCTGCGTGCAGGAGTGCCGCACGCTGCTGTGGACTGGCGTAATGGGGTGGACGGAGAGAGGGTTTCGCGCCGGTACGAACGGCTTTGCCAGCGTGCTTGGCATGAACTCCATGGTCTCAATCGTGGCCGGCCACACCACAGTGAAGGTCATGACCGAGCTAGGCCGCGCGGACAAGGTCACCCACGTCTCGAGCAGCGGTCTTTCCTGTCTGGCTGTGATGGAGGGCAACCCGCTGCCAGGCGTCGATGCCCTTTCCGACGTCGTGCACAAGGACGAGCAAGGCAAGTCATCCGTGTCAGTCCACGAGCTGCTGCGGTACCTGCCCCTCTTCATGGGCTGCACTAGCCATCATCTCCGTGTGGTGGCGCAGAAGTTTGTGCGCTGCGTGCACTCCAAGGGCGACTACCTCGTCTCACGCCACGACCGCCACACGCGGCTGTGGGTGGTGGCGAAGGGCTCTCTTGTGGCGCGCTACGGACCCGACTTTGACCCGCTTCCATCGCGATTCCTCTCGCAAGGCCAAACAGTGGGTATGTACGAGTTCATCACGCAGAGCACCTCGACCGAAACAGTGCGGGCCGCGCAGAATGGCACTGTGACGTATTACCTCTCGTCCTCGGCCTTGAACGACCTTCTTAACGCCCATCCCGACCTCACAGCGCAGCTGTTGCAGAATATTTCCGAACCGCTGCGCATGTTAGTCACCGACGAGTACCTCGCACAGCAGACGGCGAGCACCATCACGTGGCGCAACGGTTGCCGGGTACGTGTCCCGCTGCTCTCGTGTCTGTCATCGTTCTCCGGCTTCTGGGAAGACCTTGTTCAAGACATGATCTCCAGCGTGGCCCTGCAGAATCTCAGCATGAAGTTCACCCCTTTCGTCGAGGTCGCCTCGCGTCACGAGGTGGTGCGAACAAACGCACCTGCTGGGACCTCGCCCGGTGTGCTGGAGCGTCTGGCCGCGCGCACACAGAAGCACGTTGGCCTGCCTGTCGAGCTCGGCGTGACGGTGCTTCGTAACGTGGTGTACCATCTCTTCGTGCACCACACAAAGCGGCCATTGCTGAGCAGCATCGTGGCCGCGCTCGCTGTGTCGCCACTTCGTGTGCTTTCTTACGGTATCCTCTACAGCGACACAAACTTCAAGTTGATCCTGGACGAGGCCCTCATAGGGGCAGCCGTGGCGGGTGCGCCACTCGTCGCCTTCAACGTTTCCGTGTGGGCTGAAACCAAACTTGCCTACTGGCGTCGGCAGCGTCTGAACCGGGCTCACCAGGTCATCATCATGGCAGTCGTGAAACTGCTGCTCGGCATTTCGGTGTTTCCAATCGTCTACCAGCGCAACTTCATCTACGTGCAGCCTTCCGCGAGTCGCTTCTGGAAGAAGGAGGCCTTCAGCGCCTATTCGCAGAAGCAGGTCATGTCACTGCTTCTGCGCTTCGGTTTGCATAACGTGTGGAAGATGGCTTGCCCGTCGTGAGCCAATCAAACAAAACGGATCCACTTAAGTGAAGGAAAGGAGTGACGGTGGTTTCCTTTTTTTGCATCGAAAGTTGTGCGCACGTGCGTGTGTGTGTGTGTGTGTGTGCGATGGGAGTTGAAATTCTCTCTTGCTGGCTTGTTCGCAAAGGAAGAGTTCGCTCTACCACCGCCGCTGTGTCCGACCCAAAACACCAACAAGAAACTTCTGAGATGGAGAACAGAAAAACACCAGGTGCTTCCCGGGCTGGATGACACGATCGCTTAACCGCGCGGAGAAGCTCAATGGTCAACCATTCGTCTTTGCACAGACACGAATGTGCTTGTGTGTGTTAGTGGCCTCTGGGTACTGCTTGAAGCCGGCAGTCACAGTGTGTCTCGCCTGTGGACTGCACACCCTGTCTGTACGTTCGCGGCGGACCGCGCTGATCGTCAAACGAAACCCTCGTCCTCATCATTGCTTTCTCTCACACACAAACACCGTCTGCTCACTCCTTGGTTTCGCTCTCCTTTTTCTTTCGCCCTCTGTGGCATGTCGTCGTCTACGCGGCGAATGTCAACGTCGTGGTTCATTCGCTGAGCAGCTGCTGTGCACGGCGCGTCCTTTCCTGTGCAACCGCCCTCGGCGCACTTCTTCAAAAAACATACTTTCGTCATCATCCTTCCAGTCGGATCGTTGCGGCACCCGAACCACCTCGAACCGTTGACACGCACACACATCACTCACTCTTTCGTGTCCCCGGTACTTGATCTTTGGTGCGTTATTGTCTAGTAGCCATTGATCCGCTCTGTTTTTTGTTTTGTTTTCCTTCTTGTCGTTTGCTTGTTAATTTTTCTCCTTCATTTGGTTGCACACACACACACACACACACACACACACACACACACACACACTTTTTTCTTCTAGTATCTTACCAAGACGTACTCACGAATCGGAATGCCATCTTCTGTCCCTCAGCATGACGCACCGGACGGGGTTATTCGAAGCCCGCTTCTCACGCCGAAGTCATCGGAGGCGCGTGCAACGTCCGCTCTCCCTGCCGACTACTCCGGTTCCTTCGACGCGCTGGTGTATCAGTTCACGACCAACTCAAAAACACTCACAGCGGAGGAGCGACTGGAGTTTCTAAAGCAGAGCAAGAAGTCACTGGAAAAGATGGAAAGCCCCGCGTTGCGCCAGACCCTCGACCAGGCGCAGCGGTCTCGCGAGCGAGTTCAGGCAGCTCGGTCCACGCCGCGCGCAGGTACGGTGTCGCCCCCACCGCCGGCCACTGCGTTGCGCACGGGCAAGCGTGAGTCGCTTGCCACCAATGCGCCGCTCATGACAGGCACCTCACAGCGCCCGCGAGGGCCTTTTCTAACCTTAGACGAGGAGGCGGTGGACGAGGAGAAGCGACGAAAGCACAGCCACTACCTTGTCGCCGAGTCGCCACGGCAAATTTACTCTGTTCGCGGCGAAGGTGCCGCGCACACACCGCAGAAAGTGACCCTGGGGGAGGAGGAGAAGCCGACCGTCTTGAACGACTTCTTTCCCGAACCGGTGCGCAACCGCCAGCGCCGGCGTGGCTCCTACGCCAAATACCAGCCTAGCGCCATGGACTCCACGCCGTCGGGTCCCGGGGAGAGGGAGGGGGGAACGCGCGCCAGCGGACGCTCCGTGACCAGCGGCCGTGGTGCACCGCCAAAGTCTCCGCGCGCGGCGGGCAGCCCAGTGACACCGAGACGCGGGAGCATCGTTGTTCTTGCTGTGCACACGCCGGACCTGCGGAGCACCCCATCAGCGCTCGCGGACGCGCAGGACTGCCCTCTCCCCACAGAGCGACTGATGAGCGGACGTCGCAGCGGTGGGTCGAAGGACGCTTCACTCACGAGTCCCACATCAACCAGCCAGCCGCGCCTGACGTCGCTCACGGGCAACGCGCCGGCCTCACCAAACACGCGTGGCACGCACCCGTTTTCGCTCCACACGCGCGTCTCGAGTCACCTGCCCGTTGGAGCCAGCACCGGGACGTCTGCACACGCGAAGCGTTCGCAATCAGCCGGCGGTCAGCGACGCCGCGGCTCGTTCACAAGCCGTCGACGGGCGCACACACCACAGGCGCACAGCACGTTCTCACG
This sequence comes from Wallacemonas sp. TrypX, assembly GCA_030849625.1. NCBI lineage: Eukaryota > Euglenozoa > Kinetoplastea > Trypanosomatida > Trypanosomatidae > Wallacemonas > Wallacemonas sp. TrypX. Next base: position 53,839 of record JASANP010001140.1, on the reverse strand, counting down.
CAACAGCACGCCACCAGGCGGGGCTGCGACACCCACGTCTCCAATGGGGCTGTCAGTGCCCTCCACGACTGGATTTCCACTCGCCGCACCCGTGGCAAAGACGCCGCGCCGTGGCTCGATGACGTCGGCGCGCTCGCTGAAGGGTGACCGCAGCCCGCGCCTGTCACTGTCGCAGGGTGGCCACGCACCCGAGTGCACGACTCCCACCGGCAGCGCCGCCGCGGTGGTGCCAGCTCTGGACGTGGCCGACCTCACACCGAGGGCCTCACGTGCGCGTGGCCACTCATTCACGAACACTGGCACGAGTCGCTCCGCCAACGCTACACAAGAGACACTGGCAACTCCTCCGCACACGGGCAATCGTACCACTCGCAATAGGCGTCTGATGCAGGCGCAGCGCACCGCCATCCTGGAACTTCTCAATGCGGAGATTGGCGAGATGCAGGGCGATGTCGGCTCACCCTCAGAGAGCGGCGCAGCCGTCACCGACAACGTGGGGCCGACGAAGAACAAGGTAGTGGGCGAGGACGCCGTCGCGTCACCGGATGATCCTCCACCTACGTCGGCCGAATCACATGTTGCGGTCGAGCCAATCCTCGTGGCAGATCTCAGCGCCTTCCCCGATGTGGCCCACGCGGTGACATTGCTCGAAGGGAACGCGTGCAGCGCGTTCAACTGGGTGATGCTGGCGGAATCGATGTCAGAAGCCCAGCTTCTGCCGCCCCACGCTGTCCGTGTGGTGTACAAGCCCGATGCCGACCCCGGCGCGGCAGCGGCCCGAGCCCTGCCCCCCGCCGACGAGCAAGGTTACGTGACGCGATGGGTAGGGATGAAGGATGCACTCGTGGAGGCTCTTGACATTGACAACGACATGAAGAATGCCTGGGAGGGGCTCGCACTGCTCCTCGCACCTGATGAGAAGGTCGTTGTGCGCAAGGCCCGCACCGGCCGGCCTATCACCGTCAACAACGTCGCGTGCTACGTGCGTCTCCTGCGCGCGGACCCCTCTTACTTCTACGGATGGATGGGCCTGGGCTGCGCCATGGTGGAAGAGCAGAAGAAGCTCGTTGAGGAAGCCCGCGCGGCGGAAGCCCAAACAAAGGCAATGGAAGCGCTTGCCGAGCACGACCGCCAGGAGGTCGCACAGCCACCGGCCTCCCCATCCGCTGCGGCGACACCAGCACCCTCGACCATCCGCCGTGGGCGCCGGGAACCGGCCATGACGCTCGACGACGGTCTGCGACTGCTGGAAGAAGAGGAGCGCAACGCCCGGCGCGCAACGCGCACAGGCGCAGCAAGCCGTCCTGGCAAAACCGCCACTCATTGCACAGACACCAGTCGCATCAAGTCTGACCGAGTCGGTGGAGCGGTGGCCACTAACACGACCCCTGACGTCCCGCTGTCGATCCCAGCTGTCACTCACGACGTGCTTTTCGGACAGCGACCTTTCGAGGCAAAGGATTGCTTCGCCCACGCGGCTCAGTTATGCCCGTGGGAAGGGAGTATCTGGCTGCAAATTCTCATGACCATGCCCGATGCTGCGGCCACCGTCGAGTTCGACGCACCGGCCGACGAACGCGAGTGGGCTGACCTTGTCGGCCAGCGCTCCACGCTGGCGATGCTCGGGACGGATGTGCTCGGTCCACCGGCGCAGGCGCCATCACTCGGTGACACCGAGCACAGCGCGGAGACAGCTGAGTCCCTGCGTTCCAAGATGATTGCCATGGACGATGAGCGTCTGTTGAAGGGCTGCGTGCTCACCTTCGTCGAGGTGGCAGGGATAGCGTTGGAGCTGAATGGGAGCAACGCGGACGTGTGGCGGTACGTAGGGCAGCGACTGCCGCGATCAGACGCACCTGGCACCGGCGGTCGCCTGCGCCGAGCGTCGATGGTCAAGCAACACACCACCATGACGAGCGCTGGGCTGTTTGTCACGACGCTGAATGCAAGCACACCAAGCTCCGTCCAGAAGCGCGGGCGTCGGAGCTCGATGAAAGGCACTGCGGCACCTGCTTCCTCCTCTGGGGTTGTCTGCGTGTTCGGCGAGCCGTTCACACGGGAGCAGTGCTTCCGGCGTGCCAAGGACCTCGCTGCGCGCGGCAACTAGGGACCCCTCCTCATTTCTTCCCACACGTGAAGGAGCTCCCTTTATTCGCTTCTTTCTCAACTGTACGACGTCTCATGCTGACTAAAACGGAGTTGGTTCACCACACGGAACTGGCGTTTTCTGCTTCCCGCCGCTTTGTTCACGCGGGCACGTATGTCCCCGCGGCCTCCCGAATAACGCAGCCTCCTACATCGTGTCTAATCGCTTCCCGCGGTACGCTCGCTTCGGCTCACTTACTCTCTCTCTTCTTGGGTGCTTCCCCCCTCTCTGGTGACATTCTGCGCGGCTCCCTCACCAAGCCACACGCATCACCGCCTTTTGCTCGCCTTTGTATTTTCACACAAGCTTACCATCTCCGTGTTTTTTTTCCCCGGCCGTCATCACCACTCCTTTGTGCATCATATTTTCCTACTTGCTTCGCAAGCACCTTTTCCAATTTTTTTACATATCTTCCTTGTTCGTTCAACCATACCACCATGCCCTGCGGCTCCAAGAACCAGACGGTGGACACCGAGACTGACAGCCGCCATGCCGAGCTGAAGGAGCTGGAGAGCAACTACAAGGCGTACGAGAGTGCTATCCAGGAAACCATCAAGTCGTATCGCAAGTTGTTACAGTGCTTCGACTCGGTCGGGCAGGCGCTCTCCAACATGGCAAACACCACCGACGACTCTGTGCGTGTGCCTGTTCGCAACTTTGGCGAAGGCATGGCCGAGCTGAAGGACAAAGGCGCGTTTGCCACCTACGTCAGTGAGATGACACAGTCGATGAACACGAACTTTAGCGATGTGAAGGAGCAGATGAAGGCTGCGAAGACCTGCCACAGCAACCTCAAGAGTGCGCAGAAGTCCTACGACAAGGCCCGCAGCGCGCTGACCAAAAAGGAGACCAGCTACACAAAGAAGGGCAAGGCCATCGAGGACTCTGCGGAGTACCCCAAGCTGATCGCCTCCCGTGACGACGCAAAGAAGGCGTACGACGACGAGCGCGAGCGCTTCAAGGTACAGAGCGTCAACCTGAACAACCGCCTGCAGATTGCGCTGCTCGAGTCGCTGAACGAGTTCACCCACAGCACGGCAAACTTCTCCGGGTACGTGGAGGCGACGATGGAGGGCTTCCGCACCGACGGTGACGACAACACGTCCCGCCAGACCAAGCTGGACCAGGCCCGCAGAACCGCGGAGACCCAGTCCGTGTCCCGCCGTGCGGTGCAGGCCAACCTGGCCAACGCGGGTCGCTCCCGCAAGCAGAGTTCCCTGATGACCGCCACACACGACTCCGCGAGCAACTACGAAGCACCAAACCCGCTGCAGGGGAACTTTGGGGGAGGCTACCCGACGGAGCCGCCAGCGGCACCGGCCGCGGCGCCCGCGCACAGCGACAACCACGCACCGATCAAGACTGCGGCGCCGCTTCCAGACTCGGAGTCAACAAACCCACGCTCCCGACGCACCTCCGATGACAACGGCGGCGAGTTCCTCCACCCGGCGTCGAACATGGACAGCGCAGCGGTGGGTCCGGTACCGTCCCAGTACCCCTAAGAAGCAACATGAGCGCACTGACCAAAATACGGCAGAGCCCTCGAGGAGCAGAACAGGCCGACAAGGGGGCTGAAGCCAGACAGGAGGAGGAGGGAAACCAGGCAGCTGCGCAGCGCACGGGGCAAGCCCACGCACCGCATCTTCTACGCGAAGACACGCGTGGCGAAGGGTCATAGGGCTACTGTGTCTTCACCGCCACCCGAACCTCTGCCACCGTCTTGTGTTGTAGGAGCACCTCCTTCCCGCGCGTGTGGGTGTTTTCCTTTTTTTTTCTTGCCGTTGCCTTCTACGCATCCATTCGGCGTTTCCCCGCCCCTTTGTGTTTTTGCAGCACGCTTTCCTGCATTCCTGTTTGTTAGCGCGCTCGTTTGTGGATGTGGCCGCGCACTCTCAGAGGTGATTCCTTTTTTTTTTTTGCTTGCTCCCTAGAAGAAGAAAAAAAATGTGTATCCGGCCACGTTGGTACCTCGTAGACTTCTGGTCGGAACACACGATACCGCGGACTGACAACGAGGGCCGCTATTCTTTTTTTTTCTCCCCATTCTGTCGCTTCATTCCCCCTTTTCCCGACGAGCGGTGCTGGCAATGTATATATACCATTCTCGCTCTCTCTATATATACGTGCGTCTGCGCGCACGAACAATCTTGCAACTGTGTGCCCACGCATCTGCGCTTTGTTCAACCATTTTTTTTTTCTTTATCCTTTTGTTTCCTCTTTCGTTGTTCACTCCCGTGACACGGCAGCCTCCTTTCTGTACCTCGTGTTGTTGTGTGAGAATGTCACAGTAGGAAACGACACAAAGTGAACAATGAAGCAGGCGACGTCTCGATAAGCCGGCTCGCCCGTTGACGCCCGGGATCCGTCAAAAAATTCAGCCGTCCGCGCGTGAACGGGCTATTTGCGACAACGCGTCTCTTCACAGCCAACCAAACTGGCACCTCGCGCATTTCGGCGTGGAGAAAAGGATTGACTGCGCGCCCGTCCGCGCCTTTTTCGTCTCGTTCTTCATTCCTCTCTTTCTCTCCTCGCTCTCGTGCGTTCTGTTGCTCTCCTTTTTGGTGGCGAGGCGCGGCGTGGGCCTGCGGTCCGTCGCAGGGCGGGGGTTTTGTTTGGGCGTGGAGGAGGGTTGGCCTGGGTCGGGGTGAGGGTTGGAGGGGGGGCATGTGACGGGGAGGCGCCGGCCGGTTTCGCTGTCGCCGCGGCGTCGCTCAAAGCTGACTCCGCCAGGCCGCCGAGTTCATCACGGCTTTGCCAGATGGAGTGGTTACAACGGCAGCCTGGCGTGTGTTTCTTGTTGCCTTCACTGCGTCGATTGTTGGCGCAGGTAACTGAAGCCTGTTGCCGAGTTTATGCGTTTGCTCGACGACCAGGGGAATAATGGCAAAAAATAAAATAAAAAAAGAAGCGCCCGCACGCCACCCTCACCACTACAGCGGAGTCATGTTGGCTTCATGGCCCAAAAGCACGGCGCGAAACAGGGCGGGAAGGATTGTAGGAGACACGTGGCTGACGCTGCCGTAGTCTGTGCCGTTGCGAATGTTCACCAGCACGGGCCGGATGCCTGGCTGTGTGTCATCGTCATTGTCGTTGTGGCACAACAGGAAAGTCGCGCACAGAATGGCGCGTCGTCGCTTGAGTTCATCATCCACCAGTCCTTGCGATGCCGACGTCGAGTTGACGGACGGTGATGGGGACGCGAGTGGCGGCACCACTGTCCGGAGCACGTGCAACACCTGCGCCAGTACGGCTTCCCACGCGTCGGGCGTAGCACACAGCATGGCACGCGCGCGCTCCTCCACCACCGAGGAGTTCACCCACAGCGCTTGTCGCACCGGCGCACCCGTGCCGACGAACTTGAACGGTTCGGAAAGGCTGGCCAAGGTGCGTGACACCTGCTCAGCGTCCTCGGCGAGCTTTTTACCACCGACCACATCCGGCTTCAGTACGGCCACGTACTCGTTGCAGACGCCGATGTCCGGTGCGCTGTCGACGCCGCCAAGCGCGCGAACAGCCACGAAGAACTTGAGCGTCACCTGTCGCGCAGGGAACTCGGGCAGACGCACAGTGTTCACCATGTGCTTCATGTACACCATCGGCAATGGCTCGGCGAGCTTCAGCAGTGCCGCAAGGTCACCAGATTCAACAAGCGGCCGGCCGTGCGCATCGCCACCGTCACCGCTGACAGTTTCCGCCGTCGTGTGCGGCAACGCGTAGCCGTACCACGCGTTGACACCGTCACGGCAACGCAGCTGCGAGAGGCTGTCACGCGACACGAACTCGCAGGCGCACGTGACGAGTGCCGACGGCGTCTCGACCATCTCAGCGTCGTTGCTCGCCCGCGCGAGCAGGAGGAAAGCCTCGCGCGTCAGGAACTCGCCGGCCAGTGCGCACAGGTCGCACGCCGTGCCCCTGTACACAATCGGGAGCGACGAGGCCGTGCTGGGCGTGGGGGTGATGTTGTCGCACATCCACGCCCCCCACGTGGCCGGCGTCGCGAGGCAGGCATCGAGCGCGGGAAACGATGACAGACACTTCGCACCGGGGAAGGCACGCTTGGTGCTGCCGGGGCCACCGGCAAAGCGCGTGAGGCCCTTTCCGTAGTTGATCCACACGGCGTCGGCGGCGCTGGGAGTCGTGACGATCTCGAATGCATCGGCTGCGTGCGTGCGAAGGGCATTGGCGATCGCCGTGTCGTCGGTGTACACCTTCACTAGCTGCTTGTCGGCGAACACTGATGCGGCGTCGGTATGCTGGCCGCGCGGGACCGGTTCGTTAGCGTCGCTGGAGGCATCGGGAGGGAGCGACGCCGCCGCACGCTGCGCCTGTCTGTACGCCGCGACGCACATACCCACCGAGTTCCTGTAAATCTCAGTACCGTACGAGCCGTACAATACCTCCGTCAGCACCCTGGCGCACGCCGGTTCCGTCATGATCGAGTGCGCGTCTCGGCCACCGGTCTGCCAGTACGGTCGGTACGTGGCTCGACGAACGACAAGTGACGCCTCAGGCACGTCATCCACACACCACATGACCGAGAATACCAACTGACTCGGCGGCAGCGCCAGCGGCAACACCTCGACCCGCATCATCGGTGCTCCTCCTTCTGCCGCATCGCCCTCCGAGAAGGGCATTATCGCACTGCCTACCTCGTCCAGGAAGTACCAGCACGCTTTCGGTGGTTGCCCGTGTGGACCAGGCAGCGAGTACGAACCAACGCCTCTCCACATGCCGGACAAGATGCGGCTGACGCGCACGCTCTGTCGCTGCCGCACTAACTCCTCCTCCGCAGTGCCGCCATCCTCGTTCGGCGAGGACAACGGCAGCGGCTCAAGGCGCAGCAACTCCTCGACGCGATCACACAGCTCGGGGCTCTGGGCAAGGTTACCGGCGAGCTCGTCGAGGTCCGAGAACGTGACTGCGTGGTCCACCAGCCACACGTCACCGTACGCTGGCAGATCCCGCTTCGCGAGCAGCAAGTAACCCGGTTGTGAACGCACCTCCTCTTCAAGCTCAGGCCCTCCTTCTTGCGCGGCATCCACGACCGGCTCGTGACCCCCAGCCGCACCGGGGTCCTCGCCGTCCTCGTTTTCTTCCTTGACCCACTGAGTGTGGTGTGAATCCGGTTCGTCACCGCCGGAATGGTCCTCTTCCTCTTCCGCAGCGCTCACTTCCTCGGGGCACTGTACTTTGGTGAGCCGGAAGCTGTCGCCGCTATCAAACACGCTTCGCTCGAGCTTGTCGTAGAGAGCGCGGTGTAGATGCGCGGGAAGCTGCACCGACTCGAACCACGGCGTTAGTGCCCGGACAAAGTCGTCGTAGCTGGGCAAAGCGTACGGGGGCATGGCAGCGACAGGAAAAAAAAAGGCAAAAGAAAATAAAGAGAGAGAATAGTGTCGCGAGTTTCGTGACCCGCAGCCTTGGCTTTGTTTGGTCTCTCCCCGAAAAAATGCTGGCAGAGCCGCACACGAACGAAAAGTCACTCTGTGTGTGTGTGTGTGTGTGTACGGAAGTCAGACAGACAGACGCGAAGAGAAGAGAAAGAGTGGGGAGGGGGCGACAAAGGTGAGCAATAGATTCTGAAGTTGATACTCATATGCGTAGATTAGTGGATTGCGTGTGTCTTTGAGTCACGTAGCTTCTACTGACGTGCTTTGCTTGCTTTCAGCGAGGGTGTGACGACAGCGAAGGTGTACGCTGTGACGTTGGCACCGCTTCCTGCAATCAGAGAAGCGGCGCGCAGGTAGCATGAGTGCTGGAAGCGCTGTGTCTCGATTGCGCCAACGAATGCCCATCGTTGTTTGATTGCGAATACTGATCAAGAAAGCTCAGCGAAACGGTCGGGAACGGCGGCTAGCCAAGAAGAGTAAACAAAGGGTCAACGGCTGTCGTGGGAAGGGAGAACCAAAACTGCTACACGCCACGACAGATGACGGACACACACCAGTTTAGCGCACAAGTCAGGGGGGAAAAAAAGGGTGATCCACCGCACAAGAAACGAGAGAAACAACACGATTAGCAAAGAGATGAGGGTTGCGAAAGGATGGGTGAGCGTCGCGTTTAAGTTCCGCCATTTCTCCAACAGAGACGGAAGGCGATCACAAAAAGACATGAACGAAGGGATCCGCAATGTCAACAAGTTCAATAGTACGCACACGAACACGTGAGAGCACGGGAAGAGAAAGAAGGGGAAAAAAGGGGGTGTGAAGCAAGCGAGGTGTGCGGAAGGACACACCAGGTAAAGATGTTGGAGGGAACAAAGCCGGTGGTGATGTAGAAGGATAGGCGTGTCCTCGTCAAGAATTCGACTTCCGTAACGTGGTTGCCGTCATTGGTGTGCACATGCCGCCGTTATACAGATTCTTCCGCTTTGATCGCTCCAAGCCTATCGTACACGGGCTCTGAAGCACCGTTATAGTTCCTCATCCGCAATCGACGGGCCCCGGCGTGCTGGCGACGGTCGCCACGTGCTCTTCAGCCGGTCACTCTGCCGAATCGTGTGGGCCTCGCGGTCAAAGTAGTAGTTCTTGCCAGTGTAGCGGCTCTCTGCCGTCATGATCCACACAGCCGCATCGTACGGCTCACCCTTCTCGTTTCGCATCGCAAAGGTCGTGATGTGGCCAACGTGGCAGTGTTTGCGGATGAGGGGGCCGACATCCTCCATGCGGGTGACAGGGATGCCGTCGATGGAGATGAGCTCGTGGTCGACGTCGACGCCGACCTGGAAGGCGGGGCCTGCTTCAAAGATGCCGTCGACGACCAGACAGCCTTCCTTGACATTGTCCGTTAAAGAAAACCCGACGAACGGCTGTGCGTTTTCGGCCTCGCTCGGTGCCGTCATGCCGAGCATCCGTTCGCGGTAGCTCTCATTGTACAGGGTGGCGGCAAGCTCGATTTCTGCCGCCTCGTCCTCGTCGATGTTGTCTTCTGACCCCTTCGCACGGGTGCCTGGCACATTGTCAGAGCTTGCCCCAGGCGCGTCCACGCTGCGAGACCCGCCGAGCACCTGCGCTGTGGGTGGTGACTGCCTCGGTGCCTTGTCCATGCTCGGAGCCACAGGAGCCGGGGAGGAACCCACTTCGAGTGCAAAGCTGCCCGGCTGTGACGCGCGGTGCTCGGGGGTGCGCTCCCCGCTGGCATCGTACGCGCGCACAGCTGCCGTCATGCTCTCTGCGGCAGCGCGTGCGTCTGCGCCGAGGCCCCTCATCGATGACGGTTCATCCCGTGTGCCAAAGTCCCCCAGAAGCGCCTGCGTCTCCCCCACGTAAAGACTGTCCGAGTCGCGGTGGTTGGCCTCCACGCCGCCGCGCCGACGTGTGGCAGCGAGAGTGAGAAGGTCCACTCCCACGAACAGCACAGCACTCACACACGTCAATGTGAGCACCTGATGAGAGCGGGGCGGGTGGGTCGCGGTGTACGCCTTCAACGAACCACCACAGACAGTAGCAAAGACAATCAGCGCGTTGACGGTGGTCGCGCAGACCGCAGTGACCGCGTACACACCGACACCCGGCGTGGGGGATGTACGACTGGCATTGCGCATGAGGACAACAGGCAACACGAGTACATAACCGGCGAACGCCACCACTGGTCGCCACGTCCGCTCCGAGGCATCAAATGTAGCGGCGAGGATGGCGAACAGGAACGACGCCAGTGCCGTGCACAGAGACGCGATAAGCATAACAGCACGCGCCATGGTTGACTGCCAGCCCCTGCCAAGCGTACACGCACGCACACACGGATAGGAAGAGAGAAAGAGAGTGGAAGAGAGAAACAATTGTGCAAGGGAAAAGAGAGAAAATGGGAGATGCGCACGTGTGTGAGCCTTTATCGTATTGTGCGCGTGCAGGGAACGTACTCGCGCGATGAAGTGTAAATGTAGCGCGCTGCGCCGACGATGAAAAGGGAAAAAAAGACGTCAAGTGACAATGCAACGCGGTGGGGAAGAGTGGAAGGGTAGGTGAGAACAGGGCAGGTGTGTGCGCAGGGGAGGGGAAAGACAGAGGGAAAAAAACGAGATACTGGAGGGAGGGGAGGTCACGCCAGGATGTGGCACTGCCGACCGTATATCGTTCATCGTCTAAAGTCAGCTGTAAGCACACACACACACACACACACACACACACACACACACACACACACACAATACTGTGACCTAAAGCTGACAGGGACAGTCTGGGTCTGCGGTGGGGGAGGGGGAGAGCGGTGCGTGTGACCAGCTACACGTCTCTGTGTGCCCAGCACAACCACGGTCCCAGTAGATGTGTCTATTACATATTGCTTTACAGATAGTAGTAGTATACATCAAACAACTGTCGTCGCAACGCCGAATACGGCTTGCCAGAAGAAGAAAAGCAACAACACGTCAAGGCGCAGAAGAAAACAAAGCTGATGCGCCACTCTGTTCATCAGCTAGACTTCACTACTGTCCGGTCGCTGAAAGAAAAAACGAAAGAAAGAAAGCGCACGTCTCTTAAACGACCATCAAGTAAGCGGCGACACCACTCAGAGACAGCTTCAAAGCAGCCTGCGGGGAGGCGCACGGCACGCTCAACGGAAACACAAGAGTCGATCTGTCCGCGCCGGCGTACACGGGAATCTCCGCGAAGCCTTTGCTCTTCTGCATCGCACGGTCACGTGACACCCACCCAACGGTGATATCTGTGGTGAAGGCTGCGGAAGACAACGCGTTCGGCTCAGGATCCTTCAGGGACCCGTCAGCAGCAATGGTGGCACCCTGCAGAAAGACAGTCGCACCCTTGATTGTGACACTCACCTGTAGGCCCTGCACGGCCGCACTCTTCAACGTCCCCGCCACCAGCACCAAGTCGACGAGAGGGGCCTTGCTCTGCCGGGCCGTGTGTTGCCGCAAGGCATTCAAGAAGGTCTGCGGCCGCAGCATGTTAGTGAGATCGTACACGGTCAAATTAGAGACGGTGGACTTCATCGACGACACCGTGGCGTCGTATTTGCGTGCCAAGAGCTTCAACCATAGCTTGGACTCCTTGGGGCCTTCCATGCGGTCCAACCACTGTGCAGGCATGCGACCGCCAATCAACTCTGTCGCCTCTGCGCGCACCGCGTCCGAAGGAATCATAGATCCCTCGGCAACCGCATGCAGGTGTTGATACAGAACCGCCAGGTCATTGATGAGACTAGTGAGCAAATTAAGCTCACTGACAAAGAAGACCTCCATCGGCTCGGGATCCTTGTTTGCTGGGATACTCGCGCGTGCACCGTTCGCCTTCGCACCGAGGCCGCTGCTCTTCCAGAGCTCCAGTACTGGGGCGAGCATCTGACGCAGGTTCTCCGTGGATGTCACGGTGGCCGCAGACACAGCTGTCAACTGACGCAGTGATTCTGTCTGCTGAGCGGCGAGGTTTTCCAGTACAGCGCGGTCGGCGTTGTCCGGCAAGAAGAAGATGCTCGGCGGATCGACGTCCGGCAGCTTTCCGCGCACGGCGGACACAACGTTTGCCAGACTGGCCGTCGCTGGCACCGTGAAGTCACTGTAGAGCGGCTGTTGAGTCTGCACGAGAGTCTTTTCGTTGAAGAAGGCGTCGATCAGCTCGGAAAGCACCCGCTCGTCCTGCACATTGTCCAGGCGGCCACCGTAGATGCAGGTCTCGAGTACGCCCTTGAGCGTCACCCAGTCGACGGCGCCGCTGCTGCCCCGCTGACGGTTCAAATCCACCAGCACATCCACGGCTGCCTTGAGGTCAGCGGGCGAGAACTCGTAGTACTTCACCCAGCCCTGAGGGACAAAGGTCCGCCGCTCCTGCGCAATCGCGTGGAACCACGCAAGACCGAAAAGCATCTGTGCACCCGCGGTTTTCTGGGACTCTAGGAAGCCTGCGTCCCACGTGCTGTACGTGCGCATCAAGTTCTGCTTCACCCCGGGCGGGGCCTCCACAGTCACTTTGGTAGACATGCGGAGCAGCACGGACGGGAACAGGTCGTGCTGCTCGGTGGTGATGATGAGACGGAAATCCTTGTGTGGTTCACGCATCGCACACAGCTCCTTCTCCAACACGGATGCCCAGTCCAGCACAAGGTGCAGGTTCTTCAAGAACAGCCAGTCGCCGTTGACGGCACATTTACGCAGCTGCTGCATGGCGTCGGCTGTCTGCCCACCGCCGAGAGCGATCTGTGTGAAGCGCTGCTTGCCAACACGCTGGATGGCGATGTCCTGCACTTCCAGACTCGGGTCCGCGCCGCTCGAGGTCACCAGCAGTACTGGCGCAGCCGCATCGCTACCGATAATTGTCTCCTCCAGTGTGAGCGACGGAAGCAGCGAGTCCAGCTTGAGGGACTCGAGAATGGTGCTTAGCGCGAGCGCAGGAAGACGGTCGGCACGAAACATGTTGACAAGCAGAAGCTGTTCCATGGCGGGGTACTCCTTGAGCAACGTCTCCGGGGCCGCAGCCTTCATCCAAGCCGACCACTTGTTCGTGTTCGACAGCTCCCACTTCTGGATCAAGCCGGGACCAGGCGCGCTGGAAGCGACCGCAGCGAACTTGGCCTTGGCGGACAGCGGCGCCCACGACGGCATCGGCACCTCGGCGCCAGCCCCTTCCTTTACCGCACCGGCGAGCGCGTCAAACTGCGCGGCAGGGAACGCCTTGGGAAGGAGGTCGCGCAACAGGTGCAGCCCAAAGACCGTGCGGTCGGCCTTGAAGAGACCCATCGACACGCTGTGGAAACAGCTCCTTGTGAACGCCTGCATGAGGCGCGGGATCTTCTCCGACACCGCATCTGCACCCTTGTACGTCTTCAGCGTCTGAGCGAAGCGGGCCATGAAGTCGTTCAGCCCGAATTGGTACATGCGATTGAGCTTCTCCAGCCCCTGGATGAGAAAGAAGATGACGGCGCCGTGGTGCGCAAACGGACGGTACACGTTTCGCTTCTCGTCGAGCTCCTTCTGCAGCTGCTGAGACTTGTCGAGTGCCTTCTGGATGCTGGAGGCCTGCGTCTTGACCTCGTTCAGCGACGTGATAAGCTGCACGTTCTCCAGCAGGTTGCCACGCGAGTTGGCTAGGTCGGCCAGCAGCCGCTCCTCCAGTGTGCTCAGCTCCAGCTTGAGGGTCTCTTCCTTCTTCAGGAGTTCAATCTTGTCCTTCTCGAGCTCAGGCTTCTCGTGCTGAATCGTGAGACCAAGCAACTGACTCTCAAGACCCATCGCCGTGACAGAGAAGTTCACCGTTGTCACCAGCGCTGCGGCTCCTGGCGGGAGCTTGAGGTCGGTGCTGCGGCTGAAGAGAAAGATGCGGAACGTGTCTTGCCAGTCAACGGCCTTGTTGCCGACCTGCACGACGCGCTTCGCGCCGGCCGAGATCAGATCCCGCCGCAGCACCGGGTAGAGCAGTGGCTCCATCGCCCCCACCTCCGTCACCAGCAGCGTCTTGCCAAAGCGAATGGCCAGCTCGAGAATATGGGGGAAGCGCTCGTCGTGCAAGGAGGCCACCTCGACGGTGACGTTCTGCGCCTTGAGGTGCGCCGTGGCCCACTCAATCGCCTGATTAGCGGGGTCAATGATGAACGGCGTCTGCACCGTGTCGAGCATCACCACCGCGTTCTCCAGGCTTAGCTCGTCACCGGGCAGTCCTTCCGACTTGAACTGTAACAGCTCACTCTCACTGCGCAGGAACGTGGTGACCTTGAGTGGCTCCGGCAGCCCTAGTTTCTGCGACCACTTTGCGAGCTGCGCTTGACGTTCATCTTCCGGAGCCTCTGCGAGGTACGTCATGAAGGCGGCCGAAACGAGTGCACGCTTGGGCATGCTTTGGTTGGCAGCGCGAATCGCGGTGGTGTCTTCCGCCCAGCGCGTCTTTTCGCCGCTGAGCTTGTCGAGCAGCTCCTGTGCCTTGGTCAGCTCTTGCTCGGCCTTCTCCAGCTGTCCGCGCAGTCTCTCCGCCTCCTTGACCTTCTTTGAAAACTCTTCACGCAGCTCCTCGACCAGCTTGTCAATTTTCTTCAGCTTCTTCTTGAGCGAGTCGAGCTTCTCCTCGCCCCTCTTCTGGTTGGCCTCGAGCTCCTCAAGCTGTGTGGTGAGAGGGGCGATGCGATCCATGATGTTGGCGTACTCGACCATCGCCTTAACCCACTCTGCCATCGGCGCGGCCGCGACAGAGGCACGGTAGATGACCTCCTGCTTGAAGGAAGCCGACTTTTGCTGAAGGAGCTTCGTCACGCTGCTCAAAATCTGCGGGGTCACATTCTTCACGTTGAACTCCAAAATGCGCTCCTTCGCGCCACGCTCGCCGAGGAAGTTGCGCATCGACTGCCACGAAACATCGTTGACGCCGAGGAGCGCGAGCACACCTTCGAGGACATCGCGGATCGGCTCTGGCGGCGTGCGGAGTGAGCGGATTTCATTGAGCTGCTCACTGCGAATGGAGCTGACAGCCTCCTTCGCGGCTTCCAGCAGCGGCTTGATGCTGCTAAGCTCGTCCTCGACGCGCTTGCGCTTGACAATGATCTCGTCATGCTCCTCCTTGAGGGTCTCCTGCAGGTCCTTGGCCTGGTCACGTTGTTCTTGTGAGCTCGCCATGCTCTTCTGGATCTCGTTGAGCGCCTGATCGGCCTCCTTCTGCATCCGCTCCACCTCGTCCTTCTTGCCAGCCACATCCTTTTTGATCTTCTCCACGCTCTCCTCACCTTCCTTCAGCTTCGCAAGACCTGTTTCGAGCCGCTCGATGGTTTCCTCGCTGGACTTGCTCTTGCTCTCCACGATCTTTCGGTAGGTGTTCATCATCGTCTCAAGGTCTTTCGGTGTCGACCTAGCACCCATGCCGTCGTGAATGGCGAGCATCTCGCGGTGCAGGTGGAATCCCTTGTTCGCCGGATCCTTCTCGAGTGCCTCAATCTGATCCTTGAGCTGCACTTTACACATTGTCTTGGTCACCTCCGCACCCCATGCACCCATCCAGAGCATCTCGCAGCCACTCAGCAGGCCTGGGTTCGACTGCAGGCGCACCAAAAAGAGCTCGTGCTTGTTATCCATGATCAAGGCAACGCGCAGATTCTTCTGAAGCCGATCAACAAAGTAGTTGTAGATGGGCCCCATGAAACCTTCGTTGGCCGCATCCTCGCGGAGCGGTGCCACGAGGGCGTCGAGCTCCTCGGGCGTGTACAGCCCAGGGATTTCTCCGCTGATGACAAGGCCGTTGACGTACTCGAGGAACGCCTCGTCGACGATGTTGTGGTCCTCTAAGACGAGGACCATGCGCGTGTTCTGCACAGTCGCCCGCTGCACAAAACTGCGCAGGTCGTTGCGGAAGTGTTTGAGGCTGTAGTCCTGCGTCATGTTCAGTGTCACCACCTCCATTCGCTGCATGTACGCTGAGAGTGCAACGGTGTCACGGCGTCCCACGCCGGGCCGACCGACCACTATCAGGTGGCCACCTGGACGAGATAGAACTCGGTCCACGCGCGTCACCCAGGAAATGACATCGGGAATGGTAATCATCCCGAGCTCCTTGAACTCGCGGCTGTACCGCAGCAGCGCCGCCTCCACCTCGGTTGAGACCTCAGCGTACTTGCGCTGCTGAAGGTACTTGCGGAAGTTCGTCTCGGCGGTGGCCTCGCTGAACCACGTCACAAACATCGTCGCAAAACGGTCGTCCTTGGATGGCGCGGAGTACCCAATGGTGGCGAGCTGCTCGGCAAAGATCTTGTCTGCCTTGCTGCGGTCCTCGCTCTTGGGGAGGCAATCCGCAAAAATGCGGTTGGCCTCGTACGCCAGGACGGCGGGCAACGTCGTCTGCGCGTCGATGCTGTAAAGCAGGCAGTTGGTCACCCAGTTTGTCACATGCCGCGGGCAGAAGTAGAAGTGTGCGTACTCTTCACCTTCAAAGCGGTGACGGATTTTCTCGTACACGTTGATGACGAACGTGGCAAGCTCGTAGCCGCCTTGGTAGTCCTTACCCTGGCCGATGGTGGTGCTGCGCAGGAGGTTGCCCCAGTGCGTCGCGTAGATTTGCGTCATGCTGTTGCGGCTGGGATAGGCGACTGTGACGATGTTGACCACGGCGAGCAAACGTGGGGCGACGGGATAGCGGCCTGCGGACGTGGTGGGACTCATGCTGGCGACCAGCTGCACCCTCTCGAGCCCAATCCACTCGAGGTCCTTGTCGTAGAAGCCCTGGTAGAGCAACAGCTGCTGCAAGAAGGAGTGAAGCTCAACGGTGCCGTAGCGGTCCGGCTTGGGCAGGTTCACGTTTCGGAGGACAATCACCACCCGTTCGCCGTCGCGCGGGCGGAAGACGCGGCCCTTGGCGGTGCTGTACAACGAGCAGGTCTGCTCAAGCTTCTGGATGACGTGCACCGAGCTGGTCTGCGCACTGCAGTTGATCACCGTGGTGCGGATACTCTTCTGCGACTCGAAGCCGTGTCGGATGAGCGCTCCCTTCCCGCAGCCCTCAGGACCCACCACGAAGATGGGCTTGCACGCCGAGTCCTTGATGAGCGGTGCCAGTACCTCGGTCCACCGCTGCACCTCCACCGTCTGCACCATGGGCACACGACCGGCAAGGAAGTCTGCCGGCGTGGCCTTGGCGCTCAGGTCCGCCGCAAACTCCGCCGCGCGATTCGCCTTGGTGTCCCAGTAGGTGTCCAGAGGCCGCGCCTCCACCACCGGCTTCTGTCCACTCGTCTTGTAGAGCCACGCGGCGAACTTCGGTGCGGCGGCAGGCGTCAGTGCACTGCCCAGTGCGCGCAGCAAGGCGTAGATGAACGCGCTCTCCGTCGTTGTCATGAGCACGTGGTTCAGGCAGGCGTTCAGCAGCCCCATGCGCGTCGTCGCGACGGAGAGAGCGTCTAAGCGAAGCACCTCGTCAATCGCTGCAAAGGCGTACTTCATCATCCACGGCAGCACACGCTTCCGCACGTCCTCAGGCTGCTGCGCAAGGCGGGCTTCGACGACGGCCTCCAGGTGGATGTCCTTGTCTGAAAAGAAGAGCACACCCATGCGTGACACAGTGGCCGGTGACGCGAACTCGAGGCTGTGGGTCTCGAAGATGAAGTTGACGTTACTGCCGAACTGGATACGAACACCGTTCGGCATTGTCAACAGCTTGTTGTCATCGAGCACGGAGTTGAGAGACTCGATCCACTCCGGATCAATGTCACCGTCACACAGAATCCACGGGCGAGACTCCTTGGGCTGCTTAACCACATCACGCGCTGCCGAGGTCAGAACGCCGTCATACCACTCGCGGGTGTCAGGGTCCATGTAACCGAGCAGGCGCCGACGCGGCATCGCCTTGGGGTTCATGACGTGCATCGGCACCGACACCTTGAGCGTTTCCAACGCCTTCCGCAAAATCTTGAGCAGCGTGCTCTTGCCACTGCCACTGGGGCCAACGAGCACCACACCCATGCGTTGATTCATCGACTCGTACAACTGCAACACCTTGGCCTCTTGCGAAGGGATGCTCTGCAGTCCCAGCTCCTTGACAGCAACCTTGATTGCGGACTGCAGCTCGTCGTATGCAATCTCGCGTGCCTTGATGCCAGGAAAGACATCCGCCAGGAGACCGTTGAAGAGTCGCGCATCGTCAAAGGTGAGTTTGCTGAGAGTATTGATGTTCAATGACTGCACCATGAGTTCGCTTTCCTCGGCCTGCGAGAGCTGCTTGTTCGGGGCCTCGCGACGCTTTCGCTGCAGCAAGGTGCCACCCAGCCGCAGCACCGCCTTGAGCGGGCGCAGACCCCAGTCATAGTGCTGCTGGCGCGACATGAGCTGCCCACACAGCTTGTAAAGCTCCACAACATTCTTCGCAATGGGGCGCGCATGGACGAAGCCCTCGGAGAGCAGCATTGTCGACGTGATGAGCTCCATGTCGGGCACACTCATCGCCACCTCGCGGAAGAGCTGCTTGAGGTTGTCGGGCAGCTTGGTGCGGCCACCGTAGCCCTTGCCAGCAGGGTTGAGCGTGACGAAGATGCCTGCGTTTGCGTTGACCTCAATCTCTTTATTCAACAGTGCGCACGTCGGTTCACCATTCTTCAGGGCCTGCTGAATGACCTGAATCATCTGCGAGATGGCAGAAAGCTGGTCAATTTTCAATCGGTTGAACTCATCGAAGCAACCCCACGCGCCGCACTTGACGATGCCGACAAAAATGCGGCCCATCGCCTTGAAGTCAATGCCTTCGTCACAGTTGAAGACCAGCACCTGACGCCCCATCGCGGAGCCAAGGGCCTTCACTGACTCTGTCTTACCTGTGCCAGCGGGGCCGTACGGGTTACCACCGTAGCCGAGACCCATGCCCTTTGTGAGCACAAGGTAGCACTTGTCAGTGAGCGGCGTGTGGACAAGCTTGGCTGCGTTGCCCTGGTACTCGTACGTGTAGGCAAAAGTGGTGTCGACCATGTGGACGAGGCAATTTTGTTGCGCGTCCATGGAGTAGCGGAGCTGCTTCTGCCACCACCACTCCTCGACCCTCTTGACGCCCTTTTCCGTGAGCACCGCGACCACCTCAAGACCGTGGATGACGTCCAAGATGAGTGCCTTCACCTTCAGCGTCGTCACGGGGTCGATCTCTGCAGACACGGAAGTCAAGCGGCTGAGCTGCCGCGTCAGGAGTTCTTCCACGCTTTTCAGCGTGCCACTCACAATGGCCTTCTCAACCGCCCTGGCAAAGAAGACCTGCTCGGCCACCTGAAGCACCTGCGAAGGGTAGCGCTCCACAACAGCCAGCTCCGTTGGGTCCTTCTCGGTGACGCAGCGCGCGAGATGGTTGTGTAGTGTGGCTTTCATGCACGCATCGAGCCGGATCAGCCAGTCCTCGACGTCGTTGTCGGTGATGGGCACTGGCTTGATGAGCTCCACGCGCTCGCGATCAGCGGACACCATGTGCGTGATGGCAGTCTCGTCCTTGTTGAACTCAACAGAGTGAATGCCCATAAAGAGCTTCTTGAGATGAGCCTGGATGACGGACGGGTTTTGGCTGTGACCGAGGATCTCGAGAAGGTCCTCGTCGCTGATGAAGTAGAATCGCGGCAGCTTGTCGCGCTTCGCATCGAGGAACTCCATCAGCGACTTCTGGCAGCGCTCGATCTGTTCGAGCAGGCCCTTGAGCTTGTCGTTGAAGTCCGTCTGCGCGGTGAGGGACATGACCCGCGGGTCGGCCTCCACCTCGCGAAGAATGCCCACAAACTCCTTGTCGACGCGCTTGAAGCGAGCCTGCTCCTGCGGCAAGGCGCCACGGGCAAAGATGGGCTCAAGGTACGTCCAACGGCGCTGGATGCTGTTCAGCAGCACCAGGCTTTCACCGAGAGCGACCAGTTTGCCCTCCCAGCCTGCTGCTTCATCTGCAAAATTTGCAAAGAACGGGCTGTCACGCAGTGAGCCAACGAGGGCTTGATGGTCACTCACCTGTGTCATGACGTCCTTCCAGTCAGTGATAAGCTTCACCTTCTTTGCTGAGCTCGCTGCGTCGGTGGGTTCAATAAGCGTGAAGGTCGCGTCGAGGCCCCACGCGCGCAGCTCCTCGAGAGCCTCGCGCAGCTGAATCTCGCCCAACGCACGGGCATGCAGCTGCTTCACCTCCGCCTGCTTGCTCAGGATGCCTTGGTAGTGGTCCAAGATGTCGCCGAACGTCAACGTGGAGCTCGTCTTATTCTTGTCGATGCCGACGAGGCGGAACAGCTCGTTCCAATGTTCTGTCATCCAGCCATCGCCACGCACAAACTTGAGGAGGGGCACGACATCTGCCCAATCGCGCACGAGGCCGAACAAGTACGTGGCGATGACATTCTCCTTCTTACCGTCAGTGTCATCCCCGTTGCCCGTCTTGAGCTTCTTTTCAAGTGACGTGCGGGCGTCCTTGCAGAAGTCCTCGAATAGGTACGTGTGCGCGCGGAACGTCAGCCAGTCCTCTTCTCGCAGCTTCATCAAGTCGGCCTGGAACTTGTCGTACATGCCCCACATGGCGGAGGTCGTGTCCACGTCGCGCACCGTCTGCTCGAGCAGGCTGAAGTTGGGCCTCGGCTGGTTGAAGTAGTCGCACTTCGACTGCAACTCGGTGCTCTCGCGCTTGAGGTCTTCAAGATCATTCATTTGGTCCTTGAGCGTTGCCAGCACCTTGTCCACTTTTTCTGGCGCCTTCTCCTTGAATGCCTGCAGAAGGAGTGACTTCTGCTTGTTCCAGTTCGTCGAGAAGCGCTGAACATCCTTGAGGAACTTCTGAATGAGGCTGTCGAGGGATACACGCATCTTCGCGACGGAGGCCTCGATCACCTTGTTGTGAGACGACATCGCCTCGCGAAGGTGTTCCCAGCGAGACTTTGTGGCACCGATGTCGATCGAGGTACCCGAGTGCTGGCGCAGCTCTGCGTTCATCTCCTCAATCGCACGCAGTTTCGCCTCGTATGAAGGCATCTCCGCGCAGCTGTCGTGGTATGCCTTGTTCGCCTTGCCCACTTCATCCATGGTGGTGGGCTGCCGCTCAACCACGTTCGACGTACTGAACACAAACTCATCCATCTCTGTCGTCTTCTTCTGGATTTCACGGCGCATCGCGTTCAGCAGGGACTCTTCCAAGCGATGTAGTTGTTCTTGCACGCTGGCCTTGACAGGAATGGTGCTGATCGAGAAGCAGTCCACCTTCATGACATCCTCAATCTTCCCTAGCCTCGCTGCATAGTCCTTGACAACCAGGAAACCGTCACTGTACTTGTGTGTCGCATCGGTCCACTGGCCCACAATCGCATCCAGGTCTGGCGCGCCGTTGGTGCCGCACAGACCCACCATAACGTATGGCCGGAATGCCTTGCGAACACGGCTGAGTTTCTGGAAGAGTTCAGTGGCTTTGGTGTGAACGGTGATGATGCGATCGTTGTTCGCGATCGGCATTGTTGGGTAGATCTCGTACGTGCCACCCGCCTCCCGCTTCGGCTGCAGTCCGCGAAATCGCAACGGCACACTAACAAACTCACGCAGCTTGATGTAGTACGCTTCACGGATGGCCTCAAACGTCGGCTTCAACTGCACAAGGCCCTGTTTGAAGACAAGCTCAACCTTGAACTCTTCCATGTCCTCGTGAAGTGTCTCTAGACCGCGGCGGTACTGGTATTCGAGGGCCTTGTAGATTTGGCAGTCCCAGTGGCGCCGCCAGCCGTCGAAGTTGACGAATTTGTGCTGGAAGAGGAACTCATCAAAGCTGCTGCGCATGCCGTCGACGGCACTACGCCACTCATCCATGTGCCGTGTCAGGTCAACGTTGAGAAGGCCCATCACTTGGCTGATGAAGTCGCAGTGAAACCGTCGCACGTGGCGGTTCTCGCTGCTGAGAGCCTCGACGCTGTTTTGGAAGCGCAGGCCCAGGCCTTCGAGCTCCTGGTAGTTTGTGAAGGAGAAGGTGCGGCTGTCCTGACCAGCGAAAAGAATCTGTGAGTAGGCACGCTCCATCGCCGCCTCCAGCATCGGGCGCGTGCAGGGAATCATCTGCTGGATGACTGTGTTGTAGTTGGCGACGGACTGCTGCGTTCGATGAAAGGCCGCCAGCACACTCTCGGCAACACGCACGACGCCGGCTGCGCTGTCGCTCAGCCTCACCGTGTGGTTCCGACCGCACCACGCGCGGAAATTGCGCACCTCAGTGACAAACTGAGAGAGACATTGATCCATGCGACAAGTCAGCAGCTTCGTGGCGGGTGTCATCTCCACCACAACTGCGCTCGCCACTTTCGTCATTTTCGATGCCTGGCTCTCCACTGAGGTCTTCCACTGCTCCAGCACGTCGACGACATCCTTGTCCACCGCCGCCACGAGGTCGGCGCAGTACTGGGCGACGGTTTCCGTGTGCGGCGAACTGGCGCCGAGGACATGGTACGCAAGCTCAGGCACAACCACCATCTCTGCCTCACAGCTCCGCGCCGCTCGCAATTTTTGGAGTTCAGTCGTGGCACGGCGCATAGTGTTGTCGTAGCGCGTACGTGCGGCGTCAAGCTGTCGCTTGAGGTACTTCACGTACGCCTTAAGCTCGTCGTTAACAGCCTGGCGTACATCGTCCCGCTTCAAGATGACGGAGTACTGGGTAAGCTTCCGTGTCTGCGAGTGCGAGTTCGTCTCAGTGAGCAGCTTCCGCATGTGCGTGCGCAGCTTGGGCTCCAGGAAGGAGAACTCCTTGTCCCAGGCGCTGACGTACTCCTTCCAACGTTCCAGCGGTGTGCCGCGAAGGTCTGTCATGCTCACCCCCTCGAAGGCAATCTCGGGCTCAAGACTGTGGCTCGGTGTCTCCCCGAGGGACTTGACGCAGGCGAGGCTGTCACGGATACGGTGCACGTCGTGGAGACGCAAGGCGAAGTCTTCAAAGCTCTCATCGCGGAAGACCCCGCCGTCCCAGTCCTTCCAATCCTTCTTTGTGAGTCGTGCCAAAGTCTTGTTCCAGTCCCGGCAGAGCTGCAGCGCACACTTGAGGTCGGGCATGTCGAGGAGCCACGGCCCGCGCCAGTCAGCACTCTGCAAGAGGACCTGCTGCTTCACGTACTCACGAATGTCGCCGGAGACCATGGACAGCAGCGAGAGCGTGTTCGTCTTGATCCGCTCTGTGTGTGTGTTGCTGTTCCAGTACTCCGCAAGCGCCACGTGGACCAGCTTGAGCACCTCCAGAGACTCAGGAAGCGAGAAGGACTTGGACCGCCACAGCGCGGGCAGCTCGGACTCGACGGAGGCGGTGGTGTACGATGACAGCGCGTGTGCGAGTGTGTGCGTGTCGACCCAGAGGCTGCCTAACGCGCCGTCGGGCAGCTTGACCACGCTGAATGAGTTCTGGAGCATCGAGGCATCAAGGTTAATGCTCGTCATCTCCGCGCGCTTGTTGGTGTCGTCCACATCTCCACCGGCGCTGTTCGCGGAAAGGTCCGCAGTGGTCTTCGAGAAGCCACGCACGCAGACGACACCTTTGAGGAGCACGTCAAAGCGCACACCGCTACTGCACATGGCTTTAGGGAAGTTCTTCACTGCCTGCACACCCGTCGTCGCGTCACCTACCACGTCGGTGTAGAGCATCTGCAGCATCTTGCGCACACCCTCAGACTCGGGCAGTTCATCCAAGTTGTGCGACAGCTCCTCCACCATACCAGAGCGGTCGAGGAAGTCTTTGAACGAGACAGCGTTCTCTTGAAGGGAAGAGAAGTTGCTCTCGTCGTTCTCATTGACGAGGCGCACGCTGGAGCGGTTTGTGACATCGCGCACCAGGGCCGCACACAGACGCTGCACCTCCAACTCAAACTGTTCGCCGTCAGCGACGGGAGCGAACTGGAAGAGCACACACCCGTCACCGCGGCTGCTTTGTACTGCACCGAAGCGTAGTTGCAAGTGCCGCTGAGCCGCGCTCGTGAGCTGCGCTTCCACAGCGACAATGCCAGTTGTCGCCATGGTGATATCGATTGGAACACGATACACAAATGCGCGGTTTCAAAAAAAAAAAATTCTTCACGAGGCTTGTTCAGCACCGTCTGTCCGTTCGAGGTGAACGAAGAAAGAGGAGATGGACGAAACGTAGATGACGCAGGTATCAACGCAAAAAAAATATATATCACACAGTAGGTTTGTGGACGTATACGCTTAGCGGTGAAGAAGGCTTGGTGGGGGAAGAAACACCACTTGTGGTCTGCAGTGAATATCCAAATGACGCCACTGCGAAGGACACCACACACGCACACAACGGAAAAAGAAAGAAAAGAAAACAGATGTTGCCCTATGTGCGTCAAAGCAGGCGGCAAGTGGGTGTCAGTGGGGAGAACTATCTACACAGTACCCACAAGAACAGAGAAGAGCCTGTGAAACAGACAGAAAGGAAACAAACAAATACAAAAACAGCGACCGCTGCAGGATAGAGAAAGCTAGGAAAACTTACAATGAGCGCCAACACGGTCAATGAAAGAGCACAAGACAGACGTCGTCCTCTCTTCACTTTATTGTGTCTTCTTTTCTCCCTTCGGTCCTTTTTTTTTCTTTTTTGGTTTGCCCGGCGGCTTCTCTATTCTGTGCGGCGGCTAAGCAGACACAACAGCGGAGAGGGGTGAGACGAGACAAGCGAAACACAAACGCGAGCACACGGACGCAGAGCAAGTGTAATGGTGTGCTTGTCTTGACGTCGTTCGCTAAAATCGAATACTAGAAGGCGCACGCATAGAGAGAAAAAAAAAGAGACAGAGAAGAAGATGGAGAGATGTAAGCTGATCTGAAAGAGAGTATGCTTACGTTTGTGGTGGTAGTGACAGAGAACACCGGATCACGCCAGTGGTCCGCTGTCTGCGTACCTGAATGTGAGGAATAGCCAGCAGTACTCGTCTCACCCCTTGCAAGCGCATCCATTTTATGTTGTTTTCTGGTCGTTCACCCTGTCGGCTGAGGTGTGTGTGCCCGTCTACCAAGCTGACCTGGCAACGTCCCACTGCTAACGACAGCGAGCGCCGCCACCTGCGCACCACTGATCTCGTCAACCATGGCTGCGCGTGAAGCTCTCTCTCTGACACTGTAGAGTGGTTTGTTGATGAAGATGGATGGAGTAGCGTCATTCTATACTACGCCTCGGATAAACACAGCATGGGACATGGGCAAAACAAAAAACAAAAAAAAGGAGGAAGAAACAAACGTACTCGGCGCACAAGGCGAGCACAAGGGTGGTCGACAACAACAGGAGAAAAAGAGAGAAAGAGAACTGGAACCAAGTGGCCTTGGAGGAGAGAGCGCCAGAAACACAAGAAGAGGGCTCGGTCTCTCTAGGGCCGCTCACAGCACACCACGCACATACAAAGGCGTCTAGGCATGTGTGGATGTATCTGCGTGTGTGTCTGTGTGTGTATGTGAAGGGAAAACACATCATTTCGGGACTGGTTGGTGAAGCAGCTCCGAGAGGCCGTTGCCCTGGCCGCTTTGGTGCAGCCACTCAACAAAGAGCGTGTGCACGCGACTACGCAGGCTATCAGCAAGGTCCTTTCGTCCTTCGTCCTCGAGCTGCGTATAGGCTTCTTGCAGCTGTTTCGATGTCTGCTGAAAACGCTGTAGACGGCGGTTTAACGCCTCCGTGTACGGCTCTGGCAGTGAGCACGGGTTTGTGCGTGTCGTGATCACACTGTGGGCTTGTGGAGAGACAGGGAAGCAGATCGGTGTGAACTCGTCCGGCGGAAGAATAAACTTCTGCGACGGGAGACCCGCATTCCACAAGTTCAGCTTTGGACTAATGCCGGAACTGGCAAGATCCTCTTCGAGCGTGGAGTAGTGTGTGTTATACGGTGCAAAACGCACATTGACGATCGAGCCGGGGTTCTCACCGAAGCTGAGCACGGGCGGTGTGTTGGTACAGACAAAGACATTGACGTTCTTGCAGTTGCTGACAACAATCGACCCGCACAACGCCGAGATGGTGCACTGCTGGCACCGGTCCAGACACAGCACACCGGCGACCGGGCCGAGTGCGATGGTACAGTTCGTCAGGTTTGACAACCGCGTGTGCGGTAGGGCTGAGGCCGCGTACAGACTCGTCTGTGTGCAGTTGGCCACCACGAAGGTCGAGGAAAGTAGGCGTGTGTCGCTATCGCTGAGCAGTGGAGTCGGTACGATGAAGACGCGATCGGTGAGATTCTGCACCACAACGTTGTTTGGGAACGGCGAAAGGCTGCTATTGATGTTCTGGGTCGTGCGGTTCTTTACAGAGACATCGTTCTGAAACATAATGCGCGGACGGATGAACTGTGAAAGGACGGCAATGTCTATTGCCTTCTCATTGCGAGGCCACAAAAAACCGAGGCCTGTACCAAACGGTTGTTCGACGCCATTGCAAAACTCGCGGAGCAGGATGCGCAGTTCGAGCGCGTCTGCAAGTGTCACACGACCTTGACGAGTGACAGCCACAGCCGTCAAGTAGTCGGTTAAGTACTGCCTCACACTGTTCACCAACGGCTCCTGGCCGATCTCGCCAAGTGGGCGGCTGAGCAGACGGTCGAGGAGCACCTGCGCGATGAGAAATATCATCAATCCAGGCAAACTGACCTCGCGGCTCGGCGAGGCCGTCGGCCACTCTGCCTCATCTACGCTGCCGCCCATGCGGTTGAGCAGCATCCGATTCACCTCTTGGCGGAACTCACTGACCGGCTTCTGCTGCGAGACAAAGCTACCGTAGTAGGATGGTGTGCCCTGGATGCAGCCGCCCGAGACGGCAAAGAACACATCAAAGAGAGTGTACGCGGTGGACTCGCTGAGATTCAGCACAGGTCCGGCAAACTCCTTCCACCGGGCAAGGGAAATTGACGTGGCGTTGCCGGCTTCTTGTCGTAGCTGCATGATGGCCGTCGTCGTGACGCCGCACGACGGTTCTAGCAGAGTGCCGCAGTGTTCGAACAAGACAGGGTTCACGCAGAAACTCACCGCATTCGCACCGTTGCCACCCGCGGCGGCGGCACCAGCAGAGGCCGAAGAGGACCCAGTAGCGCTGGCTGTGTTCGACAGCGTGAACCGCTTCGCTGGGTACTTGCTACTCTGCATGATGGCAAGTGGTGAAGCGGTGTGCGGGGGGGGGGGGGCTACACTAGGTACGCCGCGCACTGTCAGCCGACTCTCTCTAAAGACAAACGATGAAGCTCAGGGAGGTGTGTGTGCTTTTAAAAGGGAAAAGAGAAAGAACAGTAACAAGTGATATTAGTGTGAATCAAAAAAAAAAAAACGGATGGGTGGCCGACGTCACAGCTATGGACGGTAGAAAGGAAGCACACAAGGCACTGACAGCCACCAGAAGACGGAGAGTGAACGACACTGAGTAGCACCCTTCTGACGTCTGTACGTGTATCTGTACGCGTGTGTGTGTGTGTGTAAATGCTCTAACAGGCTGAAGCTGGCGGCTAGCAAAGAGTTAAAGACACAAAGTGCCACGTTGACCAGCGAAGCACACGCAAAAAAAAAAAAACGAAATACGTAGATAAGTCGGTGGACACTGCGAGACAGTTTGGCAGGCACAGAGTGACGACATCGCGTGGTTCCAGGTGGATCAGTGTGAGGGAAGGAGTGAAGGCGCAACCGTGCGTGACTAAGTCGCCGTCTAGGATGCGGTGGGGGGAGTGCCGAGCGACGTGTGGGTCACAAAGCAGTGTCAGACCAAGCGAGCGCGTGACGAGTGACTGTAGGCAAGTGCATTTCCCCCATCATAGTTGTCGTTGCACCACACACAGAAAAGGTAAGCGCGAGTGACGATCAACGTGCGGTGTTTTGCCCTTTGCGGTACCGGGTCATGCCACTCACACCTATCGCACGATGCCACTGGTGCGTTCTCGGGTTTCTTATTATTATTATTTTTTTTTTTGCTGTTCTTTGATCCATGGCTTTCGTTCGGTAGGACTGGCGAGGAGATGCAGTAGCTGGCCGTTACGCCGCGCAAAACACGCGCTTGCGTTGCTGATAGACAGTCATTCCTTTTGCATTGAAGGTGGAGGAGAGAGAAACAGGATTGGTCTCTTATTGTCCATCCCGTACCATCATCAAGCACGCGGTGGAGACTCCCTAGTTCAGCTAGAACAAATAACAAAAAGAAAAACAAGGGAAAGAGAAAAAAAAATCAGAACGACCCGCAGTGCAAGCGCCAGCAATCTTTGTCGACGTCCTCGTCAACCACTCCGCACCAAACAGGAGGGAGTAGGTCGTGAAGGTCGGCACGCACACACGCACGCACGCACTGATGCAGGTCGTATGAGTAAAAAAAGGAAAGAAATGTACATGCACAAAACACAGAAAGAAAGAAATAAAAACAGCGGGGTGCAGAAAGCTGACTGGACCACCACAATAAAAGAGAGAGACAATACGTGATGCGAGAAAACAGGGGAGCGAAAGCAAAGTAAAACAGAGAATGAAGTCACGTGAAAATGACGAAAAGTAATCGAAAGCCGCCAGTGAGGCAAGCTAACAAAGAGCCTGTTGTGTATCCTGCAGCCCTATGCACACGCACACACGCCAGACGCGCGGAGCAGTGCAGAGAGAAGGTATTCCCGGATGGCGTCTGTGACGCACAAGTGAACATGGCGCAGAACAAAAGAAGAGAAAAGAAAAAAGGCAATCGAAGAGAAGAGAAGCAAACGGCAACCTTCTAAAGACCCGCGTGCTACCCCCGGCTGGAAGTGTACCGCGTATCGTCACCCGGGGTCGGCATACAATGTGATGTGAGCGAGGCTGACTCTGCTGGGGGTGGCAGACTGGCACTCAACGAAGCCGCAAACGCGTTGGTATCCGCTCGGCTCACCGCCGGCATCATGCCTTGTGACGAGTCAACACTGTTCTCACACACGTAGGCGGAGGCGCGCCCAGCAGGATGTCGCGGGGCCGCCGGCTCGTCGTCCCAATAGGGCTCCGCCGCCAACAGGCGGCGAGCCGGTGCGTGCAAGTTCACGTGTGTGTTGGAGAAGGGAGTGAAGGGCTCGTTCGAGGCCCGACGAGATTCGTTGACACACTGTGAATAGGCGGCACCGTGGTAGTGGTACGCAAAGGCCTGTTCGTCCGGTGCGATGTGTCCCGTGGCGTCACCGTAGTAGTAGTGGTCTAGGTCACCGCCAGCGACGCGCCCGTAGGGTGCATTGTCGAGGCCGTCGTACGGGTCGCCTGCGACACCGTTGTACCACACACCCGCCTGCTCCAGTGCTGCGGGGTCAAGCGCAAGGACTGGTTGCCGCTCGAAGCACGACGGGAATGCGTCCGTCTGGAAGGTGCTGGTGTACTGCGCCGCCGCATCGCGCGCGGTCAGGCGAGAGACAAGAGCTGGGTCGCGCAGTGATTGTGCGGGAACACCGTACGTCGACGGTGAAAAGGCGGACTGTGACGACGGACTCGGCGACGCTGGGGTGCCGTTAAGTAGGCCTACCGACCGCAACACGCGATGGACAACATCGGTCGTTTCCTCTGTGGACGGTCGAGCGGGCTCACCAGCGGGTGGGCGGGCCAGCAGTGTCAGCAGTGTCTCGGTGCGCCGCTGGGCTTCTTCCGCGCACGCCCGCTTCTGTTGTGCGCGGCGGCGGCGACGGCAGCAGCAGCACACGACAAACAAAACGAGCAACAGCACACCTCCGCCGACCGCAGCACAAATGATAATCACGCTCTGCGTGCTGATGCCGCTGGCGGACGGTTTGCCATCATTGGGACCCATTGTGCTGCCCTGGATACCGCAATACTCAATCACGCCGCTCAGCGCATCTTGGTTGGCATCTGTGGCCCACCCAAGCTCACAGTCGCACGCTTGGGTGGTAGTGTTGTATGTGCCGTGATTGCACCTCAACGGTGACGCGGTGGTGCTGGTAGTAGTGAGGAGACTTGTATCGAACAGCATTCTCAGCTTCGTGCGTGAGAAGGAAAGCAGGACAGCACAGTTGCAAGAGAAAAGAACAACAAGAACGAGATAAGTCTACCTGCCTGATGTGATCTGATGAAAGAGAAGAAGGAGAATGAACAGGGCACAAGGTCTCAACGACGCGCGAACAAGCAATGACGGAAAGAGGAGAGACGGAGCCAAATGGGGAAAGCAAGACGGCGCTGAGAAGCACCTAGAGACAGCGTTACGAAGGGGGGGGGCAAGGAGTAAAAGAGGTTGGATTGCTCGAAAAGTGGCGGCGGGTGGGTCTTTTTACATGTGTGTGACAGAGAAGAGGGCAGTAACGGTCGTAATGACAGTGCATACAAGTGTCAAAGAGGCGAAGAGAGAAGGGGGAAAAGCCGGTGGTGGGGAAAAAAGGGAGTGGTGATGCTCAGACAGCGGGGGTGTTGGTCCGCAGTAGACGCACGAGGCGGCACACCTCTCGCGTACCGTTTAGACGTGAGGGAGAGCGAGAGAAGCACCACTGCAGCCGGCATTCTCTTTTTGGTGTTCTTGTCCAGCAGCTGAGCGCCACGTGCAGATAGGGCGCACTCATCCACTCGCGCGCAAGCGGCATGCACACATGCTTCGTCACAATGTATGTGGTCGACCAGTCGCTTCATCCTGTGCGCATCGTTTCGGTACAAAGAGAAGAGGTGGAGGAAGAGGGCCGCTGGTTCGTGCTGCCGCCAGCACCGGTATAGAAAAGTGACAAAGACACTTCCCAGATGACGGTGACCACGTTTTTGCCTTTGTGTGGGTATGGGCTGCACAAGCTGCAGCCGAACATGAGTAGGTACTTATGGGTGACGCTACTCGCACCCATCATCTCGCACTTAAAAGAAAAGAAAAATGGGAGAGTCAAAAGAATCTGCGCACCTGTTTCTGCCCATCATGCCTGAGCGCCGAATCTTTGCCGTGGTTTCTTCGACGCCAGATAGCGTCAGGACTCATCTGCACGACTTCGCTCAGAGCCATGCTTTCCTCGTTTTGTCTTTGAGCGTCGCGTCCGATGCATTCCACCCACCCCTCCCCTGCCTGCTGCTCGTGCCCCTTGTGGGTCACCGCCTCATCGACGCTCAAAGCGGAGTTGAATGACTTGGATCTCCGTGTCCGACATATTCTCCACCCCATCGTCAACGATGCGCCACCAGTCGAACAGATGCGCCACGTACGGGATGTTGTCCGGCAGCTTGGCACCGGCCACCTCATCCTCCACACGGCCCGACTTGTATAGCGAGTACTGGCAGTAGCGGTCCAGAAATTCGAAGCGCGGATGGGCCACGGTGTAGCGGTTGGTATCGTTGTAGTAAAAGTAGCGATTGGGCTTGTCAGCGGGTGGGCGGCGGAAAGAGATATCGGGTTGCGGCACAGACACCTCCAGGTGCGCTGCACGCGGAATCTTGTACTCCACGTTGAAGTCCACCGACTCACCTGGAGTGGAGGTGACTGTCAGGGGCGGAGTCTCCTCGAACCCGCCGCGATCCGTGAGTCGCACCCACGGGTGCTTCGTGTACATCTCCAGCCCCGCATCGCGGAACTTGCCCGGCAGCGTGGGATCGGTGTAGCGGTGGTAGCGTATGGGGTTTCCTGGGTACGTCACAAGGTAGCCCAACCACATGGACATGCCCACATTTTCCTCCGCAAGCTTACCGAGGAACTGCGACTGCAGAAGGCCGTCCACCCAGTGTTCTGTGTTGCCAAAGTGGCCCACGTACGTGTGGATGGGCACGCCGTACAGGTCGAGCTCGGCGTGAATTATGCAGGCGAGTTCGCCGAGCGGTGACGGGGCAACGTAGCGGTGCACCTTGAGAATCGGGTACCGTGAAATGAGCGCGCAGCCGTACGTGTTGTCGAGCGCAGTCGGGCCGTAGTCTGTGTACGGGAAGCCGAGGTGATAGGACATGTACTCCACCATATCGCGGTTGCCGTTCGTCAAGTGCATGCTATCGCTCTCCAGAAGACCCACCACACCTGCCTCGGTCTTCGCCGCGTGTTGCGCCATGCGGGAGAAGGAGTCAACGTCGAAGTTGTCAAGGCCGAAGTGGACCGTCCAGATCATGCCAGAAAAGAAGGTCATGGCCTTGGCGGCTCCCCAGATATCAATGCGGTCGTCCTTAGAGGTAATGTGCGCAAGTCCGAATCGCGGATCGACGTCCTTGGCCTCCTCGGCCTTGGTGATGTTCTTCTCCATCTCCGCAAGCGTCTCTTCAAAACGCACCGCGTAGAAAGACTTCTCAAACCTCTTCATTTGCGGATCCGTCATGCCGTTGCGCTGCACCCGCAACTCGATAAGCATCTTGTGAAGATGCAGAACCTCCGTTGAGTACGTCAAGGCAGTCGTCTTGCCCGCCGGGAAGCCCACATTACCCGGCTGCATGCTGACGCGGCCAATGAACACCCACAGGAAGGCGACGACAACGAGGAGCCGCACCATGAACTGCACTGTGCGCTGCTTGCGCGCCGTGAAGAAGTCCGTCACCGTGCCAGTGTGGGCCTTGCGGACACGCGCGAGGAGCATGACAACGATACCCAGAATGATCGCCACATTGAGGAAGATGACGGAGCGAGACCGCTCACGCACCAGCCACGCCATAGGTACAAATGGGTAGGAGATGACCAGCGCGAAGAGCACACTAATGACGATTGTCATGAGCAGAGTGAAGAGCTCAAAGGAGGTGAAGTACGAACACTCTTTGCGGTAGAAGCTCTCCGCGTCAAATGTTTCCGCCAAGGCAGAGAAGCGACGTGCGCGCTGGTGGCACAGACACAGCTCGCAGATAACAGGTAACAAGGCACCGAAGCAGAAGGTCATGACAAGGCCACCAAGGAATGCGAGGTACTTGCTGCCCCAGAAATTTTGCTGAACATCCCAGTCCTTGATCGTCACATCTTCTTCCTTCATGTCGAAGCTGGCCGGATAGTGGGGGCCGTGCTTCTCCACGGTGAAGTTGGTCTGACGCGTCGCGTGTGTGAGCAGCAGCATCGCGGACAGCATGATGACGGCGAAGCGCTTGGGCGAACCACCGAAAACCTTCCCGAGGAGCCCACCCACGCCCGGGGCGCTGCCGGGGCGGCCGCGCAACACAGAGGGGGAAATTGGCAGCACATCGACAGAGAAGAACACACCGCACACGTAGCACGCCGTGACGAGCAAGCTCGCCGGGAAGGGATCCACGGCTACCAGGCGAGGAATGTAGTTAGGCGAGATGAACACGTTAATGATGATGGCAATCGTGGAGCCAAACAGCACTCCGAGCAAGGCGGGCCGGGCACGGGAGTACGAGGTCGCCAGCGCCGCGACGGTGCTCGGTGCGACTTCCTCCAGCTGGCTCTGCGACAGCCTCACGGAAGCGCCGGCAGGGGGCGTGTGGTGGTCCGCGCCGTCCGCCTCCGCCTCCTTGGCGGTCATCTCCACGTCGACCGCTCCCTGAGCAGGAGCCGATCCAGTCCCGGCGGCACCGTGTGCGTGGCTCGTGGTCTCAACCACCACGTCACCGAACATGACGTGCCGATAAATGATGGTGGTGAAGGCGATGCCGAGCACCACACCGAACAGGCCAGCGTAGAACGGCTCCACGTACAGAGGCGACAAGCTCACGTAGAGGATCCGCAGCAGCATGCACAGCGCCAGCCCCAAGGGAAAACTGTACATGAGGCGGCGCGTCTCCTCGTTGCTCTCCGTCCAGCCCTTGCGGCGCGTCGCGCAGGACGGGTAGAGGAAGCGCGTGAAGAAGGCCAGTGAAAAGAAGAAGGCGCCGGCCGCAACAGAGAGGATCTTGGTGCCAGCACTGTGCTGTACCTGCACGTGGAAGTGCGACAAGGCGCCACACAGGTAAAAGAGCACGTACATGGGCACAGTGCGGTAGCTCACACTACGCGGGAGACTGGACGGGGCAAGCCAGGTCTTCGCGCCGAAGCACGGCCCGGTCGCCCAGCGGCGGAAGGCACCGATACGCAGCAGGCACGGCGCGCCGAACACCATCACCGACGAAATCTCCCACGAGAGTGACATGGCGATGAGCGGCATGAAGTACATGTGCTCGACAAGGTGCACCATGGACTCCATGAAGAGGTGAGCCCAGTAAATGTCGCACACCCACATCGTCAGCCGTGATGGGGCGCTGCAGAAACTGAAGCGGTGCAGAATGATGTTCTTCGTGAGGAAGTACTCGCCCGTTGTGTCCGTCGGTGCGGGCACGGCAGAGAGATCGTCAATGAAGCCTTCTGCAGCTGTTGCCGAGCCATTATCGTCATGAGCGAAGCCAATGGGAACAGCGGAGGACCCATTCGGAGAGGTGCTCGTGGAGGGCCGAGCCGTGTCGCTCTGCCCACCCTCGCGTGCCGACTCTCGTGCACGCCGGAAAAGGTCGCGGTAGAAGCCAGGCGACGTATTTAGCCACCAGCCGTCCATCTTCAGGTCGTACCACGTGGTCACATCAAAGGCAATGTTGAACGTCGCGAAGGCCCACTCGCACATCGTGGAGAGACTGAACGAGCCCGGTGCGCACGTCGCGGCATGACGGAGAAAAAACACGACGACACCTACCGACATGATGCCCTCGCCCCACACGCAGATCTTCTTGAGCTGGTACGAGCGCTCACCATCCCGCTGCGTGGGATAAATGCGCAAGTTGTACCGGCAGCGGCGCACGAGAATTGTCGTAACAACCTGCAGGACAAAGCACAGAAAGACATACGGGCAGAAACCAAGGTTGTGGTAGGCAAGTGACTCTGAGGAGGCCACCATAGTCCACGTGACAGTGCCGATGAGGCGCCAGAGATCCGACCACAACATCACCAACGTGAGGAAGGCGTTGCTCGACAACAGTTGCCGCCAGTGGCCGCTATTGCGGGCCGCGTAGATGTCTGCCATGCCGTTGCACCCACGCTGCCAGAAGACAAACATGAGGCTAATGGCCGTTGCCAGACGGAAGGGCACACAGAGGATGAACGAGTAGCGCCAGATTTGTCGCTCTGGCAGCATGTCTCCCACGCTCGCACTGATGCTCGGCCAGAACTCATAGTGGTCCTCGCCACACGCGCTCGACAAGATCTCTTTTGAGTGCTTTGCCGACGCGACGAAGAGCGCCAGCAGCAGCCCCGTGCCGGCGAGGATGCCGTAGATGAGTGCGGCATACGACGTCGGGATGTAAAACACGTGCTGCGCCATGACTACCGTCACTGCAGCAGCGCTGGCCTGTTGACGTGCGGGGATGGAAGATAAGAGAGAGGAGGCAGAGAGAGACGGCTCTCAGCGTGCGCGTACGAGCAAGTTCACTCGCGCAATAGCCACGACAAGTTACAAAAAAATTCTCGACGACGATGAGAGCAAGAGAAAGAGAGGGGTGCTCTGATTCCGACAGCACTCCTTTAGTGATCCCTGTCCGTGCGTCACCAAACGCGTTCGCAGGTGAAGAGGAAGCGAATCAACAAGGCAAGAAACCACACCAGATTATCGCCGCACGGAAGCGCGACAAGCCGACAAACAGTTTTTTGTTGTTGTTTTGAGCCGTCCGTGAGTATTACTGAGCGTCTATCTAAAAGAAAACGGAGTTGTGAAAAGACACGCACACACACAGACAGAGCCACTGAAGTATGCACACTTTACGGTTCGTGTCTCGCCACCGTGTCAGTGGTTAGACACCTGACAAGTTTTCTGTTGATATGAGGAGGAAAGTTCGCTGGGTCAACGGTGCCAAACAAGGAGAAGAGAAGAGAAGACGCAAGACCAAGTAGAAGACGGTAGCGGCGAGTGGGGAGAATGAGTGGAATAGCAGGTAGCCTGGATCGTCTTCAGCAGCGTTTGAAGAGCACTGAGACTGTCCCCTGGCAAGACAGAAGAAATCAGAGAAAAACTAACAGGGGCAGGTAGGGGGTGTCACATCGAGTACGCAGGTGGTCACGACGTGGTGCCGCCGGTTCGCACAGGCCACGCGCGACCTCGTTGAGAACCGTTTGGTATGCCTTCGATGTGTTCGCGCCACCAGTTGCCGCAACCAACAAGGAAAACGCTCGAGGAGATGGTGGTGCAGTGAGCGCGGCATGAGCTCCGACCAGCGTGCCCACAAGCAATAGACAGGAATGGAGGGGGGAGCGAGACAGCGTGAGAGATTAGTAACAGCTGTACGAGCGCCGTGTTCAGCACACCCTCATGTCCTGAGCGCCAAAACAAATGTGTTTCATTTTAAAAGTTTCTGTGATGTGGGTGGTTATCGCCCTCCCCGGTGGAGTACCCTGGGGTCTCCAGGTACTTTGGTACGTGTGCCAGGGGCGTGTCGAGACCGATAGCTGTCTTGGGGTTTGCCTGGTACCACTCTTCCTTGAACGGCTCTTCAATGGCAACATAACGGAAGCAGTCCCGGCCCCCGTAGCTCCAGATAAACACACGGTACGTGCCGACAAGCCCGACGACGGTGACGAACGGCCAAATCATGCACACCGCGTACACTTCAGCCCGTCGCATCCAGCCGGGAAGTCCCATTGCCTTTTCTTTTTTTCCCCTCGCAATGACTGTCTTCTGGGTTCACCTCAGGAAACGAGGAAGAAAACGCGTGCAATAGCAGGTAAGCAGTGGGTACCAATGTGGCAAAAGGCCCGGCAGACTAGAAAAGGGGGGTGAAGCACAGTCAATCAACAACAAGTCGATGTGTGTGCAAGCTGTCACGGCGATGGCATTCGGGTACCGGTGACGACAACAAGCGGAGAGTGCCGTGTGGCAGACAGGGATAAGGATAGGAGGGTGTGAGCGCGAAACATTGACAAGAGGACTGTGCATGTGTGTCTATGCGTGCGGTGATGCAAGAATTAACGACGGTGTGATTGTGGTGCGACAGACGAATGCGCCTAGGCATCGGAGAAACACCGATCTACCTTCCATCACTTCTCTCTTTTTCTCTCCACAACAGCACTGGCTGGTGCCGAATGGGAGCGGAACAGTACGCACCGCTGCCAATGGAGAACGCACGCACAGGCACACAGACACAACGAAATGACGGCCATGCGCTGTCGTCACACATACGCACTTTTGTCGTCCTCGTGGAGTACGCAGACCGGAGTGCGGTTGCATGCGAGCGAGTCGTCGTATCCTCCCCCAGCAGATGGATGGTTTGTTCACTTGTGTAGGAGGAGAAGAAACGAAAAAGGAAGGATGGACACACATATCTGTGATATCCACGCCTTGTTGTGTGGACATGTGGGACGCACGCACACACATGAGCATACACAACAAAAAGGAGCGAGAAAACAGAGGAACCCACCAACTTGCTCCACCAGTGGTGTCCCTTCTCAGCGCACCGATAAAACAAGAAACTAGAAAGGGGAAAAGAAAAAAAACACAAGCCGTAGACTGTTCTGAGAGGCTCAGGAAGTACGATAACCCACGCTTGCGATCCAAAACAAGAAAACACGAAAAGTCAATAAGTGTCAAAGGCCAGAGACTAGTGTCACACTAGCACCTTTCCATCTTCTCAACCGCCGCCGTGTGCACGGTGCCAGAAGAAGGAAAACAAAACAATCACTGGTAGTTCTCCGCGCAGAACGCGCGAAGAAGAAGGGCAACACCGAAGCCGGTGGCCTCATCGTACGTGGCCGGGGCCGCGAGGTCCACGTGCACCCAGTCACCCTTGTAGCCACGAGCGAGGTTGTTACCAACAAACTGAGCAGCACAGCTGCACTGGGCGTTTGCTCGGTTACGAACGCTGTTGCGGTAATCGGCAACGGCGCTGGTGAACTCCTCGTTGTGGAACTCCGGTGCGAACACAACAGGGAAGACAAGGTCACCAGACTCCTTGCCGGCCTTCATGAAGCGTGTCTCGGCCTCCTCCGTGTTGGCATAGATCGCGGCGTGGTACTTGCCCGTCGCAATGCCCTGTGCGCCGGTCAGTGTGGCCATGTCGACGATGATGCTGGGCGTGTACGGCAGTTCGGCAGACGCGTGGTAGACACCGTCAGAGAGTACGAGACGACCCTCTGCATCGGTGTTGTTGATCTCCACCGTCAAGCCGGACTTCATAACGATGATGTCGTCGTTGCGCTGTGAACGAGGGCCCACAGCGTTGTCGGCCAGACACATGATGCACGATACCTCCACCGGCGCGCGGAGCTGCACAAGGGACAAGAAGCCGCCAAAAATGGCAGCCGCACCACCCATGTCGTGCTTCATCGTGCACATGCCATCGCGCGACTTGATCGCGAGGCCGCCACTGTCGTAGACGATACCCTTGCCCACAAACGCGATCTTGTCCTTGGGATCGATGCCCTCAGCGGGCTTGTACGACAGCGTCACAAGGTGGGGAGGGTACTCGGCCGCCTTGCCGGTGCCGTACAGACCACCGTAGCCCTGCTCGCGCAGCTGCTCGCCCTGCACAATGTCGATGGAGACGTGATGTCCCTGGCGCGCCAGCTTCGCCACCCATCCCGCGGCGATCTCCGTGAAGGTGGTCGTGTCCAGCAGGTTGGTCGGCGCGTCCACGAGACGCTGGCAGAGCTGCACAGACGTCGCCGCGTGCGTGAGGTCCGCACACTGCTGTTTGTTAATTTCTGGCACCACCACCCGGATTGGATTCCCAGGCTGATAGTAGCGCGCCATCGACATACCCTTCTTGGCGGAAAACGAGTGGCTACTCGCGCGAGCCACTGCGGTGGCGACGGGCAAACGGTCCGCTGCGCTGCCGATGTAGTAGATGTCCAGTGGCGCTCCGGGGTTGGGGCACTCAGCAATCGCACCTTTCACCACCTTGTAAATGATGTCAGGACGCACGGCGCAGTTGTGGCGAGAGGCCGTCGTCGTAATCACGCCAACCAGCACGCGCACACGCTCGTTCACAGCGACCACGTGCGCCTTGTTCTGTGGTGCGAGTTCCATAGCGGTCTTCACATCAGAGAGGTGACCTGCGTACGGGAACTCCGTGCGAATTCGTTGGGCATCGCTGAGCGCGGTGGCGCTGCCGAGCAGCAGCACCGTCACAGGAACCACCTGGGGCTCCTTCTCCAGCACCGCGCGCGCGACGGCGGCACCCTCTTGGCTGGTGTGAAAGGTCACGTTGGAGTAGAACTCCACGCAGCTGTCGATAAAGGCGCTGACGTTCTCTTCTTCCGGCGCGCACTGCGAGCGTTGGCGTTTGTATGAAGACGACATGGTTGTGAGGTGCGAAGGAGGGGAAGGGGAAAGTAGCTGCAGGGAGAGAGGGAGCACTCCGCGAGAGAGTAAGAGAGAGAGAGAAAGCAAACAGGAAAGACGGTGAAGTACACTGTACGGTGATGGAAAGGAAGTGAAACACAGGAGAGAGGCTTTGATAGTGGTGAGGTCGATAGATACACGCAGGACACTTTCGTTGGAAGGAACTGCACGCGTAGAAAGCACCCTCAAGAGAATGGAGGCGGAGGGCCAAGCGTTCCTTCGGCAGGGTGTCTAGAGAGCTGCAGTGCGGCACACCTGCGCAGCGCACTTTGTAGTTTGCGTTCCTCCGCTCGTCACCTTCGCCTTTGCTTATCGGAGATATACAACAAAAATGGCGGCCACAAACGGGCGGGAGAAGAAAAACAATAAAAAAATCAAGGCAGGGGCTCAGCGCGGAACGGCACGGGCAAACAGAAGTAAAGAAGAAGAGAACGTGCCACTTTCTGAATCGACAATGCACCACCAAGCACTCCTACAAACGAACAAACAAAAGTGCGCCGAAGCTTCGCGAGGGAAAAGACGCATTCCACGAGCACATTGCAGAGCACACGAAGAAAGGGCAGAAGTAATCACTAGTAATGAGGAAAGAAGAAAAAGCAGCGCTGACTCACCACCGCATCGCACAAAAAAAAAAAAGGGAGAAAGAATCGGAATCGGGGAGTTCACGCCAACCGAACATGTGGATGTCTCTTGCACAGGGGATTGAGCAAGGCGCACAGCTCTGCTGCATTGTTTGTGCGGCTCACAGCGGGCCAGCAGAGAAGAGTTGAACGAGCAGCGCGACACCAAAGCCGGTGCCTTCATCGTACGTGGCCGGGGCCGCGAGGTCCACGTGCACCCAGTCACCCTTGTAGCCACGAGCGAGGTTGTTACCGATGAACTGGCCGGCGGCACTCGCGGCGGCGCTGCCATCCTTCACACAGCTGTTCAACGAGTCCGCGACTTTTGTGTCGTGCAGAACCAGGTTGTGCAACTCCGGTGCGTAAATGAGCGGGTAGCACATGTCACCGCTGACCAGTCCGGCGTCCACAAGCCGACGCTCGATAGAGTCAGTGTTGGCGAACACTGCAGCGTGGTACTTGCCTGTCGCGAGTGATTGAACGCCTGTGAGTGTCGCCATGTCGACGATCACATTCGGCGTGTACGGTAGTTCGGCAGACGCGTGGTAGACACCATCCGATAGCACGAGACGACCCTCTGCATCGGTGTTGTTGATCTCCACCGTCACGCCAGATTTGAGTGTAATGATGTCGTCGTTGCGCTGTGAACGAGGGCCCACAGCGTTCTCAGCGAGGCACAAGATGCAGGAGACCTCCACCGGCGCGCGGAGCTGCACAAGGGACAGGAAGCCGCCAAAAATGGCAGCCGCACCACCCATGTCGTGCTTCATCGTTAGCATACCCGACGCGGGTTTGATCGCGAGGCCGCCACTGTCGTAGACGATACCCTTGCCCACAAACGCGATCTTGTCCTTGGGATCGATGCCCTCAGCGGGCTTGTACGACAGCGTCACAAGGTGGGGAGGGTACTCGGCCGCCTTGCCGGTGCCGTACAGACCACCGTAGCCCTGCTCGCGCAGCTGCTCGCCCTGTACAATGTCGATGGAGACGTGATGTCCCTGGCGCGCCAGCTTCGACACCCACCCCGCGGCGATCTCCGTGAAGGTGGTCGTGTCCAGCAGGTTGGTCGGCGCGTCCACGAGGCGCTGGCAGAGCTGCACAGATTTGATTGTGACATTGAGCGCGGCACATTGTTCTGTTGTTTTCCCCGCCAGAACGAGGCGAACAGGTCTTCCCTTCTGCAGATACGCACGTGAGGCGTTACCGCTCTTGGCGGAGAAGGAGCGGCCGGCGTTTCGCGCCACCGCGGCCACCACGCTCAGGGCGTACCGTTCAAGCCCGATGTAGTAGATATCTAGCCCTGCTGCCGTATCGTCAGCGGGGCAAGCCGCCACGGCGCTCTTGATGATGGCGTTCATGGCATCCGGCCTGGTGGGGCAGTTGTGTCGGGAGGCCTCTCCGGGCACCTTGGCCACCAGGACACGATGCGTCTTCTCCACGGAGGCCACGTACACGGCACCCGTCGCTGCGTGCATCAGGGCGTCCCTGACGGCCTCGCCCGCATAGGGAAAAGTCCGCTCAACCATGGGCCAGTCCCGCAACGTGGTCTCGCTGCCCATCAAGAGAACGGTGTGTGGAGCAGCGGCTGTCTTTGCCCCCCGCACGGCCTTCGCCATGGCAGTCCCCTCGTCTGAGGTGTGGACAGTAACGTTGGCCTCATATTCAACGCAGCTCTCAACAAAGGCACTGATCACCTGCTCCTCCGCCACGCAGTTCGACCGCTGGCGCTTATACACCATTGGGGCTCCTCGCGAGGTAATAAGTCTGAACGCACAGGGTGCTCACGGTACGGGACGTGACGTCAGCGAAATGTCGAAGAAAACGCTAGCGGAAAATACTGCGGAAAGGATCAGAAGAACGATTGACGATAGGTGGCTGCACGTCAACGACAACGAGACCAATCACGTCGAGCCACAAAAAGGAACCCAAACAACAGGCGAGTGAGAGATGTGTTTTTTTTTTTCAAGTGAGGAAGGGGAACATGAGTATCAGTCAGACAGTGATGTTCACCAGATAGACTGCTTGCTCTGCATAGACAATTTGCTGCGCACGGTACTCGCTTGGCTGGCGTTCTCCAGCAGGCGAGTGCGTTGGTGGCGCGAATGTCAGTCGTTGAAGCTTGCAAATCCGTAATTACTATTTTGTTTTGTGCACACACACACACACTTAAACGTGGAAGCAAGAAGAATAAAACTATCTGTCGGCAATGGCAATTTCAGGACTCGCGCAATCTGGGTGTACGTGTATGTTGGTGCGTCTGTGTATGTCATTGGGTGTGGTCTGTTCTCGCGAGCACATCAAGCAGGGCATCCACGATCAAGCTGTGCTGGACGGCATCGTTGTGGCAGAGAGCCTCATTGAGTGCAACCAACACTTCGTGTAGTGTGGCACCGCTTGCACTCAGCGAGTTGGTCACAGGTAACGGGCGTCGCGGTACGGCAGTCAGTATCTCCTCAGCCTGGGCGATGGGAACCGGCTCGGTCGAGCACACCCGTGAGTGTTCAGGTACCTGCCGGCACGATCGAGTGCGTGTGTGCACCGAATAGCCGCGGAGAAACGGAAATGTGTCTGCTGCCTCTTCTGCGTCCCCAGGCTCATCATTCTCACGTGGCTGTGACCGGGAGACACGTGTGGTGAGCAGGCCTGCTTCCTCTCGGGCCTTCACGCGGTCTGTGCTGTTGAGATTGATGTCCACCGTGCGATACTGTGGGGGCGGCACTGCACCATCCGCCGCCCCTGCAGCGCCATGGGTCTCTGTCTCTTCGAGCCACGCCTCATCGTACGGCTGCGGGTGCGACGACGTAGTGCTCAGGATGCTCTCCTCGCACATCGTGCCTGGATACTCCTCTGCAATGTCGCGCACTGTGTCCAACACACTTTGAAAAAACGCGGCGTCACGCAGCCGTGTGTGCCCCCCTCGTGGTGAAGTGGGTGACGACTCCGCACAGCCTTCGTCGCGCTGACTCGTCGACGTCTCTAAGCTTAGCTCGTCGTCATAGTCGTTGTCACTCATATCGGTCTCCATGAGGAAAGAATCCACAGAAGACGAGCTCACCGACCCGCCCACGGCTGTTTGCGCGTGAGACACCTGAGGGTGGTGATGGTGAACCGTCTCATAGACGTTGTGGAACGACAAGAAGAGCGAGTGATGCACGAGGCGCAACAGGACGCGACTGCGTGACGGGCGCTGCTCCGTGCGCTCGAAACGCGCTGAGCACGCCGTGTCATTGTCGTCGTCCCCATCCGCTGCCACCCAGGCACACGTCGCCCACGGCGCCAATGGACCGGAGGGAATAATGACGCGCTTCTGCAACGGTCTTGACAGCGGCGACGCTGCCCTGCCCGCCGCCGCAGCGCCACCGGCCGCGTCAAGGACGGCGCCATCGGTGTTCACTAGAATCGGATCAAGGGGGCCGACGTAGACCTTCTTCTGTGTAGTGGGTGTCTTCGGTGTGGGGACCTCTTCGCGTGCGGGTCCGGCGCTTGTCGAAGCCGGTGTGGTGCTCGCGAGTCGACTGATGAGCTTCGCAAAGAACAGCGGCGGAATCACGTTGAACGTGAAGCGGTAGAAGGGGCCGGAGAGAAACTTCGCGAAATGCTGCACGACAGGTGCCGGTGCCGGTGTATCGAACGTGAACGGTAGAAGGAAGAAGAACTCTCGTTGCTGCGCGGCCGCCCACTCGGTGTCTGTTGTGGTGTCTTCGTCCGACTCATCCATGGGCCCTTCGCTTCCTCTCATTTGGCTTTCCGTTGGATGCTTTGAGCCCTCACGTGAAAGCCGGTAGCGGCACTGCGTGGGCGAGTACAACAGACGGCTGCCGCGAATGAGGGTGTCACAGTTCTCAAGCACCTCAACGATGCCGCTCAGGTGACAGGCGTCAGCGTCCCCCCGCTCGAGGATCAGCTTCTCCATCAGCACACTCAGCACAGGAACGGTGGGAATGCTGTGGCGCAGGAGACCAAATGTGTCGGCCGTGATGACCTTCTGGGGATGGAAAGGTATCTCGCGGCCAGGACTGCCGCTGCCTCGGTGGTGCACCAGACGCCGCATCATGGTGGACGAGAGCATGAGGCTTCCCTGGGCTTGAGCGACGTCGACGGCTGGGGCGATCGATGGCGTCTCGGGTGTGGCGGCGTCGGTCTTGACAGCGTGCGTGGGTGGTCGAGACGACGTCGCCTGTGTCTCTTCCGCGGCCGGCGCGGTGCGGCCCAGGCACGCCACCACCGTCAAGATGAGGTGTAGCCACTGCACATCCAGCAGGACCAGCGGACGCCAACGCGCGTTCGCCGCGAGGTGAAGCACCACGCCCCAGGACGCGAGGAGCTGCGTGTGTGAGGCAAGGTCTCCAGCCGCGCCGTGGAGGCCGTAAGCCTTCGGGTAGAGCGTCCCGGCAAACTGGCGGTAGTCGCGCGCAGAGAGGCAGAGCGTGCGTGACAGACGTAGGCGGCGAAGATGGTGCCGTAACTGCAGGCACCTTTCGGGGATGAGGCCGTTAGGGAAGTCGGGGTCGTTGCGGCACTGGTGATACGCGTAGTCACTCAACCACGTGAGAAGCTTTGGGAAGGAATCGACCTTGCCAAATCCTGACATGAGCACCTCACGGGTGACATTGTTCACCGCCGCACGTCCCACAATGACCGGACGCAGTTCGGGATTGCGCTGCAGCATGACACACAAATTGCGCACCTGGCTTTCGAGATCATCAAGGAGCCGGTTCAGGGATGAGCGAGACATCTCGCACTTGTCCATGTGCGTGGCGACGAGAAGCAGCGAGAGCGGGCGCCGCTCCGTGTGGCACAGTATCATCTCCAGCGTTTGGCGAACGTCATGGATGCTCGGCTCGTGCTCAAGACTAAAGCACAACACGAACGTAACGCGCTTCCACGGGATGAAGTCCGTCAGCAACGTGAAGCACGGTTGCCCGCTGAGTTCCGCAAGAATAAGTCTCATATCTTCCTGACCGTCTACATCGACGGCAACACGGTCAAGACCCCACGTCGGCGCGTGGGACGTCGACGGTTTGAGCAAGAAGCTCAGCCACCTGTCCGGCTGACGCAGATTTTCGCGTGTGAACGTCTTTCCCGCACCTGCAGGGCCGACAAAGCAAAAGGTGTGCTGGCCGACGAATCGCGCGGGTTCGTTCAGCAGCATTGGGGCCTGCGTCGCCGTCACAGCGTGTGTGCGGCCGTGCCTCACGCCGCCGTCGCGTGCAGTGGAGTCCGATGGCTGCGGCACCCTCTTGCCGCGGGCGGTGAGTGGCAGCGCGGAGAGCGGGTCAACGCCTGTCTTCAGCGACGCGGTACGAGGGTCACGTGACGTCAGCGGGCCCACCGGTGCGTTCGTTGCTGCACCGCTTTCGACACCGGGTACGGTCGGAGCTGCGCGAGTGGGGGGTTGCC
This sequence comes from Wallacemonas sp. TrypX, assembly GCA_030849625.1. Classification (NCBI taxonomy): domain Eukaryota; phylum Euglenozoa; class Kinetoplastea; order Trypanosomatida; family Trypanosomatidae; genus Wallacemonas; species Wallacemonas sp. TrypX. Next base: position 9,154 of record JASANP010001140.1, on the reverse strand, counting down.
GCTGAAGACCAGCAAGAGACAGGCGCGGAATCACAACTGGTACCCCTGAGGTTCCTGGCGGCCCAATCGACTCAGGGTGCGGTGTCACGTCCGGTGAGTCGCTCACGTCATTGTGTCCTGCCCGCCCGCTGTTGTGTCCTGTGCCATTGCTGTCCGTGTCGGAGACGGGCACTGAGCGCGGTCGTGTGGCGTCCACCCGCTGGTCACGGGCACCCTCATCGGGTCGGGAGAGGAGCGACGTGGCGTTGTGATGAGTGGACGACGCTGCCCGCGCGTCGTTCGGCTCAGGTGGTGTTGGACCGTTCACAACGGAGAAGCGTGCGCGCTCCGTGGGGTGCGCCGTTGACACTACCTGTACCGCAGAGGGATCAGTGAACCGAAAGGTCAGCGGTGCTGTGCCGACTCGCACAAGGTCCCCGTGACGCAAAAGCACTTCATCGGCATCACCGCGGGGAGATTGTGTGAGAGAGATACCGTCAGCTGCAACGATGCGTTCACCAGGCTCGAGCGGCAAGGTACAAGGAATGCCGTCATTCAGCGTCATCTGTGCATTTGGGGCCGCTGTGGAGACCCGTACGGAGCCAGCCGGGAGCAGGGAAAAGCAAAGGTGCCCGGCCACGATGCCGTCCGCACGGTCTGCGGGGACCGCCAAATAGACGTCGCCGCACCTCCGGGCGGCGGCTAGGGCCTCGGAATCTTCGCGGCCCAGCCACGTTCGGTGCGCGTTACCGAGATAGGCCACCACCCAGTCGCCCGCGCCGTCCATGTTGAGCAGGAAAGGGGCTTGCTTCCCACGGTGCGTCAGCGTTCGTCGTCCCTCATCTGCTTGATCACCACGCTGTGCGCTAGAAGTAGAGTCTGTTGCTTTGTTATTGTCGTCTGCGGTGAAGGTGGGTGACAAGACGCCTGTAGCGGTCAATGCGGACGACGACTGCTTCCCGTCAGGCTGTGTTAGCTGGCGAATGACGCCTTCAGCATGAAGCAGCGCGGACTGGAGCATCTCCACCTGCGCCGTCAGCGGGGAGCTCACCGATTCCGGATGCTCTGATTCCGGATGCTCTGACCACGACCTTTCCGATGATGGTTTCCTGTCAACGTGTCCCAGGCCATCGCGAATACTCTGCGCACTCCCTGGATGTGCGTCATATTCGTCCGCGCTGTTGGGCGCGGCAACTGCACCGTGCAGTAGTTCCCGGTGCGAGACCGACGCAGAGGAGGCGCCGACGTTCCCGCTACCGTCTTCGCTCCCCTCCTCCTCGCCGGTCGACGACGTCGCAGGGCGGCTGTGTAGAACCTGTTCACCCAATTCCGCGTAAGATGGACGCGCGAGAGCCTTGGTTAGCGCGCGCTCAAGCACGGCAGAGTGCTCCGTGTGCATGCCCGATGCCTGCAGTAGCCGAATCTGTTCGCGCAGCTGACGTACCTCGTTCTCTAGTTCCCGGATGCGCTTGTCGCTCGCACTTTCGTTCACAAACGCGCGGTTCACAATCGATTTGGCGCGCTCCGCGTATCGCAGGGTGCTCAGCGTCTCCTCGTAGTTCCACGCAGCGGGACTCACGGTGGCGAGCATGTAGGTCTTGCTGCTCCCACCCAACGACTCCTGGAGCAGGAAGGTGAGTGTCGAATCGCGGTACGGAATGTGTCGCGTCTGTGGTGGGCCCGTGCCTGTCGCCGCCCGCCTGCCGATGGTGATGGTGCCATCACTCGCGAGGTCCGCCAGCGCCTTGATCACGCGACCAAGAGTGGTGAGCGACAGGTTGATCTGCGCGCCCTCACGTAGCGTCTCCCCTTCGGCGCCTGTGGCACGGGCGCGCTCGCTGCCAGCCAGATCCACCAGGTTCATCTTTGCACGGCGCTCTGTGCTTTCGGTGTGGCCATCGGTGGTCTTCGTCGAGTGCTTCTGTACCACGCGTAAGGCGAACACAGCGTGCGAGCGACTGGAGACATCATTCATGCGTGTTGCCGCAGTGCGACGGTTTCGGTTGCCGACGCTCATCCAGTGCAGTACCTCTTCGTTCGACGTGACGGGGATCTCCTCAAGGCCTTCCACGAAGACACCCAGCGTCGGATGCTGACGAACCCGCAGTGTGGGGGGCTCCGTGCGGCCACGAGGTTTCGCGCGCTCACGGCCAGTAGTTTTCTTGGCAGGTATCAACGTTGCGTCTCCACTTGCCGGTGGCGGACTGGATTCGGCGAGCAGCGAGCTCACCTTTTCGTTGTATATTTCGAGGTAGCTGACAAAGACTGAGAACTCCAGTCTGTCACTAAGCCCTTCCGTTTGGGTGGGAGAGAGGGAGTCACCCGGAGGTCGAGCGGGCTGGGTGAAGGTCGGTGTTTCGTCTCGACCGGCTTCCAGTTCAGCGATGTGCGCAAACAGGTGGCTACACAGGCGCGGCACCAGTCCGGGATCACTGGCCACATCTGCCCCGCCGTCAGCGCCCATCATACTGTGTGACTTGCCGCTGCCTGTTTGGCCGTAGGCAAAGATGCACGTGTTGAACCCGCGAAGGCTCGCCGCCAACACCGGCGCGCCAATGTCTTCATACACCTGCGCCTGCGGTGCTGCCATGGAGTACGCATGATCAAAGCAAAATGTATGCACCGCTCCGCGTGGTCGTGGCGATAAGGCGGAGTAGCCTGTCGTGTCTGTGGCATCCGCCGACAGTTCAGGGGCTGGCTCTGTGATGCGGACACTGCGACCGTCGTCGGTGAAGAGCAAGCATCGTTGTCCCTCTTCAGCCGTGCCGGGGATCATGGAAACAGGAGATGACGCGCGTGCATCAGCCGGTTTGTGCACCTCGCTCCGGCCCGCGATGCCGGCCTGCCTGTCACGAGTGGCCTTTCGGCCGGCCACATGAGCACGCAGTTCGTGTTGAAGAAAGGGACGTTCGCGAACACACACCGTCACGTGGCCGTCCTCATATAATGGCGTGGACGACTTTCTTGAACCGGACAAGTTGATCTCGTCTCCGTCGGCGTTCACCGTGGCTGCTGCTGTGACAGGGCCTTCCTTCCCTCCTTCGCGATCCATGGGCGCTGCGCGTGGTGACACAAGTGAGCGCAAGCAGAATGAAATGAGGACAAGAGATGAACCAGGTAGTTGAGAAGGAATACTGCCTTGGTGAGGCAAGGGTAGCAAGAACGAGTTGGAGGAGTGGACGGCGCTGAGAAGCACCACCGGTAACCGTGTGATGAGGGTAGGGAAAGAAAAGTAAAAAGAGAGAGAACAGGAAAAAAAAAACAAGAAGCAAAAATCTGTGCGCAAGTGAATCTGTACTGTATCTAGACGATGAGGAACGCTTTTCAATGTTGTCGCCGTGGGGTTTCGGGCGGAAGGACAAGACGGTTGCGTGTGCGGCACTTGACTTAGATCATCCGTCGTAGGAATACAAGACGAAGAGCAGTTCATGGTGCGTGAGACCATGCAGAGGAGTTGGAGACATGGTAGAGAAGGGATGAGGGACCAAGAGTAGGCGAACGGGGCATTCAGAGCCACGGATCTTGCCTGTGCACGTGTTCGGCGTCACCACCGAGACCACAAAAGATCATCACGAGGCCGCTGGGAGATAGTCAATGTCGCTTCGCAACACGAAGAAGCACCACCGCAATTTGGCGAATCTCTTTGCACCACAGACCGAGGAGCAAAATAATCTATTTATATTTGTGTGCAGATGTTAGAATGACCGCTCTAGGTAGCGACTCTCCAGGTGCGCGCGGAAGTAGTGCGGATTGAGCGGCTCTCCGGTCGCCGCGATCATTAGCTGGTCCGTCTCGTAAAGTCGCCCCACGGACCAGATTTTGGTTTTCAGCTTTTCCAGTATTGGCTGTAGCTGGCCTTGCCGAATGGCCTCCGCTACGGCGTCGTCACCGAGCTCCTTCTTGATGGTCGCCATGAGCTGCGCGGCAAACATCGCCCCTAGCGTGTACGTGGGAAAGTACCCAAAGAGACCACAGGCCCAGTGAACGTCCTGTAGACAACCCAGATCGTCGCGACCCTCGGTGCTGAGACCGAGGTACGTCAGCATCTTCTCATTCCACGCGCGCGGTACATCCTCCGCCTCTAGCGTGCCCTTCAGCAAGTCCCGCTCAATCTCGTAGCGCAAGATCACGTGAAGAGGATAAGACACCTCGTCCGCGTCGATGCGAATGTAGCCCGGCTTCACCATTTGCAAGAGCAACGCAACGTTGTCAGGTGTGAAGGCGGGCTGGTCACCGTATTTCTCCTTCAGCTTCGGCGTGAGAAACGCAGCGAACGGGAACGACCTGGCGACTTGGAACTCTTGGAAGAGAGACTGGCTTTCGTGGAGACCCATGGAACGCACATCGCAGACCGGCTGACCGCGCATCGACAGAGGTCCGCAGTTTTGCTCGTACAAGCCGTGGCCTACCTCATGCACGACACCGAGGAGCGATGAGTAGAATTCATCTGGGAAGAAGTTGCAAGTGATACGCACGTCCTCCTTGCTGTTGCCGGTGAATGGGTGCGCACTCTCATCGAGTCGACCAGCTTCCATGTCGAATCCGAAGACGTCTTTCATCAGCTCTTCGCCGAGGGCAACCTGCGCCTCACGGGCGAACGGTGGCTGCAGCGGCACGACTGGCGCCATCGCGTCGCGGCTGGCCACAACCTTCTTGAGCAGGTCAGGCAGCCAGGACTTGATATCATCAAAAAGGGCGTCGAGCCTGTCGGTCGTGTATCCGGGTTCGTGAATGTCAACGAGAGCTTCGAACGGGGTGAGGGGCGGCCGACCCGCGGCCTCTAGCACGGGTGCTGTTGCCGCCGCCAGGAGGGTACCCTCGCGGCGATACAGGTTGACGAGTCGCTTCAAGACCGGCAAAAATCGCGGAAAATCGTTGGATTGCTTGCAGCTGCGCCAGGTGACCTGAGCCTCTGCCATGAGTGTTGCCTTCTCCTCCACGAAGGCGGCAGGAAGTGCTGACGCCAAGGTGCACTCCCGGCGTGCTTCGCGAACATTCGCACGCTGCGCCTCACTCAGGCTCGCCAGTTCGTTTGGCTCACTGAGGGTCTGCAGAAGCTGTTTCACCTCTTCGCTGGTCACACGTTCGTGGATGAGTTGTAGAATGGCAGCGATAGCAGACCCACGTGCCTCCGCACCCTTCTCCGGCATCGATACCTGCGAATCATGCTCGGCTAGCGCCGCCAAATGGCGCAGACGGTACACGCCCTGAAAGAGCGTCTCAAGCCTGGCGTAGGCAACGGTAGGCATTGCTGCAAAAAGGTCAAGAGCAACGCGTAAAAAAAGAAGAAGTGAGCGGGGAAAGTGGACGACGCGCACCGCAAGACGCACTCACACAATTTTACCGGAAGTTCAACTAGGCCCGGTAACAAAGCAGAAACGAAAAAAAAAAAGGAGGAACACAGAAGGGCAACATGGGCAGATCATTCGACGTGTGACGACGTGAAGAACAAGGAGAAGAAGGAGGGGGGACGAGGTCAGAGAAAACACGGACGAGACAACGGAATTCTGACGTCATGGCTGCTGGCGAGGGTGGGGAAGCACCTACGGTCACCAAGGAGCACAGCGTTGTGTGCCGCTACCGGTGCCGCATGCTGCGTCCCATATCAAGCAGAAAAATGCAAAACGACATAATTCGGCGGCGGTGTGCGTAAGCGTGCGCACACAGACTCTCGCGCAGATAATTGTGCATTGCTTCGCTTTCAGTTACCACACAGCTATTCGTCAGAAGTGTGTGGCCAATAGGAAAACTGAAAAGGGCACAAGAAACAGGACATATGAGGAAAAAAAACAAAAAAGAAGGGAGAGAGGTGGGGAGAACAACAGAAAGAAAAGAAAAGAGTACAACAGGAAGTGGAAGGCGCGCACTTGTTATGGCGTTCACCACAACGGCGACTCCACAGGCGCAGTGGGAGGCACACTGATCACTGGCAAGAAACAAAAAAAAACAGAAAATGTCCGAGAAAAGACCAGAAGAGAAAGATGAAGAAAAGGAAGCTCAAACGGCATAAGAAAACGGGAAACAAAGTTCCTAGAAAGTGAACGGATGAGTGCCGACGACGCAAGCAACGGTTCACAGAAACACGGCGCCGCACCACCGGCCTCACCCGTACGCGAAGGCGGAGGTGCGGTCAATCCTGGTTGTTCAGATAGCGACGCTCCAGGTGCTCGCGGAGGTACTTGGTCGTCAGCGGCTCGCCGGTGGCCTTCTCGATCAGCTCACCGTGCGTGTACAGGCAGCCTTTCGACCAGATCTTCTCATTCTGCTTGTCAAAGATCGGCTGCAAGTTGCCAGTGCGCACGCACTTCTCCACCACGTCCTCACCAAGCTCCTTCTTGATCGTCGCCATCAGTTGTGCGGAGAAGATGGAGCCAATGGAGTAACCAGGGAAGCCACCGAAGCCACCGCCGGACCAGTGAATATCTTGCAGGCAACCAATGTCGTCACGGCCCTCGGTACTGAGACCAAAGTACTCCTGCATCTTCTCGTTCCATACACGAGGCACGTCTTCAGCTTCCAGTGTGCCCTCGATGAGTGGCCGTTCAATCTCATAGCGGAGAACGACGTGCATATTGTAGCACAGCTCCTCTGCCTTGATACGGATGAAACCAGGCACCACACGTTGGTTCAGCTTGCGCACATTCTCTTCTGTAAAAGCGGGCTGAGCACCGAAGTACTGAATCAAGTATGGTGTCATGAGCTCCGCAACACCACCGGATCGGCCCAGCACAAACTCCTGGAAAAGAGATTGGCTCTCGTGCACACCCGCAGAGCGCGCGTTGCACACCGGCTGGCCGCGCTTCTCCATCGGACCCATGTGCGTCTCGTACTTGGAGTGCCCGACCTCATGGATGGTGCCAAAGAAGCCCTCTTCGTAGTCATCCAGTGAGTAGTGCGTGGTGACGCGGCTGTCCTCCTTCACCATGCCAGTGAACGGGTGCTCAGAAACATCCAGCCGACCCATGTCAAAGTCGAATCCCCACACCTTGGCCATGGCTTCGTTGAGCGGCACCTGATCTGCCAGTGTGTACGGGCCTGTGGGCACCACCATGCTCGCCTCGATGTCCTTACGCTTCTCGAGCACTTGCTTGATCAGCTGCGGCAGCCACGACTTGATGTCCTCAAAGAGGGCCTCCAGCTGCTCCAGCGTCATACCGGGTTCGTTAGCTTCGAAGAGTGCCGCGTAGGGGGATCGGCCGCTGTTGCCGCCACGGTAGCGGGCCTCCTCGCGTGCGAGCTCAATCACCTTCTTGAAGTGTGGTAGAAAAATCTGAAAGTCGTTCTTCGCGCGGGCCTCCGCCCACGCCTGCTGCGACAGGGTGGTTGTTTGAATCTGCCGCGACACGAACTCGGCTGGAAGACAGGCCTCCGAGTCAAGGATGCGCTTGGCCTCGCGAAGGTTCGCCCGCTCCACCTCGCTGAGTTCGTCAGCGACCGCCTCTGCGGCAGAAACACAGTCACGCAGCTCTTGGGATGTCTGCATATTGTGGATGTGTGTCATCAGAACACCCAATGCCTTGCCGCGCGCCTCAGCACCCTTCTTGGGCATCGTCACATGGAGATCCCAGTCCCCAAGCGCTGCGAAATGCTCGAACTGGTAGATCTCTTCAAAGATCTCCTCCATACGCTTGTACGCGTCCATGGCGGTGATGAATTTTTGTGTGTGTTTTTTTTTTTGCGTGTGGGTTGACAGGTGAGCGGACAGTCGAATGAAGTGGAGAGTTATCACGAGAACGATGGTACTGCGCGTGAGGAGGAGGCCCGTCGGGACAAAACGTGAAGTGATATGCAAAGACACGAGCCAGAACAGCTGTATGAGAGTCAACAAGGGAGTAGGAGAGCAGGGGAACATCAGTGGGTAGTGGGGAGCTCAGTTCAATGGGAGCGTGTGAGTGCGATAGGCATGAGCTAGCGTTGGACGTGATACACTGTTGAGCTTCTGTTGAAATGCCGTGGCGCGGAGAGAAGCGGCGTGTAGCTTACTTCAACACCACCTTGGCGAAGTGGTCAGAAGAGAATGGGACGGCCTCGCCATGCAGCCGCTGCCATGAGAGGAGACGACCACACAGATGTGCATTCGCAGTTGTCATTCTTCTAAAAGAAGTATATAGGAGGAGAGAGAAGCCTCGTTGAGGAGCCAATCAGCCGTGTGCGCATCGGTCGGTGTACGTGCACACAGATGTTTGCACCACTGTGTGCCTCCTCGTTGTTTGGCGTGAAGTGAGTGACATTTGACCATTGAAAAAAAAAAAGGAAAACGGGAACACTGAAAAAGAGACGGGACCAGACACTGGTACAGAGTTAGACGCACAAGCATGGCAACGGAGTTTCTGGAAGAGTGCCCGCTTAGGTTCAGGTGGGTTCCGTGCTCACTGCTGTCGTCAACGATGACCCACTCGGGTTATTTGAGAAAGCGACCGTGAGGTGTCCTCCTCAGCGAACACAAGCATAGTCTAGTCCGCAAAAAAAAAAGGGGGAAATAACAGAGAAAGAAGAACAACAAGAACGGAGAGAGAGAGAGAGATTGCCTGAGGGCAAAAGCGCAGATGCACGTGGGTGTACAACAGAAAGAAGTGTGATGAACAAAAAGGAGAAGAAGAAAAGGTGGGCCGCCACACGATGAGAACGAGGCAACTGAGCGATTGAGTCACGAAGCAGGCGCACACGGAAAGAAGAAAGAGGAGACGGACGCCTTCGCGGGGGAGAAGAGGTGTGTACAACAACGAGACGATCCCATCAATAAAAGTTACAAAAAGAAGGAAAGAAAACAGAAAAAAGAAGAGGAGGTGGTAGGCTGAGAGAAAAAAAAAGAGAAAGTTAAAGAGCACAATGAACAGCCCAGAACTCATGCTTGTGAGCTGAAACACTCAAATGTACTAGTAGTGGCGCGTACAACGTGGCTGACATGTTGTAACGACAGCACAAGAACACAAAACAGAGCAAGTACGGTCAAGCAGGCACACACTTTTACGTGACGATTGTACAGAAATACGAGCAGAGCGCACCACAGCCAGCAACGTTAATCCTGGTTGTTCAGGTAGCGACGCTCCAGGTGCTCGCGGAAGTACTTGGTCGTCAGCGGCTCGCCAGTGGCCTTCTCGATCAGCTCACCGTGCGTGTACAGGCAGCCCTTCGACCAGATCTTCTCATTCTGCTTGTCAAAGATCGGCTGCAA
>JASANP010001139.1:99679-221516 GCA_030849625.1 Wallacemonas sp. TrypX | reverse complement strand
AACCTCCTTGCCACGAAGATTCCATCTACACTTTCCATTCTTACTTCTCCCTCTGGTAGCTATAGGAACAAGATTATTCACACACACACACACATCACAACGTTCTGCTTCGTCCCCCCCCCCTCCGCCATTGCGGTGTACCTATAGTTTCTCCCAGTCACACCTGTGCACGCCGGGTCTATACCCATCCTCTTGTTTTTCTTCTTCCCAGCAGCAGCGCGTACTGGCGGAGTCTTGCGATTCACCAACAGAGTCGCCGCTTGTTTATCCTCAACGCTCGCCGCCGCTACGCTGAGTGACTAGCTTGTTGCGCTTCCGTATTTGGCCGCGGCAGAATGAGTCGTCTCGTGTCCCGACGGTTTGTCCTGTGCGCCGTCGTGCTGTGTGTGCTCCTCGCCCTGACAGCTTCGACGACGCCGGCCGCTGCGTTTCGCTTCACGCTGAAGCCCGGTCACTCCACCTGCTTTACCCGGCGCATTCAGGAAGAGGGTCGCTACGAGGTGCGATACCGCATGGTACGTGGCCTCGCGCCGTTCGTTTCCGTGGCGGTGAACGCCCCTGGTGGGCGTGTACTGCTCGAGCACGAGCCAGCCCGTCCAGAGTCCAAGGAGATCATCACCATCAAGCGGCCAGGGACGATCGCGATATGCTTCAACACGGAGCCGCGGGCATCGGAGGCGGTATCGCAGAATGTGACGTTGGAAGTCATGGACGCCGAAGATGCTGAGCTGACGCGCATGAAGAAACAGAGCTACAGCACCAGCAGCCCCATCGCCCTCGGTGCGGGTCAGGGCAGCGGCGCGATGCAGCAGATGCAGTACATCATGAAGAGGCTTTCCGTGCTGCGGTCGGCCTCGTTGGACATCATGACGAACACCGAAGCGATGCACGTCGTGATGGAGGAAACACAGATGCTGTCTTGGGCATTCCTTTTCTTGTACCTCGCATTCGGAGTGGCAGTGGCCCTGCTGAGTCTCGTGCGCATGAGGCGCTTTGCCCAGCAGCACGGACTGTAAGTGCCTCTATGTGGTGAACGTGCATGCGTGTATGCGTGTGTGTGTGTGTGTGTGTGTGTGTGTGTGTGTGAACTTCAGAATCCGTTTTGCGTCTGTGTGGCGGTGACAACACACACACACACACACACGCACAGGCAGAAAAAAAAATGATGTTCAATGAGTAGTCAAAACGGAGTAGTCGAGCTGATCTTGCCGTCTGTTCCTTTTGTTTGTTTTTTTCTGTCTGTTGCTCCCGCTTCTGTGAAAGGACACACGCACATTCGCGCGCACACACACGCTGTGCCGGTCACGGCATGTACCGGCTGATGTGAATGTCTTCCTCTGATTTTGTTTGTTGACCTGCTCGGTTTGGCATGTGTTCGCTGTGCGTGTTCATGCGCGCACAGCCGTAAGTGCAACCATCACGAAAAGGCAAAACAAAAAAAGATTTCCGTTGTCACCGCTGCGTCGTGCGCGCACGCTGTTGACGTCGTCCCCCCCCCCCCTTCACCCTCTCTTCTTGTCTTTTCTTGCGAGCGCACGGCACGTTGTCAGAGCATCTTCATCGAGTGCTGCGCACACCTCGACCCCATCGGCATCGACATCGCGGGGGCACACACACACACACACACACATGTCCTTTCCCCCACACTACACCACATCTCTCACTTGCGTAACCGCACAGCGTACGCGCGTTTCTTAGCACAGCTTCCACCGTAGGCTGTCGAGCTGAACCGCTTACACACTGTCCTCTCTATCGCGCAGTGGATCACCAGACTTCTCACTAGCTCTCTCTCTCTCTTCCGATCGTGGCGTTGGCTCCCGTGGTATTTTTTTTTTGTCTCCTCCGTAGGGCGTCTTTTGCAGTGCCTTGGATCACCACATCAGTTCTGCGCAATTACCGAGGGAGTTCTTTCCTGTTACTGATATAAACTGATCAGCCCCTCCCCCCACCCCCTCGCATTCCTTTGCTCTCACATTCCCATCACGTGTCCTTAGACAACAATGGCTCTTCCAGCTGGTGTGATCGTGTTGATCGTGTTCCTCTGTCTGCTCGCTGTGTACTTTATCGTCGGGAGCATCGTGCGCTTCCGCAGCGGGCTCCACCGCTGCCCCGAGGTCTTGCCCAACTACCGCTTCTGGTGTCGGCTCGTCGCGCTGGTGGTGGCGGCGTGCACATGCGGCAGGGTACGTCTAGGTGCGCCACGCGGTGGGCGTGATGCGGAGTACGATGGATTCGGCGACTTGCCGAGTCGGCCACGCAGCGCCGGTCGTCACCGGGTGCACTTCGAGACGTACGGGGTGGAAGGCGATGAAGACCTTGACGACGACTTCTACGCTGGCAGCGCCAAGGGCATGAACCCCGCAGAGGTCGTTGTGCGTCGTTGAGCGCACGCCACACACGAACGGCACAAGGGACTCAACGGACGTGCAACAGGGAAAGCGGACGGAAAGGGGTGAGGGTCAGGGACGCCAACGACGAATGGCGGCGGACCCTAGTCCACCACAAGGACGAAAAAGCAGAGAACGAGAGAGCCAGATTGGAGACGGACGGACCTCTGTGCCTTCACCGTGGCAACTTGTGTCGGGCTCGCCTGGGCACGGTTATTCTTGTTCTGCACAGGTCATCACCAGCTGTGCGTGGAGGTGCTCAGACACCTTTTTTTTTTCCCTTTGTACACGTGTGCGGGTGGGTGTGTCTGTGTGTGTGTGTGTGTGTGTGTTCTCTTTTAGAGCCTTCGTTAGCGGTGCGCGCCACGCGCCGGCCGTCTCTGTGCCCGTGTGACGTTCATGCACCGAGGCGAACAAAAGAAGCTTATAAAGAAGAAGAGTAACAAAAGGAGGCGCGTCAGAGAACAGCGCTGTCCGGTGAGGTGAGACAGACACGGCTGAAGAAAATGGCGTGTCAACGCGTTGTGCGCGGGTGGAGGGCGCGGACACCATCCGCGCACACACAGGCCCCCTCCCTCGCATTCTAGATGTTTTGGCGTTATCTTGATGTGCTACCCTGGTAGCAACGTCGTGACGTCCGCCAAGCCCATGTCCACCGGGCTTGTCGTTCCTGCGTTATGTATGCGTACACGCTGGAAAAAAGGAAAAAATCGCATTGACTTCAGCAGCACTGTCTCACACATCATTCTCTGTTCGACCCGTCTCTCCCTCTCGCCATCTTCGTCACGGCCCGCCCTTTACTAGTGCTACTCGGCAACATAGATAGACTTGTTTTGTTTTTTCTGTCCGTGTAGATCATCACAGGACAAGGCGCATAATGCCACCAAAGAAACGTGGCGCCGTCAAGGCAACGTCGACCTCGGCGAGAAGAGCTAATGTGTCCACCACGCGTTTGCCCATTGCCACTAGCTCAGACGAACCCCAGCCTGCCCGGCCGACCACGTCCTCCACAGACGCAAAAGAAGCCGCGCTGCTGTTCTGGGTCAGCAGTGCGCTTCGTCGCTTCGCGCAGTCCACCGCACCGGTCGCCGTGGCGCAGACCTCACTGAGCCCTAGTCATCCGGCCTCACCCGAGTGTGCAGTCGTCACCGCGGAAGTGGTGAGCGAGGAGAAAGCAGATGCGGGACGTGAACCACAGGCAGCGGAGCCGACGACACCCCTGGTGACGGACGCCGGGCCCGCCTCAGCGCCGCTGAAGGACGTGCTCCCCATTTTTGACGCGCTCGTGGAGGGTCAGCTCGGCGACGTCACGCTCGATGTGTGGCTCATTGGGCAAGTGAGTCTCATGCATCACCCCGACGAGTTCGCCCGGGTGCTCGAGGCGCACGAGCAGGCGGCCAGTGGGGCTCAGCGGGGGCTGTTCAACAGTGTGACGCCCTACTTCCTTGTGCGTGGAGCATCCTTCTACACGCTTGACACCACCGTTCACTCGGCGCTGCCGCTTCTGGCCCGCCTCCTGCAATCGGCAAAGGTGCGCAAGATTGTGTTGCACCCACCACTGCTGTACCGGCTGCTCTTCCTCTTCCTCGGCACGGACAGGGTAGATATCGCCAACCTCGTGGATCTAGGCACATGGCTCACCACGGCGCGCCAGGGCAGCGCTGTTCTCGCAAGCAACGCCGGTCTCAACGCGCTTGGGTATGACATAAGTAGTGGCACACTCGCCATCGACGCGCTGCGCAAGGCGCTCCCACACGAGGCGCAGCAACTGCTCGATGTCGCCACTGACAATGTGCGCCGGGCACTCGCCGCTCGTCCTGGCACCACCCAGTCAGCGGCCAGCGGTGGCGGGGCCACGGACGCCCTTAGTTCCATCGGTGAAGTCGACGTCGTCACCTCCTCCTCTTCCTCTGTGAGCAGCCATGTGTCGGATGCCGACAGCGAGAGCGGACACGAGGCGAAGGAGCATGGCGATGAGGCGAGCGACAAGGAAGCATCATCGGAGGCGACGCTCGACGACACGGACGACGAGGGGAATGCGGTGGACATGTTGGCGCAGCTTGAACCGTGTGCGCCAGGTGATGGGCAGCGTAGCAGGAGGTCGCGTCGCCGACGGAGGGATGGCATCTTCGCACACGCCCCTGTGGGGGCAGCCGATGTTTCGAGAACGCTTCAGGCCTTCACGGCCGTGTCGAGCGTCTACCGCTTCTACGAAATGGCGTTGGCGCCGGAAGTCCCTGGCGTGGCCGCGCTGAGCGGGCGTCGGCTGAGTTCATCTGCACGCCCAATGGAGGTTGCGGCGGACGCTGTCACTGGAATTGACGGCACACCGCTCGTCGACCTGTGTGCTCGGCGCACGTACGCGGTCTTTCAGTGCGCGCTCATGACGTATCACGGCATCTTTGTCAGCCGGGAGCGCTTTGAGGCGATGATGAGTGACCTCGACGAACAGCTCCGTGATCTTGCCCAATGTGCCGCCATGGTGCTCGAAAGTCGATCGCCGGCCGTATCGTCATCGTCGTCCGAGTCACCAGCCGAGCCCACAGGACTGCTCCTCGCACTCAGCGCGCAGGAGATGCTGGAGTACGTGCTCACTCAGCTCGTCGATGAGGCACAGAGGGCTGCTGTTGAGGCCGCAGTGCTAGGGGCACGTGGGCAGAGCGGCAGCTCGACACGGCTCGCGACGCATCACATGGTCTCGTGCGCTGAGGCACTCGATAGTCTCGTCACGCACGCACCTCAACCAGATACGACAGGCGGACACGCACAGGATGAAGAAGCACACGAGGGGCAACTGGCATCGCCGACACCAGTCGGCTTACGACCCGACGCGGCACACGCGGCACTCGTGCGCTGCCGCGAGCTGGTCCGCCTCTGGCTTGCCGTCGACGAACGACGGGCGTTCAAGCGGCTCCTTTCCTCACAGTGGAGTGCGCACAACGCGCGGCTTCAGGTTCGTGTGCTACCTCAACTGACCAGTTCCGCTGAGACGGCCGCGCCCCTCGCTCTCGCCACAGCCGAGGCGTCTGCTGCCGCCGGGGAAGCGCTGCCTATCTCCTCGCTGAGCTACTCGGTGCATCCGCGGTGGGAGGTGCACCTGGCGACGACAGGTCGCCTCTTCGCCTCACAGCCGAATGTGCAGACCATCGCCAAGCAGTCTCCTGCGGCGGTCTACACTGTGCCCTCCCAGCACACGCCAGACGAGGCCCAGGCAAGTTCGGCGACGGCGTCACCCGCGCACTCCGACGGGGCGCGGACCTGCCCGATGCTTCGGCAGCATCCACAGTGGACGCTGCGGCACCTTTACATGGCCCCGCCCGGCTGCACGCTGGTCTCGCTAGACTTTAGCCAGATCGAGCTCCGTGTGCTGGCGCATCTCAGCCAAGATCCCACGCTCACCGCGCAGTTCACGCAGAACGCCGACGTGCTCGCACAGATCGCACAGACAGTGCTCCAGATGCCTGACACTGCATCCGTGCAGCCCTGGCAGCGACAGGCCGTGAAGGTGATCGTCTACGGCCTTCTTTATGGGATGGGTCCAGACCTCATGAACGTGCGACTGACCCAGCTCACGCAGACAGCGCAAAGTGCCACAGAGCCGACGGTTGGAGGGGAGAGCTCGCCGGCAGCAACCACCCGAACACTGCGGTCGACGGAGTGGATTGAGGCCTTCTACGCGAGCTATCCGCTCGTCCGCAACTACCTGCTTCAGGTGCGCGCCACGGCACTGCACCACCGCACCGTAGTGACACTTGGAGGACTCAAGCACCTCACCGGTGCTGCCCATCAGGATCCGAATCAGCGTCGTCAGGCCGCGGTGGCCTGGGCGATTCAAGGCAGCGCCGCCGAGCTGCTCCACGAGGCTATGCGTCTGATTCATCGTCAGAGGCACCAACTAATCCCCTTCTTGCCCGCTGCCCCCGTCGCGCTAGTGGCCGCGGCGCACGACGAGCTCGTTTACGCGGTGCCATCAGCGGCCGTGCATGCGGTGCTGCCCCAGCTACAGACGATTATGGAGCACGACGTCGCGAAGGCGGTGCACCTTCGGGTGCCACTGCGTGTGACTGCACGCGTCGGTCCGAGTCTTGGCGAGCTTGAGAAGACGGCGGACTGATGCGCTGCGTGGCCTGTGTGTGTACGTACAGGAGTGCGTGCATTGGTGTGACCTCAACAAGCTGGTTTTGCAAGAGGGAGAGACCGCATTTCTTCTATATGCGGGTGTGGGTGTACACTTGTTTGTTTCGCACCCTGACACACAAACGCACACACACACACATACCTTTCCCTTCTTCTGTTCTCGTTTTGTTTTTCTTCTCTCTCTCTTCAGCTGCCCGGGTGAGTGGAGGCAGTGATGTGCGCTGACATGGCCGACACAGCGCCCGTCGTCGCTCAGTTTGCGTCATAGATTAGACAATGTGCTCCTCTTTCCACTTTTTTTTTGTTTTATTTTTTTCTCCGTGTGTGTGTGTGTGTGTGTGTGTGTGTACGGCCGGCCGGCCACCACAACGCCATTCGGTGTATCGTGGTATCTGATGTCTGCGCACGTGGCATGGAAGTCAAAAAAAATGCTCGGCAAGTGAGGCATCTTGTGTGCATTTTTTTTATTCGTGAATGCTTTGTTTTGTCCGCGTGTGTCGTTGTTGCTTTTAATCGCTCGCCGGCGCACGCACACACACACACACGTACACAGAGAGATACACACTTGAGAAGACCCAATTTCAGTGACGACGCAGCTGTCCAGTAAGTAAGTGTGTGTGCTCTTCGCGCTGATGACGATGCGCGCACGGTGATCATGATCACTTAGCCGTGCGGAGTTGCGTGTGCAGGTTTTATTGGCGGTTGAGCGGGCTCACCACCTCCGCCAGCTTTGCTTCACAGACGCACACGCGCTCGCAGAGAAGTGCGCACCTGTGGCCTATGATCGGTGCGTCACCCCTTCCCCCCTCCCCATTCCTTCTCAAACTGCTCCTCACCCACCACCACCACCCTTGTTGTGTCTCCTTTCGTTGTTCTGTCACGTATCTGTCACTCACAATCTCTGTGCCTCTCTCTGACTCACACACAGCAGGGCTTCTCTCTCTTCTTCTATTTCCGGACGCACGGACGGACGGGGACCGTTGGACTCGTTTTGAAGGGAGAGCGTGTGGGTGTTTTTTTTTCTTTTTTGCAGCCGCTGTTGTTGTGTTCCTTGTGTGTGTGTGTCACGTGTTGAGTTGCAGCTCTATCACCTGCGCGCTGGCGGCTGCTCATGTCGAGCGCCTTCAGTTCCGCCTTTGCTGGTCGTGGGGACGGTGGTGGTGGTGGTCAGTCATTCCGGAGTAACCGCGGCAACAGCCGCAACGGTCGCCAGGGGAACTCACGCCGGGGACAGGGAGGAGATGGCAGCCCTGGACGAGCCAAGGCAGGTGCAGGTCGTGGTGGTGGTGGTGCGGGTGGCGAAAGGCGGCAAGACGATCCGTCGTCGTCGTCTGGTCGCTCAGCGCCACGAAGCTCACGCGGCCGCGGAGGGACTCGCGATGCGCTGGGCCGTCGGCAGAGGCCGCCGAACAGCCCTCCGCAGGGCCGAGGTGCGTGGCGTGGAGGTGGCGAAGCCTCAGCACCTCAACGCGCGTTCAAGCTCGCCCAGACTCCCGTCTTTCGCGGTATTCTCGGCGGCGCCAGCGACGATGGCCTGTCCACAAGTTCCCCAGACAACACACCTTTCGCCACCTCCGCCTCATCGGGGCCGCTGGGTGGCATGACGCCACTGCCACGCTCTATGAGACCACAGCAAGAGTCTTGGGGTCAAGGCACAGCCATGAACGCGTCCGCGGGAACACCATCACCCGCGGGCACGCCGTCTGCATTCCAGGCGAGCCCTGGCGCCGTCGCTCGGCCGACTCCACCACCCTACTCGCTACCAGCTCGACAGGACGGTGTGCTCGGCAGCGCTGGAGGGACCGGGTCGTCGTCGTCACCGTCGCCATTCGGTTCCAGCACCGTGTTTCCGCAGTTCTCCGCCATCACCCCCGGTTCTCAGGCCTCGTTGCCCTCTGTGTTGTCGCCGGTAGGGGGCACCTCCACACCGCGCCTTTCACGCCCCGGCGAGGAGACAGCGGGTCAGGCTCCGTCGGGCATTCTGGGCCACGCGCCGGCGGAGACGAAGGGGTTCGGTGCATCCCCAGGCACGGCGACGTTCCGCTTCGGGGCAGGCGGAGGCGGCGTGCTGCAGGGCTTGGTGTCATCAACGCCGCCGCGTGCCGAGCCGACGGGCATGCCGCCACCCACACCAAATACTGGTCTGAAGAGCGTCTTTACACGCGGTCAGACAGCTCCCACGCCCACCGTCGCCTCACCCTCACCGCCGGCGACGACGCCAGTGTTCGGCACCCCGGCTTCTCCCGCGAGCACCACCGGCAGCCGCGTCTTCAGTGCCGGTGCGGGGGCGGGAGCCTCTGTCTTCGGCAAGGCCTCTGCCTTTTCGGCGCACACCACGCCGTCCCCCTCCGCCTCCGCCCCGCCGTCTGCCAGCGGCGACAAGCGCGGTCGCCCTGACGAGGCACACACTAGTGACTTCGACGCGCGCAAGGCGAAGAACACACGCCACGAAGCGGGCGGTGGCTCTGCGCAACCCGTGCAGCCCCCCGTGCCGGCTCCACGTCGGTCCTTACCAGCTCCGACGAGGACGACAACCCACTCGCACCGCACCGGCGCGCGCATCGGCGCCCCGCGTGCGTCCACGACCAAGGCGTACTGCTTCGCCGCTCGGCTCTTTTCAGACTGCGCACAGAAGCTTCTCGACCCGTCACCGAACACGCAAGAGACGGCCGGCCCGGTGCTTGAGAAGATCTTCTTCGACCCGGTCATCGGCCGCGCTGGTGTGCACGCGAACTTTGAGGAAACGGCGAGTGAAATGCTGGCGGTGTGGCAAGACGCGCAGTACCGTCACGACACGGGCAAGAATGCCGCTGGAAAAGACATGGCGGATCAGGTCAGTGCGGCCTGGGCGGCCGCCGCCGCGATCGGTGCGCAGCTGAACATGGTGTGCACAACGCTGATGCGTGCACGTGTTGTCGACGCCGCCTCCGCACGCAGTGTGGTGAGTGCGAACAGTAGTGTCTCCGAGCTGGAGGCGTACACGCGCGTTCTCGTCGCGCAGCCCGAGGAAACCATGTTAGACGCCTGCAAGCAGGCCAATCGGTTGTCGCACCTCATCAAGTTCTTCTTCACCAACCACGAAGTCAGTCACGTGCCGTTCTCGGTACTGTCACCGCTCATCCGGCGTGTGCGCGCGACCTTCGATGAGGTGCAGATGTGCGCGGGGGGTGAGCCACCGATCGCCTCCGACCTTCCGTCCGCGCTGCGCACGACGTTCCGCACGCTGAACAAGAGCGTGCGGGGCTTCATCAAGGGCGATACGCTCAGTCTCCACAGTGCGTTGGACCGATCCGCGGTGATGGCGTACGCGCACTTGGTGCTGGAGATGATGGCGGCGGACATTTCAAACAGCGAGGACGTTGTACGATTCATCAATGCATTTCACAAGTCGTGTCCCGAAGCCGCAGAAGAGCGGTTCACGATGTACTACCGCGTCGCCAACAGCTACCTGACATCTGCCTTCGCCGTCACCGCACACGTTCAGGAGGCGGCGACGCTGCTCGCCCACGCGCTCATCCTGTGCCCGGACGAAACCCCTCAGCCCACGCAGCGAAGGCTGTTCGGTCAGCTCGCGGCAGCCAAGCTGGCTTGCGGTGAGGTGCCACAGCCAGAAGATTTGCAGCGCTACGCGATCCCCGAGCTGCTTGATGTGGTGGTGGCGATGCGCGCGACGAGTCTGCCGTTGCTGGACGTCGCACTGCGCCGTCACGCGGCGTTCTTCATCGAGCTCGGCGTGCACAACATGCTTGAGCTCGCACGGGAACGGGTATCGTTGTTGCTCGTCGTTAAGTTCTTCCAGCACTGTGGAGGCACGCAGCAGTTGGATGTGGTGGAGATGGTGAAGCACTTTGGCATGCCGTACAGCTCGACCGTGGAGGCCAACCTCTGCTGGCTGCTGCCGCTCCTCATGCGAAGGCAGATCAACGGTGTGCTGGACGGCAGCACGCTCATTCTCAGCAAGGCCACTCCCTTCCCAGACTATCCGACAGACACACTGCTCGAGGTCGATGGGTAGGGGAATTAAGTGCAGACGGAGTTACTCAGTGAACCTCTGAGTGAGGATATACCTGTTGTCAAGTCTAGCACGGCTTGACGAAGTTGCAGCTATTGTGGTTGTTACTTTGTGCACGTGTGTGTGTGTGTGTGCACGTGTGTGTCTATGACGATGTCTACAGGTTCGCGGTGGTTTCCTTGTCGGAACGATAGACCCCCTAACACACTCTCATAAACGAATAGAGTGGAAGGGAGAGACACATCCACCCGTTGTCTGTGTGTGCGATCTGCGTAGTCGGTGTGTTCACGCACCGTGCGCCTCGATCGCTCCTGCAGCGATTTCCTTCAGGGTGTGTGCACTGTTCTAATTCATCCCTCCCCCCCCCATCCTCCCATCCGTCTCTCGGTGCCGAACGCGATGTTTGCGTCCATCAACCTGAGAGTGAGGGAGGGAACGGGAACAAGGCGATACGCCCACACTTCATGGAATCAGACGTTGCCGTCTGCCTGTGTCCATCACCTCCATCATGTTCTCTCTCAACTCTTCACGTTGTTCTCCATACCACGCTGGGCGTGTGTGACGGCCCGTGATGACTGCCGCGATGCGTTAAGCGTAGCAGGGCTTTTTGTTTTTCCTGTTCCCCGTTTGTTTGTTTTCTTGCCGGTGGAGGAGTCTTCTTTTTTTTCTTTTTCCTTCTTTCTATTCACTCACACAGCCACACTGTGACGGGAAGAGGGTAGTGCATCATAGAGAAGCGTCTGTTCACACCGATGGAATCGGATCGAGGTCTTGTGTTCACCTCCAACACGCACGGCACGCGTGCCGCTGGCCTGGCAAATAGCGGTGAGGCTGAGCAAGAAAGAGCCGCGGATGACGCCGGCGATATCCGGCTGCTGACAAAGCAGCTGGTCACCAAGTTCCGCATTCAAGACGACTTTCTGTACATGGAGATGCTGCGTGGCAACCTCGCGGCAGGGCTGTTCTTCATCGAGATTCAGATGGAGCATGTGCAGCAGTTCAGTAGCACACTCGCGTACGCGGTGCAGCATAGCCCCACACGCACACTGCCGCTCATGGAGCACGCCGTGTGGGACCTCGCGGTGGAGCGGAAGCTGTTTTCTGGCTTTAGTCGGCAGAGCACGATCCAGGTCCAGCTGTTCTGGGGTGTCAAGCCGCTGGCGATTCGTGTCCTCGCGCAGGCACCCGTCGCCCGTCTGGTGTGTGTGAGTGGCATCATCGTCAAGGCTAGCGCCAGCCACGCGCGGTGCATTCGCGCGGCTATTCAGTGCTCGAGCTGCCGCAGCAAGACCTACATCAGCGGCGGCCGTTCCGTCGACCTGCCTCCTCAGTGTATGGAAAACGGCGGGCGCGGTGGCGGTGGCGCGGGTGGGGCACTCGGCGGGGCGGCCGGTGGTGGTGGCGGTGGCGGCGGCAGCGGCAAGTGCCGGCCAAACCCGTATGTACTGCTGCCCATGGAATGTGAGTACGAGGACCAGCAGGTGCTCAAGCTCCAGGAGCTCCCCGAGGACGTCCCCACAGGCGAGCTACCACGCCATCTCACCATCATCGTTGACCGCTACCTGGTTGACCGCGTCAGCCCCGGCTCGCGCGTGCAGATCGCCGGTATCGTCTCCGTGCAAGACAAGCGCGGCGGTGGCCCCGACGGCAGCGGGAACAAGCGCAACAGCGGCGGGCGTGGTGCCGCGGGCCTGCGAGCCCAGTACCTGCGCTGTATCGGCCTCATGCACCTGGCTCACGGCGAGAAGGGCGCCATGGTGATGAGCGTGAACCATAACTTCTCCTCGCGGGTGCGTTCGCGGTCGGCGATGGTGTGGCAACCCGAGGACGAGGCATCCTTCAAGGCGTTCGCCAAGAAGGGTCAGGTGTACGAGCAGCTGGCACGCAGTATTGATCCCGCTATTTTCGGTCTTGAAGACCAGAAAAAGGCTATCGTCTGCCTTCTGTTCGGCGGCACGCGAAAGAAGAACGGCAACAACTACCTGCGCGGTGACATGAACGTCCTTCTCATTGGCGATCCCTCCACCGCCAAGTCTCAGCTGCTCAAGTTCACGGAGCGTGTGGCCCCCATCGGCATCTACACGTCCGGCAAGGGCAGTAGTGCGGCAGGTCTGACGGCCTCGGTGCTGTCGAACGGCAATGGCGACTTTGTACTGGAGGCAGGCTCGATGGTCTTGGCCGACGGTGGTGTCGTCTGCATAGACGAGTTCGACAAGATGCGCGATCAGGATCAGGTGGCCATCCACGAAGCCATGGAGCAACAGACCATCTCCATCGCCAAGGCCAACGTGACGACCATGCTCAACAGCCGCACCTCCGTCCTCGCCGCGGCCAACCCCACCCTCGGCAGCTACGACCCCCTCCGCTCCAACGAGGATCAGATGGACTTCCAAAGCTCCATCCTGTCTCGTTTCGATCTCATCTTCAAGGTCATCGACCCACGCAACCCGGAGACCGACAACCGCCTGGCACAGCACGTCGTGAGCCTGCACAAGTCAGCCGGCGCGACGGGACGAGGCGGCGGTCGCGGCGGGCCGCGCATGGGCCAAGGGCACGCCGCCTTCGGGAGTGCGACAGATCAGAATGGCGGCTCGACGGTCGAGCGAAGCTTTTTTACCAAGTACATCTCCTACGCCCGGTCCGTCTGCCGTCCTCTCATCTCTGAAGAAGCCATGACCGCCCTACTCGACTTCTACGTGCAGGTTCGCCGCGACGCGCACAGGCAGACGTTGGAGTCGTTGTCCTCCGCCTCTGCGTCCGCCAGCAGCGGCGGTGGCGGCGGGGGCGGGAAGGGTCAGACCCCCATCATTCAGATCACGGCGCGTCAGTTGGAGAGTCTTGTCCGCATTACGGAGTCCATGGCGAAGATGCGGCTCGACGCACTGGCAAGCCGTAGAGATGCCGAGGAGGCCATTCGTCTCTTCAAGACCGCCACCGTTGACGCCATTCGCAGTGGTGTCGCGGAGCAAACTCTGACCGAGGCGCAGAGTGAGTTAGTCATTCGCATTGAGGAGGCGCTTCGCCGACGCGTGGCGCTGGGGGCGACCGTCGAGCACAACCGCTTGCTGTCAGAGATGGCACGAATGGGGTTCGACACCAAGCTCGTGGACCGTGCACTCTACGCGATGGTGAAGCGCGAGGAGCTTGAGTGGCGCAAGCAGCGCACACTCATCTACCGCGCACGCTGATACAGAAAGATAGAAAAGAAAACAACAAGAAGCCAGTCGCACATACACACATATATAAGCACAGTGAGTGTGCCGGAGAGGTGTGACGTGTGAACGAAAGGGAGGCACAGAGGAAAAGGGGGGAGCAAGCATGTGCGCATCGCTTTGCGTTAGCTCGTTTCCTTCCGCCTCGTCGCCCGTTGGTTGTTCATCGGTAGACATAGACGTCTTGATTTAAAAAAAAAAAGAAATAGCATCAAACAGGTGCGCACGTCAACTATGAAGACAATAGGTTGATGCGCGGGCCGTGAGCATCAAGGTTGTGGCAATGAGCGGTTCACTCCGACCCTTTGTGTGCATAATCCCCCGTTTGCTCGACCTTCACAGGGCTCATTTCCACCGGCTGTACTGTGCGTTTGCTTGCGGCTACTCGAAGTAATCACCCTCGCTCTCATCTTCTTCGTTCTTACTTCATATGTGCGTATCTCTGTGTGTGTGTGTGTTGTGTCTTGTTTCACTCAGAGGTTCTCAGTGCCCGCAGACTGCTGCGATGTCCGTTGCCCCGTCAACAACAACAGAAGGTGTGAACAACAGCGAGCCTGTTCACACGATGGAACGGAAGCGCACACGTGCCGCGTCCTCTGAAACGAGCTCTGCCCATCGAGACCGGTCAGTGCCCATGGCGTGCGAGGGCCCATCGCCGCCCCCTCCCTCCACTGCCCTGCTCAGTCGCGCGTTGAAGAACGAGATGCGAGCATTACTGACACCATCATCATCCGTCTCGCCGTCACCACTCGCCCCGTTGCCCACCGGGTTCCCGTCGCACAAGGTGGGTGCGCTGGAGATGTACCACCGCTTCCCTGGTGCGTACGATCTCTTCATGCGTCGGCATGACTGTAGTGCGATCGAGCGCTTCCTTGTCCACGAGTCGGTTCTGCCGCGCATCCTTGCCAGTGCCGACGTCTCATCGGCAGGCGCGCCCGCTGTGCGTGTCGCGGACTTTGGCTGTGGGACAGGCCGCATTGCCTGCATGGTCGTGCCTCACCGAGCTGTGAGGGCTCTCTACGCGTACGACCTCGAGGTGCCGATGCTGAAGCGCTGCCTGGTGAACGTCGCCGCCAAGTTCCGCGAGCACCGCCTGCGCCCCGAGGCCGGCGGTGTGAGTTCGTCAGGCGATCTCGTGGGTATTCGGCTTCTCCCAGAGGCATCCGACGTCGATGGACCCGTTGTGTTTCCCGAGACCTCGTCCTCCTCTGCGCAGCCCGACAGACCGGCTGTGGAAGTCGGTGGGGGCTCCTCCCCGGGGTACCTCGACATGTGTCTCCGACCTTGTCCGTTTCAGCTCATTCAGGCAGGCTTTCTGCGCGGGCAGCCCGCCGCCACCACCCCTGCTACCTCATCATCGTCAGCTGTGGAGGCAGTCGCCGAGGGGCCCACGTGGGCGCCGCATCCACGTGTTCACCTGGTGGTGTGCGCGTGGTCGCTCTCCTTTGTCATGCGCTTGCAGTGGGGCGAGAGTCACTGGCACGCGGCGGTGGACTCTGTCGTGGACGAACTTTTCGCACTACTGGACAACAGCGTCAGTGATGCGGCGCTGGTGATCATTGAGACCCTTGGGAATCTCTCCCCGACGCCGACCCGCCAGAACACGCTGATGGAACGCTTGGAGACGGTGCACGGGTTCACACGCGAGTGGGTGCGCACCGACTACACATTTCAAGACGTCGACGAGGCGGTGAAGATGACGCAGTTCTTCTTTGGCGGCAAAATGTCGGCCCACATGGCCAAGGAGCAGCTCTCTGTGCTCATGGAGTGCACCGGGATCTGGGTCAAGTGGAAACCGAAGCAGACATAGAGAGAGAGGGGGGAGAGTGCTGTCCGTGAGCTTTCGCCGTTGTTCCTGTGTGTGCTGTTTTTTCGCAGCGTTGCGCCGTAATCGATTAAGTACAGTATCCTCAGGGATGCGACACTGGGAAAAGAAAGATAAAGAAAACAAGAGCATGTTGACCACAGAGCTCCATGGCATCATCTGACGGTGCTGAAGAGCACACGCACACGGTGATGTGAAGGAGATGGCACCTGTCTATTGCTTGTGTGTCTGTCCTTCGTTCTCACGTGCGAAAATGGTTGTAAGCAACCATCTCCTTGCCTTGCACTGCATTCGCTCTCACTCTCGAACATGTCTGCACACCCTCGGTCACGTGCTTGCTGACAACATCACTGCTGTGCATCAACACACATAAGGAAGGGAACTTGTGTTTCGCAAGGTCGTCGCTCATTGCCTCATACTGTGATACACACACACATATATACACACACACACACAACAGTGTGCGAAATAGATTTCTCACCACAAACACAAAAAAAAAAATAGACTCATTCGCTGCGCCATGAAGGTGCTACACAGCAAGACGGCGTCGGAGCCCATTCTACTGGTCTCCGCGTGCCCCACGATGAATCTCTTCGCTATTGTGACGCAGCGCGCCGTCGTTGTCTATCGCTCCACCACACTGACTGCGCTCGTGTCCATCGCACTTGCCGAGGTGGACGTGAAGCCGGCGGTGGCGCGGACGGCGACAACCGCAGCCGCGGAGGCCGATCTTCTCCACGCCTGCTGGACGCCTACGGGCTCCTTGTTCACACTGGCGTTGGCATCTGGTGTTGTCTTGCTCATTGACGTGGAGAGCGGCGAGCTTGTTCGCCGCCTGTTGCCGACACGCGACGTGTGTGCCACCGGTCCCTCGCCTACGACGACGCACAGTCGCCACGATGACCCCCACAGCCCCTCTGCCGTCGCCACTACCGCTGCTCTGCTCGATCTCACCCTACTCACGGCAGCCCAAGACGGGTCACACAGCCCCACGGCAAAGGACGAAGAAGGTCACCAAAGCGCAGAAGACTGCGACGACGATGACGACGGTGACGGTGAGGCACAAGGTGTGCTCGCTCATCATCGACGATGCCGACGGCCGCTGTGGCGGGCCCCAGCCGTGCCGCTCTCCACGACGGTGGGTGAGCCTGTTTGTGCCCTGGCGTGGGTTCGCGTGCCCATCTCTCAGGACTTGTCCGTAGCCGACGGCGGATACGCTCAATCGAGTACGACCACAACGGCGGCGTCGTCCGCGTACTGTGCACCGTTGCTGAACAGCCTCTCCGCGCCACTTCTCGCCGAGCTCGGCGGCATCTACGCGATGCGCAAGACAAGTATGGGCGACATGGAGTCGGCCGCCGGTGGTGCCGACACTGTGGACGCCGCTGTGGCCGTGCACACCTCGGTGCTGGTTGTCCTTGACAGCACTGGCGTGATGAGTCTCGTCCAGGGTGGACTCTACGAGGTGGGGCGATTGCACGTGCAGTTGCCAGAAGCGCTGCATCCACGCGAGGGAACCATGGCGGTGCGGCGGTTCGCGCTTGTCGAGGGCAAATATCTCGACGCTGAGGTAGGCACGGCAACGACCGTCGTGGAGTCCGAGAGCGTGTCCTTCGAGGACCTCACCAGGCACTGGTTGGCAAGTCGACTGGGTCCCGCCGCAGGGCCGGCCGCCTCGTGTGCAACGGGTGCCAACAGCGCAGACCACCTCACGCACCACGGTGTGCTTCAGCTTGTCCCGCGGCAGCGAGGCGGTAAGGAGAGCGATCATGCCGGTCGTGCGCGTGACCAGCTACTTGTGCTGCCTCTACGCCGGCATCTGTGCCGTGTGGTCGAAGGCGGCGCGACCGCGGCTCTCTGCTTCATTGCCGAGTGTGCCCGCCTGGCCGAGACGTGCCGACGCACAGCTGTCGCGCGGTGGTGCTACACACTGCGCACGCACACACGGCAGCCACTACAGCTTCCGCAGAAGGCGGCGCTGCTCCACGACGCGCTGGTGGAGGAGGTTGCTCAGCCGGACTCGGCCGCGCTCGTCGCTTACTACCAGAGTCTGCCCCGACAGCGGCTGAGCCGCGCAGGTGAGCTGTTGACGTTCACCCTTGCCAGCATCGGTACCGACATGCTGCGGGTCGTGCAACCGTGCTGCCAGGCGGCTCTGCAAGTGGCACAACAACAACAGCAGCCGTTCGTGTCTTCATCACAGCAGGGTGCGTGGCACGAGCTCGTCGTGGCCCTTGCTGAACAGCAGCGTGCGTGTGAAGTGTGGATGGACCGTGTGAAGACAGAGGCACAGATGGAGTCCCAGTTAGTTCAGTGGGTGCTGCAGCGGGCAGCACTGACACTCGCGCTCGAGGGACTCGACGAGGACGTGGCGGACGCGGCGGGCACGACCTCAGCCGTGCCTCTGCCACTTCCCGTCGCACGCCACCCCGCACTCCTTCGCGCACTTGGCTGCATTCAGGACGGCAAGAGCACGGCGTGGTGCACCCTGACACCGCAGGTCGGTGGTTTGCCTGTCAACGCACACGCCGTGGGTCACGACGAGGTCAACGGTGAGGCGGCACACCAGGGTGTCTCGTCGTCGTCATCGCTCTCCTCTCCACACGCGCGCACGCGGTCGCGCGGAGACATGGCGTCGGGCCCCTCACACGATGCGTATGTGCCACCGGCGCGGGCGTCGGAGCAGACGCCGTACCGCTCCGTCGAAGCGCTTATTCGGCAGCTGTGGACGAGTGGGGCCGCGGATGTTGTTGAGGGATGTGCTAACCACGCACAGCTGATCGCACCGGTCGCGGTGGTGCTTGAAGAGACGCCGACAATCACAGATGCCACCGCGTCGTTGTGGGTGGACTTCCTGCCTGCAGACAAGGACGCTGTGGAGGACAGTGACGAAGATGCGGGCAGCAATGAGGAGAGGTCGGAAGGAGACGGTGCGTCCCCCTCTCCGACAGCGCCGGTGTGGCTGCACGCTTTTAGCATCGAAGCCACCGACGAGGGCGGTGACGCCAACTCCTCGCCTGTGCTCTACACATCGGCACTGCACCCCTCTGCGCCGTTAGCCGCGTGTACACGGAGGGTTCCGGTTTTCTTGCAAGAAGCGTGCGCGGCGACGGAAGGCGCGACGCCAGCCTCGTTGGGCGTCTTGTCCGGCTTTATCTCACTCGACACCTCTCGGCATGTGCTGATCTTCTCCGAGGAAGCGAAAGGCAGCGCGTCGGCGACAAGAACAGGCTCGGTGACGGCGGTGATTGTGCAGTCCGATGGGCACGTCGAGTTGACAGAAATGGACGACGACGACGACGACGACGACGACGAAAAGGCGTCTGACGACACCTCCCCAGAGGAGGCCGAGCAGGAAGAGTGTGCTCAAGGCGCGGAAAGACCCGCTGTCCTGACCATCCCTGGCATCAAAGCACCTCTGCGGGTCGCAGTTAGTCGTTCTCGTCAGTTCGGTGTGGTGGCAGCGCACGACAAGTTCGTTGTGCTCGACCTTTACAGGGAGTGAGGTGTTTGGATTCGCGCTTATTCGTGTACCAGAGTGCGACAAGAACAAAAAGAAAAAGGAGATAAAGCAGGCAGTGGCGAGCTGGCAGACGGAAAATGATGAAGAGAGATCGAGTGCGTGCAAACGCCTCATTCCTCTTCACGAGAGGAGGTAGTCGCGGTAGGCACATCCGCGTTCTCGCTCAAATGTGGAGAGCCTTGACGTGTCGGTGCACTCTGTTACATCGACGCATACATGCATACACACGACAGACAGACGCGCGTATCTTGTGCGCTCACGGTCGTACTCATTCCCATCCTGTTTATCCCTGGCTATCATCCTCCCTTCTTTCTTGCTTTCTCTTTTTGTTTCTGTGCACGCAAACACACAAACACGGTGGTCATCGGTGGCTCGTTGATCACAGCAGTCGCCCGTGTCACTCAAGTGATTGTTTCTTTGTTCGTGATTGACTTGTCTCTTTATTCACATCTCGTCCCTCGGTTACTTTTCGTTAGCCACCTCCGCATCACACACACCTCGAGACACAGCCTGTCAACGCGATGGAGCAGTTCTCTGAATTCCTCGAGAAGACACACGTCAAGAAAGGCCTCGCCGTGGCCTTTGGTGCCGCAAAGTCCGTGTTCACGTGGACGCAGGAGCGTCTCTGGCCAATTTACTCGGCTGCCATGGTCATTTGCGTGTTTCAAATGATCGCCATGTCCTCGGAGAAGCAGATTCTGGCAGACCACTACTACGGCGCCTCCGCCGCTGAGGAGCTCAGCGACGAGAAACGTGACGAGGCGGTGAAGGACAGCAAGCAGTTCTTCGATGAGGAGGTGTCGCTGGCGGTGAAGGAGCGCGTGTGGCAGTTGCCGGCGTCGCAATTCAAGCGTGAGTACGCGAGCCGCCACGGTGCCACCATTTAAGAAGAAAGAAGGGTCGGCACAAGAAAAAAAGACAAAACGATGGTGTTATTGCTGTCGGTACCCATATGCGTGAGTGAACGCCTTTTGTGGTCTTGTTTTTTTTTTTCCGTCGTGGCTCGTTGAGTGCTCCATCCCGTTGTGGTATTGAGAGATTCTTTTTTTGGCGGAGTGGCTTGCACGTTGCGCTTTCCACCCCTCCCCCTCCTCCCTTGTTCTGATGGTGGATAGACCCACGTGCGCTGTGGTCTCTCTCTCTCTCTTGTGATTCCCGGTTGGTAATGCTAATAGTCGGCGGTGCGCGAGCGTGTGTGTGTGTGTGTGTGTTTGAGTTTGTCGGTGTGTTTTTCTTTTTTTATTTGGTGACGCCGCGCCCGCTCGTTCTCTCTATTTTCTCTTGTCACACACAATCAATCAGTCCATGCTAGCACATGCAATGCATAACAAGAGGCAACGGGGCAGCTCGCTCACTGTCCGCCGTCACGCGCACACCTGCCACGCGCGGAAAGACTCTCCTCGCCGGCATCAGCGCCGTTGTGCGCCGCTCTCAACAGCGTAGCCGTGCAGTAAGGCTGTTGTTATGCGAGTAGAAATGAGTGCGTGATGATCGCGCGAATTTTTTTTTCAAAGGCCCGTTGATTCACCTGGCCGCTGTTCGCGCCACACCGTACATGGCCCACCTCCTCTGTGTTTCCCATTCTCTGCCGTACCGACATGAGGGATCATCTAGCCTTGCAGGTATCTTCCCCTCCCCCCCCCTCTCTTTCCACCTCATGTATTCGTTCATCTCTCACCACCTCTGTGTCTATTCAAGGGCCCCTGTGCTGCTCGCCCACTTGTTCGTATTATTATTTCTCTCCCTTGGGAGTTGGCATTGTGCCCTTAGACAGTGAAGGAAGCAGAGAGAGGGAGAAGGGGAAGCGGCTGTGCTTTTTTTGTCCACATGCGTCGAGTCGAATCCGAGCTGCGCATGGACGCGATGAGGCCACTGCGCATTGGCGCCTCGCCGCACCGCGCCACGGCGTCCTCCGCGACGGCAGAGCGTGGAGTTATCGCACCACTCCAGAGCTCGAGCACAGTCACGGTCAGCACAAGCGGCGGCGGTGGCGGTGTTGTGCCACAGGATGCACAGGAGGAGGCCGGCGCATCGGCCGCCGCGCACCGCGTCAGTGGCGGCACTCCCAGTATCTCGAACAGCTCGCTAGCGAACGTGGACGTGGTGGCCAGCCACGGAGAGTCGGACACTGTGCTGCGGGCGCTGTCACCGCCGCTCGCGTCTCCCACTGAGGCGGCCGTGGTGCCTACCAGCGGTAGCGGCACCACGACAGCGCAGCCGGCCGTGCCGCCGGGGGCCGGTCCCGCTCAGCAGGCCTCACCGGGCCGCCGCCGCAGCGGTCCGGGAGTTGACCAGTCGTGCCCTCCGCAGTCGCCAATGGGCAACGCCGATGAGCGCACCTTCGAGGAAATTCTTGATGCAGAGGTGGCCGTGAGTATGGGCAAACTCCGGGAAGCCGCCCGCTCCCTCGGTGTCCCCCACAGCCTCCGTGCCACTGTCTACCGTCACCTCCTCGGTGTCGCGTCGATTGATAAGTCAAGTGAGATGACGTCTGAGCGGGTGCAGGAGAAGGACGTTGAGATGCTCCTGAGTGGATTCCAGCGATTGTGGGGGCAGGGCATCATGGCCGTCACGACGGGCCGCTTCACGCAAGACGACCGATCCCGCGAAGACGGCGGGAAGAACGTGTCGGGACGCGCGGAAGGGACCGAGCCTGGTCGGGGTACCTTCACACGGCACTACTACGGCTTGTCACTCTGGCCCACCGGTGCCGGCTCGAACACGCTCATCCGCGCAGATGAGAGTCCGTGGGCGAACGGTGCTCGCACGTCTGCACCAGGGACGATCGACTCGTTCGCCGCCTGGTCAGCGGAGATGGCGTCACTGCAGCGGCTAGAGGCCTTCCGTCAGGACCCCGCACGCCGTGAAAAGATGGAGACCACCATGTCCGCGCTCTACATGACCCACGCCGACCTCTCACCCGAGGAGATCCACTATCTGGTGCGGCTCGCTATTCCCTTCGAGTCTGTCTGCCACAGCGGGCGTGATGTCTTCTTCTGCACCTACACCATGTTCGCCGTGCAGAAGATGATAGGCAACGTCCTGCACGATGACGACTGCCTGCAGCACCACTGTGGTCAGTTTCTCATGCTCCTGCGTGACACCAACCTGACCTTGTACAACCACTTCTACGCGCAGGGCATCTCAACGTGGGAGTGGGTGCCGTCGCTGCTCATCATGCTGCTCGCCGACCGGCACATGCACCCGCACGACCTGCTCCGGCTGTGGGACAGCTACCTGTCGGAGGTCTGGGAGAGCATGGGGTTCCCACTTCATCCGTTTGTGTGCCTGGCAGTGCTCGCTGAGCTCACGGAAGAGCTCGTTGAGTGTGAGAAGGAAGAAGTGCTTTTTCGTCTGGAGCACTTTCCGCGCTTGCACATTCCCGGCATTCTCCAGCGTGCGCTGGCCACACGTGAGTCTGTTCTCTCGCGCGGTCTGCTGTGAGCGTACACACAAAAAAAAAGCAAAAAAGCTCAACTTTGTCGAGCGCCTTCACCTGATCTCGCTCGTCTTTACGTCATTCCCCCCCCCCTTCCCCATCCCGTGTGAATGTGCGTCTGTGAAGTCGAGAGGGGTGCCGACGTGAGAGAGGTGAGAGAGCGCTGTCGTCCTGACAGGTGCCCCCCCCCCCTTTCCACCTCGCTCACACCCACACGCATGATGCACATCACGGAAGCATGTAGACTGCTCGTATACATCACCGTTGGTCATTCCTCCGTCATCGCCTCAGCCCCAACTTCATTGCCCACACTATTCACACACTCCTTTTTCGGCCCGTCATCTGCGTGGAAGAGTAGCCCATCAAGTGGCACCCGTATCACGCGCACACGTCACAAAACGCGCTGACTGACATTTTCTCCGGCTTTTTCTAGATCACGGCTGCTGTTGTCTCACTACTTTTTTTTTGTCGCGTGACCTCCCACACGCTGCTCTCGCCTGTGTGCATGTGTGTGAGTGGAGTGTTTTGCCTGAGTGCCTCCCTCTGACGCCAGAACCGCCAGCCACGCGCGCGCAATGAGCTTCGACCCACACGCCTATCGTGTGGCGCTTTTAGAGAGCCTGACGGCCGGCAGTACCCCACCTCTCTCGCCAGAACGGTCGACATGGCAAGCGAGCGCGGTGCCCGCGGCGCCATCTGTGTTCCACACAGTTGGCACGTTGGCACCAGCTGGGCCGCCCCAAAGACCGCCAACCTCCGCAGCAGTCGTGTCTCCTCCTGATCACCGACGAGACGTCGTGATTGAGAACAGTACGCTCTCTCTGTCGGATCATCTTGGACGAGGGCCGGCGGCTGGCATCGACGCCAGGGGAGCAGACAGGCGGGAGTACACGAAGATGCAGGGCCGTCGTGGCCATGACACGCCGGTGCAGAACGGCTATCGTCCAGACGGGTTGGTGCAAAGTCACCTCCTCTCCACTCCACATCCGGCGGCTGTTGTTCCTGTGGACGCCTCGACAGCTGCACCGTCGATGCGGAGCTCGGCGTTTTCCATCTTGGACGAGAGTCCGCGCTCACTCATTGCCGACTTCGTCGACCGCTGCATCAGCTTCGGTGTACCTGACGACGTCATCGCCGAGCACGTGCGCTTCATGATGTACTCCATGAAGGAGATTGTCACTCTGCACGAAGCTCTACACGCACGTTTTCAGCACGACCGCGTCCGTGAGTACGAAATAAACGAACTGACCAACGTCGTTGAGCAACAGTACATGCTTGCGACACGCCAGAGCCACGGCCACGAGGCGTCTGAGGGGACGTCACCGCTTCCTGTTCCACCTCACGAGTACCGTCGTGACGATGCCGCTGAGCCGGCGCGACGGTCTCTGTCGTCCGTGCTGCGGCATGCCTCGGAGTCGCCGCACCAGACGCGCCAGCGGAAGGCGCGTTCGGTGGCGCTGTCACCCTCCCCTGCGCAGCCGGGTGCCGCGCGTGCCACCACCCACACAACACAGCCCCCACACCGCAGAACCACACGGGAACAGAAAGGCGCTGGCGGCGGCACCGATGAGCGGCAGCGTTCGCGCTTGCGCTCCTTTGACCCGTACGCGTCGTTGTCCAGCTCGTCCGACATCGACCTGGAGTCACTCGCACGAGAAAAGATGAGAGCTGGTGAATCGGCACCGCACCACCAACCGCCGCGACGACGCGACACGCCACCCTCACGCGGCAAGGATACCCTCGCTC
The DNA here is from genome assembly GCA_030849625.1 of Wallacemonas sp. TrypX. Classification (NCBI taxonomy): domain Eukaryota; phylum Euglenozoa; class Kinetoplastea; order Trypanosomatida; family Trypanosomatidae; genus Wallacemonas; species Wallacemonas sp. TrypX. Next base: position 197,235 of record JASANP010001139.1, on the reverse strand, counting down.
ACCACCTCCACCATTCGCACGTCATTGGGGCAAGTGCACGTCGCTGTTCATGTGGTCAGCCGCACGCCTCGTTCCGTAGTGAAGAGACTGGCGGCGCTCGGTATCGGCGGGAGGCGCAAGGCGAGACACGTCCGGCGATGAGCCGATCAAGAAGGCCGGCATCGAGGAAGCCGACAGGCACGTCGAGTCCAGCGGATCGCACGCCCCATTTTATGGCGCCAACGCATCTGAGCCGTACACGCGAACAACTTGTCGAACAGAGTCGCCGCGCAGCCGACGAAGAGGCGGCGCAGGCGGAAGCCCGCCAGGTGACGGAGCGATCGCCGTCGCGCGGCTCGACTGATCGGCGCCACCGCCGGCGAGGCAGTCAGGTACGAGGTGCTGGCGACGACGGCCGGCAGGTTCAGTGGATGCCGCTGCGTAGCACGCGTGCCAGTGAGCTGCGCGCAGCCTTCATCTCCGCCAAGGCCCAGCACAACAAGCACGTGGAAGGAGGCGACGAGGCGGCACCGGCAAACACTTCACCGATGACGGGAGTGTCGCCGCATCGAGCCGCGCCAGTGCCGTCGGCCACAACAAGCTCGGCCGCGTCCTCGACACGCAGCACCCCGCGACCACCACCACCGCCACCGGCAACTGCGCACGACGACGGCGGGAAGCAGGAAGAGGCCCGCGTGGCACGTTCACTGTACACCTCATCCGCCTCCCTACAGCTCTCACCACCACCTCGTTTTCGCCAGCTGAAGCGCGCCCCGTGCGCCGCGGCGTCGTCAACCGCGACCCCGGGTGAAGGCCCTCACACATCCCGGTGGCATCGTGCGCGCACACCCACACCGCCGGTTCAGGTCACCAGCCCGCGGCTGCAAATATTCCTGGAGCGCGGTCTCCAGAAGGTGCGAGAATCGGAGCGCGTGCTGACGCAAACGCCGCCCGTGTCGTCGCTCGACACACTCAGCGGCACCGTGCCCTTGCCGAGCCGTGTCGACGTGGCAGCCCGTGGGAAGAGCGTGTCACACGATACCACGCCGACCTCTCCACAAGCAGGGAAGGACGGCACGCTTCTTGAGAGCCAAGACAGGGGCGACCGCTTCCGCATACACCAGCTCCACCGCCGCGCTGACCCCACGACCGCTGGTCAAGACTCGCGGGCCGTCGCGCTGCCCGCGTCACCCCACCTCGTCGTGAACGGTCCCAGTGAGCGCGAGCACGCCTTCGCTCGGGCAGTTGATGTGCACGAGCCACCGGCGTGTGACGACGCCTCGGCAGGCAACGGGCAGTCCCCGCTCGTCATGATCTCACCGACAACCTCCTCGTCCGACCGCGATGAGGACGGGGAGGGGCAAAGGAGTCTCCTCGTACCAGCTGCTTCTGTTCACGGTGACAACGGCGACGACGAATCAGCTCCAGACCAACGATGGAGGCAGCTCTACGGGACACGAGTGTGAGAATGAAGAAGAAAAAAACACTCGAGCAAGGCAAGGATGTGCCGGTGGCCACCCTTCTCACACTCATCTAGATTTTCTCTTTTTTTTATTTTGCAGATTAGATCCAACGAGCCTACAGAGATGGCGAAAGTGGTAGTTGACGGCGTGTGCGTGCGTACGCTCAACCAGCGCTTGAATGAGCGTTCATTGAGTGCACAACAGCCAATGCGTGGACTGTGGTTCTCCGCCTCATCGATGTGGACTGTAGTAGTCCTACTTTTCTTCTCCTTCTGTTTGTGTGTGTTCTTCACCAGCCTACACCTCCCTCTTCACCACTTCTCAGCGCGACACGCGTTGGCTTCACACGAGTCCGCCACCCGGCTAGAGGTACAACACTGATCAACCACACATAGAACGCACGAACACACGGGGCAAGCAGCCACCGCATTATTCCTTGTTGTTGTTGGCTTTTCTTCTTCTCGTTTACATTATCTCGTCATAGATTGGAGATATAAGACTCACCCGCTTGCGCAGAAAGCGTGGTGAGCAAAACAATGCGCGAGTACCTACGTGTGTTTGTGTATCCCTGCTCGCTGGGGCTGCCACCGGCCTATGTGGATGCGTATGCGGAGGTGCCCGTTGTGTTGGAGGCTGCTGCCGAGGTACTCCCCTGCGTTGGTGCGATGACTTCGTCCTCCTCCTGCTCGGCAAAGACACCGCGACCGCTCGGTGTGCACGGGCAGTATGTGTTGAATAGCTCGCCACCGTCCTCCACCGCCGTCCCCGTCCCGCCTGCCGGGGCGGACGGAGTTACCACCACCACCACCACATCGTCGCAGCCGCGAGGTACCACGCCTTCGCGTCTGCGCGCTGGCCTCGACCGGCTGCGGCGCGCCCACCGCAGCACCGACGGCACGACAAGTGCGCTAACGGAGCGTCCGCTGAACGTGTCTGCGATGCAGAAAGGGGATGTCGTGCCGGACGTCCAATCCCCGCACACCGCGGTGCCGATGGTGTCCTCGACCCATGTAGCACTGCCCGTGAGCCGGCCCGCCACCGAGGCTGCCGTTGTGGTGGTGTCCGCTGCCACACTCACACACCCGCGCGTGGTGGACGCGCAGCTCCACTATGTGACAGCGAGCCTGCTCTCGGAACTCGAGCACGACGGCATGTCTCTTCCCGCCCGGCTCGCAGCCGGACTCAAGCACGCTGCAGGCATGCCCTCGTCGTCGCTCGATGTCAGTGCAGAGAGCCGACCCACAACTCACCACACTACGAGCAGCGCTGTGCGAGGCGACGGTGTGCGCGTGTTCACCGTCTACCCAGTGGAGGAGGGACGATACATGGCCACGCTGCTCATCCCGCCAAGCGTGTGGCAGCTGCTCGGACCCGCTGCCGTCTCCTTCATCATGGAAACAGCGGTGAAGGGGTATGACGCACCCGGTCCGCTCGCCGCCTCCCTCGCGGCGCCTCTCTACTTTCCACTCGACGCGCGTCTCAAGGAAAATGCGGCGGCGGTGCAGAGCACATTGCAGAAACGTCTCGAGGAAGTGGTACACCTCGTCACCCGTGTGCGCGAGCAACAACAACAACAGCAGCAGCAGCAGCAGCAATCCATCCGTGCGTGTGCCCGTGTGCCTCAACCCTCCAGTCAGCGTGGGGCGGCCTCTGCGGAGGCGGTGATCCGTCGGCTCGTGCGTGAGCGGCCGTCGGAGATGCAGTGCGGGGGCGCGCCAGTCCGTGCCGTGCTCAGCCGCCTGCTGCGCGAAGCGGTGGCACAGCGGCTGGGGGGCCTTGGTGGCTCGGCGACAACCGCCTCGGACGCGCTCGCCACGGCGGGGCCGAGGCGCTTTGTCGCTGTTGCCTTCGGTGTTTGGTGGGATGGTCGGCCCGTGTACAGCAGCGTCGGGGCGTCGGCATCGTCATCGGTGACGGCAATGGAGGCGCTCTTCTCCCCAAGTACAGCCGCGTGGTACGAAAGCCAACTGCTGCCTGCCGCCATTGCCGTGACGCTGGCGCACTTCGAGCGTCAGCGGGCAACGTCGGGTGCGGCGGATCAGGGTCGCACCGGCAGCATTGCCGAGGATGTCGCCGCGCAACGCCCGACGGAGCGGCTTCTCGCGCACTTCTCCAACCATCAAGACGCCTTGCTGAGGTGCCCCGGAGCACTGGGCGGCGGCTTCGTGGAGCCGTCGGTGGCACGGCCGGAGAGGACGCTCGTGGCCCCGTCCGCACTCACCCTGTGTGTGGCCGCCCCCTGCGGGTGGACGGTGGTGGTGCGCCTCGAGCCGTCCGCGGTGCCGTTCGCTGGCAGCACACTCGATGGGATTGTCATGGGGGTGCGGCGGCTCTGCACACAGCACCTGGCGGCCCCGGCTTTTCACACCTTTGTCCGCGCACACGACCCGGCGATGATTCTGGGCTCGTCACGTGGTGGCGGTAGTGGTGATGCAGGTGGTGGTGGTGGTGCGCTCCACGCATTGAAGCGGTGGGCATCCAAAGCACCCCACAGTCGCCCTGTGTCGACGTACAGTGCTGCCTCGACCAACCTGCTCGCTGCGGCGCACGCCGTGCGAATTCGTGCGCGCCGTGTGAGTCACGCCACGGGGTTGGGTTTCTCCGTCTCCGCACTGGCCGCCCTTCATCGTGACGTCAGTCTCTTCGACTGGCAAGGCGGCGACGAGGATGGCGTTGCGCGTCTTCCTCGTGCCTGTCCCCACGTCGAGGCGATGGTGACCGCCAGCCTGAGTCTGACACCGCTCAGTCAGCGCGCGTTCACGACGCGTGCGGCGTCAGCGCAGGGTAACGGCATACGCAGTGGCGCGCACAGCTTGTTTGCGCTCCGCCACACGGCACGGGGCGGGGAGGGCGGTGGCCTGCTGACTGTCTTCCACGCCGTGAAAACAGCCGGGCCTCCCAGCGCGCGGGCGGGTCACCGTCGCCGAGCCGGCCACGGCGGCCACAAGGCAGCTTCGACGAGCGTCGTCCTCTACGTCTTGCTCCACATCCATCAGCGTGCGTATGTGTCAAACGCAGGCGGTGACTCACGCCAGCTACTTGCTCTCACGACGTGGTTACTGAGCAAAGCCTACGCGTAATGCGCGGTGGAGAGGGGGGAGGACAAAAATCGGAGAGGATGGGATGATCTCCCCTCCTCCGCTTCCTCTTACCCACAGGCTTAGAGGCACTAGATCGGCAAAATACTTGAGCAACATCTAGACAACAGCATAGAAACAAATAAAAACTTTCAGAAAAGGATTAAAAGGGAAGAGAACTGTTTTCTTTTTGCCGTGGTGAGTTCTTTTGCGCGATGTCAAAGCTGCGCGGAGGGCTCAAACACGAGTTGGGAAGTGAGCATGCCGCTGCCATGTGCGCGACAGTCACATCCACCACTCACGGCACGCCAGTTGACTCCACGAGCGGCTTGCCTTCACACCCATGGTCACGCTCGCTGTGGAACCTCTCTCTCTCTCTCTCTTCCTGCCTCTCATGGTGATCCCTCTCTCTCTCTATCTCTTTTGTTTGTTTGCATTCACGTCTCTGTCGCTTCGCATTGCTGAACTGCTCTTGTTGTCTGTCTCCCCGTGTGTCGTAGCGTCGCACGTACACATACACACGCACACGCGCGAAGGTAAAGGCTTTCAGCCGATTGTGTTTTCTTCTTAATCTTTCACTGTCTCTGTATTCTTGTGGCTATTCGTTGCGACGCCTTTGCGTTATGCAGTCGTGGGGTGCGACCGCCACCGCGCAGGTACCATCCTGGAAAGCTGACGTGCAACAGCGCGAAGATGCGCTTGTGCGCGAACTGCTGGAGGCCGACGACGTCGATAGCGTTCTCGCGCGCTTAGAGAATGACCATTACAAGCGCATGTTTCCCGCACTGCGTACACTCACCTCGTTCAACAACAATAACAACAACAGCAGTGATGCCACCGTGTTGGAGGGACCGTCCACAAACAGCGCCGCCACCGCCGCGACCGAACCACCAATGCCAGTGCCAGGCGCTTCTTCTACCCGTAGCGGCGTTGCGCGGGCTCCTCGGCCGCCACCGCCACCACCGGTCCCTGACGACGCTAACGTCCACCACGCAAGCCGAACCGCGACCCCACCCTTGGATGTCCCCCCAGCATGGATGGCGACTGGGCGTGGAAGCCGTCGTACGAGCCTGCGCACTAGCCCACGAGAAGTGCACGTATCTGTGCCAGACGCCGTCTCGCGCCATCGTGGGTCACCACCACCGCCACCGCCACCGCCATCAGCCCCGCGCGGGGGTCGCAACGTGGAGAACCGCGACGGCTCCCCGCTGCCCGCAAACCCAGGAGCCCTGTACGACAGCACGAATCGCCTCGAGCTCTCCGATTCGGGCGTCGTGACGACATCACCGGATGACGTAGGGCTTCACATCGCGCACTTGGATGGGCAGCATCGAGGTGGCGACGCCGACGCGAGCACAACCGCGCCGCTCGTCCCGCGCTTCTCCACGCAAACCCGCTCTCCATCCGCGTTGGCTGTGTACGATGACGCCGGGCTGGAGGACCCCGCGCAGGGTCGCATCGCACGACAACTTCAGCTCCTGCGTAACTACCGTGAATTAGCGGACCTGTGCGCCAAGACAAGCAATCCAAGTGAAAGCCTCTTCGGCTCCATCCCTCCAGAGGCCTTGGCGCGACAGCAGGCAGACCAAATCAGCGCACGTCTCGGCAGCCCCGTCACGGTGCACAACAACTACTTCTTCACAGACCCATCAGACAGCGCGGGGCGTCAGAGCCACGGCGGGGCGGGAACCCGGCTGCGCAGCCACACACCGCCGCAGGTACGCTCGCGGCGCGCCAGCATTGCATTGGCCGAGCCGCACAAGGAGCACGCGCCTCACAGCTCCACCCCCAGTCGCGTGCTCGCACCTCCGCCGCCACCGCCGCCCCGTCGAAGCAGCTCCGCGCATCCGTCCACTGGCGGTGGTGGTGGTGGCGCAGGACTTTCCTCCTCGCACGGGGCGATGAGCGACGTCTCGTTCCCCGTGTATGCGGGCGTCGGTGCGGGCGGGCTGATGGGGACCTCTCACGTCTTCACACCCGCGAGTGCGACCGCCTCCCTCAACCCATCGCAACGGCGGCCGCCACCGCCACCGCCACCGCCGCTGCGGCCACAGTCGCCGCACCTGAGTGCCGGCAACACGTCGCTCCCCGACTCACCGATGGCACAGCCGATCATGGGCGGTGGCGGTCACCGTCACTCGCAATCCGCAGCGACCTTTGGTGGCGCCGGCACGAACGCGACGCAGCACTCGCCAAGTCGCTCGCAGCGCAGCCGCTCCCGCCGGCTGCAGGGAATGCGTGATGTCACCTCCACCGCCACCACAGAAGAGGCTGGCAGCTTTGACGACGACGAAGAGCCGGACGACGCCTACCCGGGCGACTTCCTCGACGCGGATGAAGAAGCCTTCGAGGAGGGCTACCCCTACAGCGAGGACCCCGCCCCTGCGCCACGCATCATCGAGCGTGAGCAGCATCGTCGACCGCAACGTGACGGCGGCGTGCTTGGCACCACCAACCTCACAAGCGGTGGTCACGCAGGCACCATGGCCGTGGGGGACAACCTCGTGGGGAGCGGTGGCAACGCGGCGCACAGTGGTGAACACCCATCGCGGCACGGCGGCAGCGCGGACGGCGAGCCGCTTCCTGTGGACCCCTTTCCCAGCGGGGCCGCCACCACGACGGACGGCGCCAACACGATGATCGACAAGGGCAGCTTCACCAGCGTGCAGCGCGGCTCTGGGAGCGCGGACAGGGCCACGCCACTGGAGAGCGGCGCACGCAGCGTCAGTCGCATCAACGTGCTGAGTGGACAGGACGCGTTGGAGTCGGAGGCCCCCGCAAGCCACACCCGTCGCGCCAGTGGCGGTGTGGGAAGCCGGCCGCTCCCCAGTGAGGACCTCGGCACGGAAGACGCAGAGCGCGACGTCGAGCTCCGCCCCGATGCGCTAACCGGCTCTCCCACAGACGCGACGGGTTTTCTGGTCGCCAGCGACCGTGGAGGCAGCCGGCGCGCGAGCGGCGCGGCTAGTGGAGGACGAACGGGAGTGACGCCGGAGAAGCAACGGCAGCGCCACCTGAGCCAGGACGGCCGCCTTGCCGGTGCCTCGGACGACGACGACACGCCAGGGAATCCGCAGCTGCAGACGCGCGGTCCCGGCGCAGCCCGCCGTCGCCCCACGGCGGTGCATGCGCGGGTGCCAGACAGCCGTACGCACCGCCGGGCGTCGCCACGCGGTGGCGGTGATGACGACTACCTCGACGAGCCCCGAGGCCGCAATGACCGCCGACGTCGCCGCAGCAGCAGCCGCTCGCGCCGCGCACGGTCCCGCCACCAGCAGCAACCATCGTGGTACAGTGACGGTGAAGGCAGCTACAGCTACAGCAGCAGTGGGTATTCACCGTATGGGAGCGAGGCCTCCGTCGACGCGTTCATCTCATCCCCCATCAACGGTCCTGTAGCACGTCGTCGTCCCGCCCAGCCCGCACCTGGGCAGGCGCATCGGCAACCTCAGAGTGGTCGCCGCCAAGGTCCCAGCCCTAGTCCGCAGGAGCGGAGCGGCACACGGCCCCATGCACACACCTCGGGCAGTCCGCTCGGCAGCAGCCAGCGCCGCCCTTCGCTGTCCTCTGGGGTGGTGGGCAGCGGGCGTGGGGTTGGCGGCGCAGGCCGTGGAGGGGCTCACCGCGGCGCCTCGCCAGCCACTGCGGCGGCGCGTGGTCGTGGGCGTGGACGCTCTGTTTCTCCGCCCCGCCTTTCTCCGCAAGCGGTGGCGGCACCCGGTCGTGGTGGGACGCCTGGCGGGCCGACGCGTGGCCGTGGACGCGGTGCGCCGGTCGGTCGAGGTCGTGGACGTGGCGGTGCGGCCAGTTCCATCGCCTCACCGGGGGCACGCAGCACGGCCAGCACGCCGGTGTGGAAGCAGGTGGGTTCGACGGCCTCCACGGCGGTGAATTCGCCGAGGCGCGAGGCGGGACCAGCCGCGGCCGGCGCGTCTCCTGGCCGTCCCCCTGCTCCGGCGGGTCGGCGTCCCTCACAGCCTCCTGGACCCGCCGGTGCACCGAGTGCACGCGCCGGCAGCGCATCACGTCCGCGCGTTCAGCCGGGACTTCTCTACGGCTCCCTTCTCCCGACCGCCTCGCCACGAACGGCCTTTGTCGTCGACGACCCCTACTCGCTCGCCAACAACGATGCCGCAGCCTTTCAGCAGCTCATGATACAGCAACAGCAGCAGCAACGGATGGCAGCGGGCTACGGCGGGGGCTTGCCAATGAACCCCGCATGGGGAGGTCAGCCGACCATGGGATCGGGGCCGTCGCGTGTGGGGCCAGGTCCACTGGCCACTCCGACAACGGCGGTTGGCAACACGGTGTCACCGGAGAGGCCCGGCAGTCTGGCGGTGGTGGGCCACACCGGTGATGTGCAGCAGCTGGTGTGGAAGTCGGGCAGCTCGGCGGTGGTCATGGGCCGTAACTGGCACATCCCGTCTGCGCCGCGTGCGGAGCCATCACGCGGTGCCTCCGCGGCGGGGGTCAGTCACGTCGGAGGCGGCAGCGCGGCGGGTATACTGATGAACACGAGCCACAACACGACCGTGGACGCGGGGGCGGGTGGGTACGGGGGCGGGGGCGCCTCTCCACCACCTCAAGCGCCATCTCAGCCACGGCAAACGTCTGGAACTCCTGCGATGACGATACAAGTACCCACGGACTACCGGATGCCCACCGTGTCGTCGCTGTCCCCGTCCGCGGCCGACCATCGGCGTGTGAGTTACGGTGCGGCATCGACGCTCCCGGTGGGGGCGAGTGCAATAACGCCAACACGCGCCGCCGTCGCTGCGAACGCGAGCACGCCGGCACAACGGTTCGGCATTACCGCCCTTTCGTCGTGAGTCACAGAAGATTAAAGGGAAGAGCACCGTCCCTCTGGTGCCGGCTCCTGTGTGAGTGGTACATTGGGTATGTGGTGGTGTCGCCTTTTATCTTCTCCGGGGCTGGGTTAATCGTGTGTGTGTGTGTTTCTTTGTGCTCTTCATTCAGATGCGCTGTACATGTTACGCGTATATTAGAGTTTGCTTGTTGTGATTGTTTTCAATTTTTGTGAGAGCAAAGTGGCCGTTGGAGCGTCTTGATCACGCACACGATCCTGTGGTAGAGCACCGGGGCGTGTGCGTGTGTGGCCTCCTCCATGGCATCGCGCAGGTGCACGCTTATGTGGGTCGGCGCAGGGAGGGAAGACCACGGCGATTCTTTTTTTTTCACTGTACATTTACCGACTCTTCCTTGTTTTTGTTTTGTTTCTCCATCTCTGTCGCGGGAAGTGAACTGTGTCATTCTTTAGAGAAGGCGGCGCGACTTTTTTCCTGCTCGCTTTGCGGGCACGTTCCTTCATGGTACGTGTGGGTGTGTGTACTTGTGTGTGTGAATGCCGCTTGCACTCACTCTCTCTCTTTCACTCCTCCGCCTCAGCGAAGTCAGTGAGCGAAGAAGATGAAGGGGAGTGGTGCGTAGAATGAGTAGACAAGATAGATTTGCCTACCACCATCCTTTGCCTTTCAAATACACCCGCAGACTAGTACCGCAAATTGAGCCTGTCCTTTTGGGGGTTGAGTGGCTCACACGTTCTCTCTCGCGTGTGTATTGCCGCGTCAGGGATGGGAAGAGGGGGGTGTCCTCCCCTACCATACACCAGCAGCTTAGCACACTCGCGCACATTTATGTGCAACTGCCTGGTAGATTCGAGTATTCGGGGTCGCCTGTTCATCAACTGTGAGTGCGTCGCGGATAGCTGCTCCTCTCACGGCGGCGCTCTCTTCGCCTACTGACCTCTCTCCCACCTACGTTTACGGATGTGTGTAGACGTCTCGTCATTTGAATTTCTCTCATCCACCTTCTCTTTCCCTCTCCTTCAGTACGAAAAAAAAAAAAAGAACTCACGGAACGTGTCTGTGTAGCCGAATCCGAACTATAGAATATTGTTGATTTTACAAACACGAGTGTGGGCGTGTGTGGCACCGGCTGTCTTGCTCAAGTTGTACTTCCTCCTTTTTTTTCGTGGTCTTTCGTTTAACTTCTCTCTTTCCTACTCACGCCGCATAGATCGTTCTTCTTCACACACACGCACACGCGCGAAGAAATAATGTCTGCTGTGCCTGTCACCGACTCGCAGGCGCCGTCGCCACAGCGCTCGCAGCTCTGGGCTGACAAGTACAAGCCGCGCACGGTGTCGGAGATGTGCTACCCTGTCTTTGCCAATAAATTGAAAGAGTGGCTAGAAGTTTTTCAGCCTGCTGGCACGGGAGACCCAAAGCGATCCCGCGCGGTGCTTCTCTCAGGACCACCGGGCATTGGCAAGACCACTACCGTCTATGTGGTAGCGAATGAGCTTGGCTTGTCGGTGGTGGAGTACAACGCAAGCGACTTCCGTAGCCGCAAGTCCCTGCGCGAGCACGTCTCGGGCATCACAGACAACCGCACCTTCGCCAACGGTGCGTCGTCTTATACGAATGCCGTGCTGCTAATGGATGAGGTCGATGGCTGTGATATCGGCGGTGTCGGCGAGGTGATTGAGATGATCAAGGTCACTCGTTTGCCCATTCTGTGCACGTGTAATGATCGGTGGCACCCGAAGCTGCGATCGTTGCTGAACTATGTGGAAGACATGCGCTTTACCCGCCCGCCGTGCCACATCGTGGCGAACTACCTGTGCGACCGTGTGCTGGCGCGGGAAGGTGTGGCACTCTCCAAACCGCTCTTGCAGGATGTCATTAAGCGTTCCGGCTCTGACATTCGCAACATGCTCAACAACCTTCAGATGTGGTGTCTCAACCGGCGCACCTTGGAAGCACGCGAGCTGGCCGAGTGCGCGGTGCAGTCCGCCAAGAACGGGGACGTGGGGATCTTTGCCTCCGCCGAGTACTTCCTCCTTCAAGGGACCTCGAAAGGCGAGCGGCACAGTATCGAAGAGATGGAGCGGTGCTACTACAACGCCGACCTGCTCGATGCGTTTGTCCAAGAGAACTACCTCCACTTCAATCCAGAGCGACTGGATGGCCGCGACTGGTTAACGGCCGTATCGCAAGCCGCCGCCTCCATCTCGAGGAGCGACGCACTGCAGCGGATGATGTACCTCGAGCAGAACTGGTCAGTCTCGCGGAGCTACGTGCTGCACTCCAGCATCGCCCCGTGCGTCTACACGCGTGGCAAGTACGAAACCTTCTTGTCCGGTCCGCAAGCTGGCTTCGATTTTCAGCACATGCTGAAGTTTCCTTCATGGCTCGGTAACTACTCCACGACAAACAAGAACAAGCGGCTGTTGCGGTGTTTGGCCATTCAGGCCTTGAACCCCCTCAAAGGAATCAGCGGCAATCAGGAAGATGTCGCCACGGACTACATTCCCCTGGGCTTCGAGCGCCCCTTGACGGCGCCTCTCGTGACGAAAGACAAAGAAGGTATTCCCGATGTCATCGCCTTTATGGATCAGTACCGCCTGCTCCGAGATGACTGGGACCTAGTGCAGCAGATCGGTCACTTCAAGCACATGAAGTCTTCCGCTCGCATTGCCCACCCCGCGGCGGGCCCCACCACTGGCGCCAGCATCGCCACCGCCACTAAGTCTGCCTTTACGCGTGAGTTCAACAAAACGCACCGCTTCGAGAGCTTTGCCAAGACAGCGCTCACGAAGATCGCCGGCACCGCCGCGAAGGTCGTCGAGAACGAAGAAGAAGAAGATGCCGGGGAGAACACGCAGAGCGACGATATTAGCGCGTTCATCAAGAAGGAAGGCAAGAAAAAGGCGCCTGCGACGTCCAGCGCGGCAAAGAAGAAGTCGTCACCTGCGGCAGCCAAGGCTGCAAAGTCGGCACCAAAGCCGCGCGCCAAGAAGTCCGCCACGCCCTCCGTCAAGAAGAGCCCCGTGAAGAAGGGCAAGCGCGCTCGCAGCGAGAGCAGCAGCGCAAGCGAAGAGAGCTCCTTCATTGTGAGCGACAGTGATTAAATGGGGCGTCTCTGAGCGCCGTGATCAGCCCGTCTCTCTTTCTCTTTCTGCCCTTCGTTTTTCCTGTTGTTGCTGCTACGAGAGCGTGTCCGCCCTATGAATCGAAGAAGGCAGGAGAGGGCGTGTGCAACGGTTCCCTCGTCCCCGCCCTCCGGTACGGTGGTGGGTGGGGTTTCACTCAGTTTTTTTTTTGTTGTTGTTGGACACCGATCGCTGTTTCGAATCCCAGGTTAAAGGAAATGCTGGAGTCGTTGCCTGCATCAGGACCGGTGTCGCTGTATCTGGCGTGAAACACCACGGAAGCAGCACTACGCCGATGCTATCCTCACAGCGGTCTCTCTCTCTCTTCTAAAAAAAAAGGGGTGTTCTTGGGGTACTGGCGTACCGTCTGTCGGTCACGTGTTCCGTCCGTGCTGTTGTTGCGTTGTGTGTGATATCTCGTCATCCTCTGGGCTGTGCTTCCCCGTCTATCTTGCCTTGGTTCCATCTTTTTTTTTTCTTTTGTAAATCACCTTCCGAGGCTTGTTACATCGCCAGGCAAACCAAAAGTAAAGAAAGTAAAAACAGGCACGCAGACACAACCTTTTCGCGTTTGGCGAGAAGGTCATGCCAATGCCGCACCTCGCTCCCGTGAAGCCTGTGGAGCATGTGAAGGTTGGGGCGTACCGCTTCCCTCTGTACTCCCATCCGCTCTTTCGTGTGCGACTCGCCGAAGATGCGTACGTCGAGAGGCGCGTTCAGGCGTGTCTGCAGGACCCATCGCTGTACACCGCCATGAACGACGTGGTGGAGGCGTTGCTGGCACAGGGTCGTGAAGGTGCGTCGATGGACGACATCCAGCAGCTTATGGAGACCCAGCTTGGTGGGCTGGACTCGTACTGGCTGCCACAGCCCCAGCCGACAGGCGCCAGCACGCCACAAGTCGGCGTGAAGGACGCCTCAGCGGCATTGCCGAGCTTGACATCCGCATACGTTGGTCCGTGGAGTAGTCCAGTGAGTCGAGGGCACGCTTCGAGCCGAGGCGTGCCCCGCTACGAGACCGCAGAGAAGGCCGCCACGCGGCAGGGTCTCTTTCTGTCCAGCGCACACGACGCGCTCGCGCCATCAAGGACGCATCGACCAGTGTCGAAGGCAGCAGCGGGTGTGCGGGACCCATCCACCGAGTACGTCTCCTCGGTCGACGATGCGGGTGCATCGACGGCACTTTCGACGCGCAACTACTTCACGCTGCCGACAGTCACGCCGAGCGTGGTGCCGGCTCACGACTACGTGCCTGCGGGTCCCGACAGCTTTAGCAGTGGCCGTGCGCCGCCTCGTCAATTCGTATCCACAGCAAACGCCGACTCCAGTACGTGTCAGACACGCTCAACGTTGGCGGACGCCACTGATAGTACTCGGTTCCACTCAGTGGCACGTGCGTCGGCCTCGCTGCCCCAGTGGCGTGGTGCCTGTCGTGACGCCGTCTACTCGCTCCTGCACATTCGTCTGCAAGAGGCGGTTGATCAGGATGCGTCTGGTGGGGAGTACAGCAACCGCCAGACGCGCATGCTCCACGCGATCGCTGAGGCACGGGAGCGGCAACGAGCACTCGATGGGAATGCTCTCGCCGCGTTGGCACCAGCGAGCTACGCCGGGCTGGACGTTGTGTTGGACGGTAACTCAACGTGCCTCAGCCGACGCACGCACGCGGGTCACGGTGATGAGCGCGTGAAGATCATGGAGCGCAGTCGGGCTCTATGTGCGCAGCAGCAGCCACAGCAGACGTTGCTTCGCACGGTGGCGTCTCGCAAGCACGCGTCGTCGTCGTCATCGGCAAAGGCCTCTGTGCAGAGCGTGAAGGCACGGCGCATCGCCGCGCAGCATCAGCGCACCATTGCCCAAGAACAGACACGACGTGAGAACGACGGCGAGCAAGAGGCCCGGCGACGTGAGGGCCTCGAACGATCCCCAGCGTGGTGGTGACACCTCTGTCATCTCATGTCATGTGCGCGTCGTGCCGGTCATGGAGCAGTCCCCCCCCCCCAAGCTCCCTTTTTTTTCTTTCTTCTCCCTTCGCCTCCACCACTGTACGGTCCTGCGAGTGTCTGGAAGGGTATGTACACTAGACTCTTGTTGGTTGAATCACTGCACTGCACGGTGATTTCTGACCCCTGAGCGCCTCCTCTCGTGCTTTCTTATTCTTTTTGTGTGTCTATTCATGGCGCGCACACGCAACAAAGGAAAGAGAGTCGAATCCCCAATGACGTGCCTGTGCCTGCTACGACAGTGGTCGAGCACATCACGAGTAAATGCACTGTCGCTAACACGTTTGACGAAACGTATGCGCGGGCGTGTGCGGATGTGTACCTCTCTGTGGTGTGTACCCGCAGCATGTGCGCTTCGTTTCCACCCATCCTGAATTCATCTCATGTTCCCTCAACGTTGAAAAAAAAAATCTGTAGGCAAGGTGTGGTTCTCGCACAGGCATTAGTCATTCCAGCTGTATCAACTCCACTCCAGAGGGCGAGGACGTGTGCCCATGAGCAAGCCTTCGGCGAAGAAGAAGGGTCTCTCCATCGAGGAGAAGGTCTTGAAGGTAGAAGCATGGTTTCACAAACACCCAAGCCCGTACACACTGAAGGAGCTCATGGCGCTCATTCCGCGTGCCACCGGGGTTATATTCCAAAGTATCGAAGAGTGTGTTGAGCTTCTTGTCTCAGAGGGTCGTGTGTGCCAAGACAAGGTTGGCGTGCACACTCTTTTCTGGTGGTTTCCAACGACGGATGCGCAGCGGCAACATCAGCTATCCAGGCAAGAGGCGGGTACATGCGCTACCTCGTCGCGTACCAGGCAAGGGGTGATGGACAAGGTCACGGAGGCCCGCGCACAGCTTCAGGCGATGTCGCTGTGTGAGTTGGAAGCCTTGTGCGCGGAATTAGAAGCAACGTCGTCGCAGCTCCAGGCTGCACGGGAATCCCGACTGCTGGCTATAGGCAGTCCGGAAGACTGTCAACGCGATGCAGCTGTGCAGAAGGCACTTCTCCAAGAGAAGCGGGTGTGCCAGCAACGGATCGACGTCCTCGCCATGTACGACACGGGTTTCCTCCAGACACTCCAAGAGCGCACGCAGATGGCACTGAGCGCGGCAAACCGCTGGACCGACAATTTTTTTCTTCTCGAGCAGCACATCACCTCGACGATGGGCCTCAGTGCACACGAGATCAGGCAGTCACTGAACGTGCCAGTGGACCTCGACTTCATCGAGGCGCTCGACCACGTGGCGAAACCGGGCAACGCCACCGCACCAGCTCTCAACGGCGCAGTGGCAGATGCAGTCGTTGTGCGGGAGGAACGTACGCCTGTGGTCGACGCACTCTGCACTGTGCCTGCTCTGGAACCCGCGACCGTGGAATCACCCAGTGCTGCGGTGGTGCCCACGCCGACGCTGCCCGAGCCTGTCGCCTCGACATTACACAAGCGCAAGTCGCGAGGCACCAAGGCGGCCGTAAAGGGGACGGTGGTGCCAGCTGCCCCCGTCGATGGTGGTGCGGCTCATGTTGACATTGTCTCGATCGCTGCAGGGGAGAAAGGGGCAGACGTGCCTGCCAGCAGAGTCCGCAAACGTAAGCGTGCGTGACCCGCTCCTTCCACAGCGTCCGAGTAGAAGCGTCACCGATGGTTGTGTCACTGCCGGATCTCGTTCTTTTTTTTTAATTTGTGTGTTTTATCCTGCTACTGCTAGCCTTGTTTTATCTTTTTTTGTTCATTTTTCGTTTTTTGTTTGCGTCGCTGTATTCCGTTCAGATGAATCCACGTAACTTCCCCGCACACAGACGCTCGCGCGCACGCATCTGCGTGGCGACTGAGCTTGTCGTTGTTGTTTTGTGTGATCAATCAGAAAGGAGTGGTCTCTACAGCGCCGGCTCGCGAGCTTTCACTTCCCTGACTTTGTTACCTTTTCTCTTCTCTTCCTTTTCCACGTCTTCCTGCATATATGCCTATGTGTGTGTGAGAGGTGGTAGTCACAACACAAATAGTCGTTGTTAAGCGTCATCGCCTTTTTGGCCGCGAGCCTTGCGATGCCTACTCTGCGGGTGCTTCGCTGTATCATCAGCTTCTACCCGCCCACCACCGTGGCGGCGCGTCTCACGGCGTCCTCACCCATCTGTGAAGACGAGGAAGTCGACGATGAGAGTGAAGCGAGGCTCGACGAGATGCCTGAGCGTGCGTCGTTCGCCTTGGCACTGTCCACGCCGTCAGTGAGGTTCTTGGTGGAGAAGGCGTGCGGCTATGCGGTGGGGGATGTCGACCTCGTAGGGCTTTCCTACCATGAGCTGTGCGAGCACGACGTGCGTACCTGGACACATCGATTCTGTCACCAGGAAGACGGCGAACAGGATGACGACGACGACCAGGACGGCGAGAAAACACCGGAGCTGACGGCACTGCGTCAGCGTGCCTCGCCGTTCAGGACAGTCACACACGCTGTCTTCGATGACAAGGAGTTTCTCTACTCGCGTTGGGTTGAGTGTAGTGGACTACGGATGGCCACCGCACTGGCGTGGTGGCTGACAAGGCCGCTGACTCTGACTGAGGTGAACCACGGTAACAGCAGCAGTGCGCTTGCCGCTGCGTCGCTGCATCTCTCACTGCATCACACGTACGCCGCGACGCCATTTGCCGGCCTCGGCATCGCCACTCTCGTCAAGTCACTGTCGGTGGTTGGTCGCCAGAGCAACCTGAGCACAATCGCCGAGTGTACCCAGCTCCGTAGCCTAACGCTGAGCGACTGCGGCAGCGAACTCTCTTCGTGGTTGAGCACGCTTCCGCAACACGCGCCAGGACTCGCCAGTCTGCGGGTCCGTGATAGCCTTCTCGATGACGTGAGCTGGGTTAGTCATATGCCGAAGCTTCGCCGTGTGAGTTTTGCCGCATGCTTCTCGTTGGTGGACGCGAGCCCGCTGGCGGCGTGCACCTCACTGCTCAGCGTGGACGTCTCCTTCTGCGCTGGTCTCGAGTCGGTCGCCTTCATTCACGAACTGCCGCAGCTGCGCGTGTTGAACCTACAGGAAACACCGCTTCAGATCACCGATGACCTGGCCGAGGAGGTGAGCACGCTGCGTGCGTTGAACGTGAGCGACTGTGCGTGGCTCGCGCACGCTGACGGAGCCCACTGGAGGGCGACACTGCGCCACCTTGATGTGCTGCTCGCCAGTGGCACCCCCGTCAATGCCTGGCTGCCGCACGTGTGTGCCGTGAATGTGCTCAACCTCAGCTACTGCGCCGGTCTCACGGAGATTGCACCGCTCGGCACGTGTTTGTCGCTGCGTGTGCTGACGCTGACGGGCTGCTCGAACATCGAATCGATCGAGCCCGTCCTTCTCGGCTGCCCTGCGTTAGAGGTGCTCGACATGGCGAATTGCGCGAGCATCGCAGCGTTGTTCCACGGTGACAGACCACCCCCGGTGTCCTTGTCGGTTCGTCTTCGTGAGCTCTACGCTCGCCACTCCGGCCTCTGTGATGTGCGCCACGTACAGGCACTGCGGCAGCTGGCCGTTCTCGATGTGACAGGGTGCAGCGGGATCGAGGACCTCTCCATGCTAGCAGGGATGCCGCGGTTGGAGAAGGTCTGGGCCGCGCAAACGAGTGTGACCAACACCGACTGGACGGCGTCGTGTCCACGGCTGCGTGAGTTTATCTGGGACGGCGAGGAATAGGCGGTGAAAGGGCCAAGGGGTGGAGGTGGCCAAGACGGGAAAAAAAAGGTATAGTGTGTACGTGTGTGTGTGAGAGAGAGAGACAGCCTCGTTCGTACCCCGCGGTCATTTCAGACGCCTTGGCGGTAATATCATCACTCACTCTAGCGAGTGCAGAGGATTTAACAGGAGCGGCAAGGAAGGGGAAGCGCACGCATAGGCCTCCACGCCTCCGCCAGTGCGTTTGAGCCATCCGATAAGACGGACGACTCACAGCGGCAGTTTCTCGGAGACGCCCTGTGGACCCCTCCCCCGGCTTGCTTAACAGCGCACTCATCAATGCTCATTCTCTCTCTCTCTTCTCGTCTTTTCCATTTTTTTTCTCTCTCGCACACGCTTGTCACTGCCTGTTGGCACCGCATGTATGCCTCAACGAAATAGCGCGGTACACTAGCTGTTGTGGTGGTTGACCGCGAGACTCCGTCATCCCCGCCCCACGACAGTGTTCATCCCGCCGTTTCGGTCTCGCCACGAGAGCACCCACACGTGATGGCGTCCGTGCCACCACACCTTGGACCCGCGGCAGGTTCCGCAGCTGCCGCCATGTCAGAGAGAGTGCTCGCTGTCTCATCCGACACGGCTGAACGAGTCTGTGGTGCGGCCGCTCTCCTCCGCATCACACCAGATGCGCTAATCAGACGACTGCTTGGGGACTTCTACAACGCGCTCGGTGGTCTACCAACCGACCTTATTCTGCGCATTTTTGCTTTCCTCGACTACTCAACGGTAGCCTCCGTCGTGAGTGCGGTGAGCAAGCGGTGGGCAGCCGTGCTGCAGCGTGACCCGGCCCAGCAAACCAGCTCATTGCGCCAAATGCACGGCATCCACCTCCTCGACCCGGTACGTGGTATTTTCTACTATCCACGCGCGCTGAAGCGGGTGCAGATGGGGGCGGACAGCGCGGGCGGACGGCTGGCTTTGGGCAGGAAGCCGGACGGTACGGGGGGCGGCGCGGGCGCCTCCGGTCTGCCGTCCTTTAGCTTTCTCACCGTGGACGTCCGCACTCAGGATGTGCGCAGCCTGCCGTGGGCCTCGGTGAAGCACATTGTCCGCCAAGCCACTGAGGAGGAAAAGCTGGTGTACGGCATGGTGCGCACCCCCAGCTTGCAGATGCCAGAGAGTCCGGTGCTGATGCAGTCGGCCATGGTGGCACACAATCGCCTCATTTATCTCTTTGGTGGCCAGACGTACGAAGGCATTGTCGTGAACCGGTGCTTCTGCTATGACCCCTGCGCAAAGCGGTGGCAGTCGTTGCCCCCGCTGCGCGTCAAGCGTGCCTCGGCAACGGCCGCAGTGCTCGTGGGCAAGGTGTACGTCTTGGGTGGTTACGGGGAGGAGGAGCAGGTCCTCGACTCGTACGAGGTGTTCGACCTCGCCACCAACACCTGGGAGCGGCCACCGCGGCAATGGCTTTTGCCCTCTCACGACTCTCTCTCGGAGGTGTCTGCCAGCGACGGTGTTCCCAGTGCTGCCGCGACGGGCACCCCCCATGGCGACCGGCACGCCAAGAACCACTCACCCCACGCGCCGAGTGCCGGGCCAGTCGACCCTGGCCCGTTCCGCATGCCGGACACGCTCTGCGGTGCGGCTGTCGTTGCGTACAAGGACGTGCTCATCCTCGTCGGAGGGTTCCGCCAGTACATTGCCCCCACCGAGACTGCCGTGCACTACTCAGGGTTGAGCAGTGTGGTGTCCACGCCGTTGAACGCCAGCACCAGCCGAACGCGCATGGTGCCCTCCGTGTCCACAAGCTCGATGGAGGCGGCGGGTGCGGCGGCGCTGGCAGAGATCGCCGCACGCCGCGGCCGTCCCTCGCCATCCGCCACCAGCAGCGCCGCGGAGGTGTCCACACTCGAGGTGCCCGCCGCGTCCGGCGCCGTCGGTCAAGACAGCCGCCCCGCGCCGCTCCTGCCCCTGCCGCGGCGGCCCAGCCTCAGCCTGGACGGTCCCAGCAGTGCGGAGCGGTCTGTGTGGATCTTCTCGCCGCGTCTGGGGGTGTGGTGGCTCGGCGGCCCGGCGCTGCCCAGCCCACGGGCGTTTGGCAGTGCCGCCGTGTTGGCTTTCCCTGGTACACTCGGAACGTGTTTGTGTTACTTCGGCGGCTGTGCGAGTGCGGAGCAGCCGGAGACGGCCATGCTTTACATCCCACTGAACGAGGCGCCTCACCGACCAACGGACAAGGTCCCCGCAGACCTGTTCGCGTCCTCATCGTCGCCGTCGTTGCCCCACCGCTCGATACCCAGCGATGAGGCCATCATGAAGACATACTTCCGCGACCCTCACCGTCTGACGTGGCACCGCCACTTGCGCATTCCCCTCGGCGGCGCCTTCACGTCCGCCGCGGTGATCGGCAAGGACTCTGCGCGCAGCGTCGTTCTCAGTGCGTTTTACCCGACACCGAACATCGGTTTCTGCCATGTCGGCCGATTGTTGCCAGCCGAGACGACGGCAAGGCCCGAGTGGAGTGCGCAGTCGCCGCGACCGTCGTCCAGCGCTGGGTCGGTGACGATGAGCACGTCTTCGTCGACGGCAACGTTGTCTCCGGTCGGGCTCGACGGGGACGGCAGTGAAGGAGACCACGCTTTCGCAGCCGGCGGTGATCACGCCGTGAGAAGGCTGAGCCCAGCCTTGCTGCGTGTAGGTGGCCAGGGAACCGTCCCGCACGACGCCAGCGCCGCCTTCTCCGTCGAGGCGACACCCGTGCGTCGAGATCAGCGTCGTGATGTTCAGCAGCTGCTGCGCACGGCCGTCGACGCGGCATCGCAGCACAAGCCGCGCAACCCACAGACGGTCGGCGACGAGCAGCAGTGGCACCTGGCCCCGCTCTCGGAGGTGAAGGTGCGCGACGACATCACGGGACGGCCACTCATGGACCGTGTGTCGTGGCGCATTCAAGCACTCAACGCGAAGACCATTGTAGCCATTGAGTAGAAGCACACGCGTGACGTCACTGGCCCATGCGAGTGAGGCTGGCGACTCGGGTGGGAGTTGACACATTCGTCTCGATTATTCTTTGTTTCCCTTTTTTTTTTCACCTTTCTACATGCTCTTGTCCTCGTGAGTGATCATCGTTGAGAAGCTGTGCTTTGGCTTTTTTTTGTATTCTCTTGTTGCGTGCGCCTGGTCGCTCAGGTGACTTGTGTCGTGACTGACACTCAATGCCTGTAGGAGGGGTGAAAAGGACCGCGTGTGAGGCCGTCACGTGACGGTGTTAATACGCCGTTCAGCTGCGGTTTAGCCTCCCCCCCCCCTCCTTTTTTTTCTCTTCCTCTCCCCTTTCCCACAGACGCCACGTCATTCTCCACCTCTCCACCATCTACGTTCTGCTGATAAAGTCCGATATACACATACACCGTACCCAGCACTCTTGTCCGTTCTCATGGCTGCGACCACCGTCAAGGAGGCCATTGCGCGCTACGAGGACTTCGAATGGAAGCAGCGGACGGAGAATCTCTCTGAGGCAGAGCGGGAAGCCTTCCCCAAGGTGGTGGCCGCGCAAGAAGAGAAGGTGCTGCTCATCGGCTTGCTGCCGCCGATCGTGAAGATGGATAAGGAGATCGCGACGCTCAAGGAGTGCGTGCACCTGGGCCTTAGCACGAACGCGATTGAAAAGATCGGGCCTGGTCTGAAGGAGCTCAAAAAGCTCAAGGTGCTCTCTCTTGGCCGAAACAGCATCCGCAAGCTGGAGCAGCTCGACCTCCCGCAGCTTGAGCAGCTCTGGGTGTCGTACAATCGCGTAGACAAGCTGACTGGCCTGGACAAGCTCAAGAACCTCAAGGTGCTGTACATGAGCAACAACCTCATTAGCAGCTGGACAGAGATTGATCGCCTGGCGAGCCAGTGCCCCGAGCTGACGGACGTGCTGTTTCTCAACAACCCCATCCAGACCAGCGCAGCAAGCATGCAGGCGTATCGGTACATGGTGCTTCAGCGGCTTCCCAAGCTCACCCGCCTTGACGGCACAGTGGTGGACCCTGAGGAGAAGGAAGAAGCTGACAAGCGCCGATAAGCACTGATGCCGTCCCCATGCGACGGTGCGAGAGGGAGAACGGGAGAGAGAGAGAGAGACAGACGTGGAACGCACAGAACACACACGCACACAGCTTGTCAAAAGGAGGAAGCGGAAGAGGAGGCTGGGGACTGACGCATCCACTGCAAACCGCTGCTCTTCTCGTTGTTACTCATCCCTTCTCTCACCTCTTGTGCTCGACCCGTCGCGGTGACTTCGTAAGCAAAGTTGTTGTTGTTATTCTTCTTCCTCTCTCTTTCTTCAAGCGTTTGGCGACCGATTTTTTTTTGTTTCTCTCGTCAACAGGTTGGATGTAGATACTCACACACGCGCTTGCGCACACACGGTGCAAGTGAATGACAAGGATGAACAGACAGCCCGTGAGGCAGCGGTCGATCGTCTTAACCACCCAAGACTAGGGCGTAGACGGCCGCCGTGAACTGGCACTTGGGTTGTGTGAGCGTGTATGCACATGTGAGTGAGTGTGCTCACTGGACCGGTCGTGCAAATATCGTGTGCGTTCCTGTGAACAAGTCAGGGCGACGGCACAGCAGTGCATAGCGTCATCATAAGAGGCACATACACACCTGCTAATTACTGCGGCATTATTCATCCCCGTGATGAGTTTCGCTGTTGCCAGGTTTGCCGTCCTCTTAGCCTCCCCTACGTTACTTATCTTCTCTCTCTCTCTCTCTTGCCTCTTCTCAGCTTGTCTGTGTGTGTGTAGGTTGGTGGGTAAGTCACGGAAGTCACTGTCATGCACAGGGTTTCTGCATCCACCTCCTCCAGCTCCACGGGTCCTGTTCGCATCCATCTTTGCGATGAGTCCTTTAGCTTCCGTGTGTCGTTCGCGGATGCGTATGTGATGCCTGTGCGGAGTCAGCCGTCTCACCAGGCGGACAAGGCAGGCAGCGACGCGACGGACACTGATGGCTCCGGTGCGTGTCCCGACGACTGCTATCCGCGGGCGACTGTGGTATCGGCCTACGCACCCATGAAAGTTGATACGCCGGAGACGGCGACACAGCCCCGCGACAGAAGCAGTGGGCACGTGAAACAGGGAAGTGACGAAGCGCCGTCACCGTCGACGGCTCTCACGCGCTCCCCGTTGGCGTGGCGATGTCCGATCTGCGGCACACTCGAGACCGAACACCTTTATTGGGTCGCACAGGGCTTACGGTCGTCTTCGTCAGTCCCGTCGCTGACCGCTGGTGAGGCGACGTCGGTCACTGACCGCCGAACAGCCAAGCTACTGGCGCGAAAGCGTGCCAAGGCGCAGATGCAACGGCGTGCGTTGGTCGTGTCATCGACGTGCACCTGGTGCCATCTCTGTCCTCGTTGCGGCGGCGGCGGTGGCCTCGGGTCAGGTGCACGAGCCTCCCCCTCTCGCGAAGCTCAGGTGTCCTCGCAAGGCATCCCCACAGCCGGTCTGCAGACACGCGTGAATCGCGCCATGCACTACACTGCGGAGTGCGCCTACTGCCAGTGGAGCAGCTATCGCAGCTTCTCAGAGATGCAGGACCTCGTGCAGTACTTGCAGGCCATGTCGCCTTCGCAGGCACCGGTGCTGCGCGCGTGGCGCCGCTCTCAGCGCGATATGTGGACGCGTCTCACGGCACACCCGCGCTTCTTCGAAGAAGGCACGCTTGCCGCGCCGGCGACGACAAGTCTCAGCTACTCGCGCCAAGCTTGGGAACAGCTTCTACGGCTCGGGCGCGAACGCCGGCGCGCGGCGGCCTCTGAAATCCAGTCGTCAGCCGCAACCGACACGCTTGCGCACGAGTCCGGCGACGTCTATGCGGAAGCTGTTCGTCAGGCCGGCTCCACACACCGGGCAGTTGTGTTGGAAGCGCTCAGAGGCGCGTGCCAACGGGTGCACGAGGCCACGTATTACAATCCGAAACCGAGCAGCGAGGGTGTGTGTGGTGCCCACTTGCCAGACGCTGGTAGACCCAGTTACGCCGCCTTCACGCCCATCGCGGTCATCGGTGAAGCCGTGCAGGCACGCCTCTTGTCACGCTCGGCGCCGCTTCTTGGGTCAAGCACAGTGCACAGTGCCACGAGCATTGAGGAATCCCCTGAGGCGGCGCTTGTGGCTCGGACCCAGCAAGCCCAGCACGGCCTGCACCGTGAGTTCATCATTCGCCCTGGTATGACCGCCGAGAGTGTGGCCGCCCTGCTACGACCCGCAGCGGGCTTGGTGGAAGAGACCCCGGTGAGAAGCGACGCGAGTCCCGCACTGGCATCAGGCGCGGCGGTCTTCTCCCGCCCGGTGTTAGTCACGCCATCGCGCACGGGTAAACCCGCCTCCCACAGCCCGCAAGCGTCCTCGCCGCTGGTGTCGTCACACCCTGAGTCGGCGTCCACGCCTACCCCTGGACGCCTCCACGTCGCAGGCGAGACACCCAGCCGGTTGGATGCGCTGCCACCTCACCTGGCGAGCTTTCTAGAGGAGCAGGCATCCTTGGAGTCGCAGTACGCGGCGCGGCCACCACACAACGTCGCGTCACTGTCAACACCCGACCGCACCGAACGTGCGTCACCGACCTCCGACAGGCCGTGGATTCCAACGCTGCTCGCGTACTTCGTGGGATCTCCACACAAGACGCCCGTAACGGCGCTGAGCGTCGAATCCACTGTGCAGGCGACGGGTGTGCCCGCGCTGTCAGCCACGGCGACCAACGCCCTCACCGCGTCGTGCCCATCGCAGGTGGCCGTCAAGGACGCGGCACTGCGTTTGGTTTTTCTGCTGGGTGTCTCCCTGAGCGCTCAGCCAGACACGGCGACCGTCGTGGAGCGCTGGTCGGCTCTGTTGTCCGCTCGCTTTGGCACGACACCGAGGACGGGTTCACTGCCGCCGCAGGACAGGGAAGACGGCGAGGGACACAGTGGATCGGATGAAGACGGCGATACCGCCTCCTCCGCGGCGCCGCCGCCACTGACCGCGCAGGCCATGGCACTAACAAGCTCCTCACGAGCACGTCGGGCACTCCCCCTAATGGTCCCGCTGAGGCGCGTGGCGCTCTGTCTTCTACCGCACCTCCGCTACCTGAATACGACCTGCGCATACGCATCCTCGTCGCTATCGGCGGGTCGTTCGCCACTCTCCGGTGGACGCCGCGTTGTGCATCAGATGCATTTTCAGTTCAGCAACTACGGGATGAGTGACGTGCTCATTGAGCGCATCACCCTGGTGCGCTGTGGTGGCTTCCCGGAGGGCAGCTGCGTCGGTCTCTGGACTACCGCGGACACCGCCGCACACGACCCGGAGGCTGACACCCAGGCCGAGGAGCTGTGCTCGCACCTGATCGACGAAGTGCAGCTCGACAAGGCCGGTGCATGGACGCGCACCGCTGCCGTCACTGGTGCCTCTGTTCCGTCGCGGCAGCCACCACGTGACGGTGCGGCGCAGTCCCTCAGCGGGTGGTGTCGACTGATACCAAGGCACGCGATGGAAAAGGCTGACGAGCCAGTTGCGGGGTGTCGGCGTGGTGTGGCCGCCTCCGCCCTTCAGCGATTGCGTGGGTCTGCCTTGACAGAAGCGCACACTTCGACACCGCCGCCTCTGTCGACCGCAGCACCGCGTCTGGCATCGTTGCCGCTGGCCTTCTCGCTGAGTACACCGATGCCGGCCGACGGCTCGCTGACAGTCTTCGCGACGGCAACGAGCGGACCGCCTCCGTGCTCACTTGGCATTCGCGTCGAGGCCGTGGTGCACCTCCCTGAGCCAGCGGTGCCACCGGCTGTGGCAAGCGTGTGGCGCACACACGTGCCGGAGGCTGATCGACAGCGGGTGTCCGGTTACCACCGCGTGTCCTTCGGACTGTCCATCAGCGTGTGACCAGCATCGGCATGCAGAGTTGTGTGTGTGTGTGTGTGTGTCAGGAAGAGAGGGGAGGTGTCTACGTTCCACGGCAGGTGATAGCACACTGCGAAAAGGAAAAAGAAAAAATAAACGAGCACAGTCTGTTTTAACTGGTTGCACCGGGACGAGACGGTCAGTGCCGGGTGCGGAGCGGCGAACGCGATTCCCAAGTGCATCACGGTTCACAAGGCAAGGCGGTCCCCAGTTTTTGAGCCGTGGCGTGTCACCGCCGTGTGAGACCTTTTTCATCTGGGCACACCACCACCCCCTCTCCCCTACACTCTTTTCTCGACATTGCCTCCACCGACCTACTCACGGATGATGTGTGTGTGTGTGTGCACGGTCTCTCATGGTAGCCAACACTCTGCCCCGACACCAAAAGGAAATAAAGTTGAATGGCACGTGTGCGCATAGATTACTTAAACCATAAACGCTTTCTGTAACTCTTGTTGTTGTTGTTTTCAGTTTAACCGTTGGTGCCTTTCTCTTCTTCGTAGGCGGAGAGGAGAGAGGGAAAAAGAGGTGAGAACACCACACAACCACCCACTGTTGTTATTGTGCCTATTCCTTTACACCTGTGCCTGTGCGAATGTGGTTTCCTGGCGACGACAAGGATGGCACCGTGGAGGACGAGGAGGATAAGCCCTTCTTTGTGCCGTCAAGCAGCTCCGGTGAGGACAACGGCGACGAAACCGACGGCGAGGCATCGGGTGTGGTCTACACAGGTTCCCCTGTTCACCGTCCGTCGGTCACCGCGCTGCTGGCCAGTTCACCGGCAGCGTTACCCGTCAGAGGTTCCTTTTCGCCTGACCTTCCGACCACCACGACAACGTCGTCGACCTCTACGACGCGCCACTTCACCAACGCCGACGTCAGCCGAAGCGGACCACACGCACGCACCTCTGACACGCGCGGTGTGCCTTCCATGGACGATCTGCTTTTCGGCTCCGCGAAGGACCGTCGTGCCGCACTCTCTCGACGCCAAGCCACGGAGCGACTGCAGCAGCAGAAGGCGTGTGACGAGCAGCCCACACTGGCCGTGTCGCCGCGGGACAAACACGCTGCGGCCGGTGGCAGTGTCGTCGCGGTTCCACACAAGCGTCCCTCGCCGTGGACCAAGTCACTGGAAGTTCTGCGGGGCATGACGTCGGCTGATGTGCGCGCCGTCCTGGAGCCGTTCTTTCTGAAAAAGGAATCGTGGGAGTCCCAGTTCCGTCGGGTCGAGGCACAAACACTACCGGAGCTCGCGCAGGAGCGCACAGGCCAGGAAGGATCACCAGCGGCGTCGTCTGCCGACTTGTCCACCAAGGACCGCTGTGCCCGCCTCGTCAACACACGGAACTGGTTCTCGTCCGACGATGAGTCGGGGGCCGACACAGCGATGGATGTGCTGCTGCCAGCGTCCCTGGTGGCGCAGTCCCCGTGGAATGCCGAGGGTCGCGCCGTGACGGCCTCGTTTACACCGCCTCGCGCCACGCTATCCAGCACCGCCTCCGGCGCGCCGCCTGACCCGCCGCGGGTGTTGCGGCCGCACCAGGTGGAAGGCATTCGATTTATCTGGAACACGCTTGTGGAGGCCCCTGTTGGACAGGTACCCGCGGTCGGTAGCATCCTCGCTCACACAATGGGTCTCGGCAAGACGGGCCAGGTCATTGTCTTTCTGCATCTCTTCATGCAGTGCTTTCACAGCTCGCCGTCCTCCGCGCACGACGAGACCGGAAAGGCGGTCGGTGACAGTGGTGGTACGTCTCCTCGCGAGGGCAGCGGCGGTGCGACCCCACAGCGGGTGCTCATTGTCGCGCCGAAGTCCACCATAAGCAGCTGGATGCGCGAGTTTGACGTGTGGTCCGCTGTCTTTCCCCCAGCTCACCGCATCAAGCCCGACGCCATCACCGATCACTGCAATCAGCACGAGCGTCTCCAACGCTTCTACGAGTGGCGTCGCCGTGGCGGTGTGCTGCTCGTCGGGTACGAGGCGTTTGTGCGCATCATGGAGCAGGTCGAGGCGCAGTCCGCCTTCGACGGCCTCGGCAGCGCTGCGGACGCGTTTGGTCTGCAACGGCGACCGGGCGGCGGTGGCGGGCACGCGGGCTCCCCGCACCGTCGCATGGCCATGACAAGACGTCGCGATGAAGGCGACGTCACGTACGGTGGTCGTCGTGATCCTTTCACGGAGCTGGTTGTCTGTGACGAAGCCCACCGGCTGAAGTCGGTGCACCTGCGCGTTGTTGCGGCGTTGCGCGGCCTACATCCGCTGCGGCGCTTGTTGCTCACCGGAACACCCCTGCAGAACCACCTGCAGGAGTACTGGTCCATGATGGACTTCTGCGTGCACAAGTACTTTGACCGACTCCGCTTCAAGACCTTCTTCTCCGACTCCATTGAATCCACGATCAACAAGCTCGCCTCCTCCGAGGAGGTGCAGCTGGCTCGAAACAAAACGTTTACCCTCATCAACGAAGTGAGGCACTTCGTGCAGCGCGTGGACAGTGCGCCACTGCGCCGGGAGCTGCCACCGCTACACGAGTTCGTCGTTGTGCTGAAACTGTCGCCCCTGCAGAATGACTTGTACGCAGAATTTCTGCGCACCATGCAGCGGCATCGCAGCGAGTCGCTGTTGTTTCTTCCCGCCGTGTCCTACGCGGGCAAGATCACCGCGCACCCGCAGCTGTTCTATAACATGCGAGAGGAGGTGGCCAAGGAGGCGTCCAGTGGGGGTGGAAATGGGAGTGCCACACCGCGCCAAACACGCACACCCGCAGAGGCAGCCAGTCGCGCGCTGGGCGTACCGGCGTCACGCAAGCGCACACGCGAGTCGAACGTCGACGCAGCAGGCGAAGACGGCGGGCGCGGCAAAAGCGGCCGTGCGACAGGCGAGGCGGTGGACACCAGTGATGGCGATGCAGACACCACTGCCACCACCAGTAGCACCAGTCGCAGCAGCAGTGACGAGGAGACCGGTGAAGACCGAGAGTGGGTGGCGCTGCAGACGACATCCAGGTACTCACTATCGAGCCTGTACCGGGCCTCTGTGAACAACAAGAAGCTGGACAAGCCGGCCGGCTACCAAGTCCGTCTGGAGGATGGGGTGAAGCTGCACGCGGCGATGCTCATTATTGAGCGTGCCATGCAGAATGGTGAGAAGACGCTCTTGTTCAGTCTCTCGACGAGGCTTCTGGACTTTTTCGAGATCCTCATCGCGCAGCATAACATCACAGGCGTGCAGAGCGGCGCCCTACCGCGGCCGCTGCGTTACTGTCGCCTGGACGGCACCAGCAGCTCCGTGCGACGGGCGGAGATGCTCAAGGCCTTTGACGGGCCCGGTGGGCCAGATCTGTTCTTGTTGTCCACCAAAGCCGGTGGCGTCGGCATCACCATCACGGCCGCGACACGCGTCATTCTCGTCGACACCAGCTTCAACCCGGCCGATGATCAGCAGGCCGTCGGTCGCGCCTACCGCTACGGCCAGACGAAGCCCGTGTTTGTGTACCGCCTGTTGTGTCTCCACACGCTCGAGTACAGCATCTTCGAGCAGAAGCTCGCCAAGGAGTGGCTCTTTCAGACCGTGGTGGACGAGAGTTCCGTGAAGCGGGATGGGCTGTCGGGGCACGGCATGCACCTTCGCCAGATCTTCGACTTGATAGGCCGCACACTGGAAAAGCTTGATCGACCCGTCAAGACGACGCCGCAGCAGCAGGCGCAGACCGAAGAGTCCATCCAAGAAGACGGCGTTCTGACATCGCTTCAGCCATTGATGGTCAGCGCGCAGCGATACGCGTTTTTCCTCGAGCGCGACAGCAACGACACGTACGGCGACAAGGAGAGGGCGTACTACAGTCAATACCAAGAGCAGCGACCCTTCAGCGTGCAGTTCGACGCGGATGCGGAGGCGTACTGGCGAGGTGAGGGCGCCCACGCACAGCGGGCAGCGCAGGAAGCGGCTGAGCAGGCCCAACTGCAGCAGCAGTCGCGCAGCCTCACGAGCCTTGTCGACCAGCTCATTCGCTCCCGTGCCGACCAAGATCCCAACCTCTCCCGCCTCCTTGTCGCCATGGGAGTGCGCCTGGACGCCACGACGGGCACTGTTCAGCCTGGTAAGCGGCTACAAGAGCAGCAGCGGCAGCAGGGGCAGGCTCGGCAGCAGACGCTGACTGCACGACGCCCCGCGACAGCACCACCACAGGCACCAAGGCCGCCGACGCAGACAGCCGTGGTCGACGCGTCGACCGACAGCGACGTCGAAGAGCTCGCCTACTTGATGTCCCCAACGGAGGCGACAAAGGGGCAGACGCACGGTCAGCAACATCGGCCGCGTCCAGCTGTTTCCGAGTCGGCGCCGAGTGTGGTGTCGCAGCGAGTGCTCGCGCACCCGCCGCTCGTCGCCGACCCACAGCACTACGCGAAGTACGCACCGGGTCGATCCTCAGACACGGCCATCGAACTGGACGACGACGAGAGTCCCCTGAACACCCCATCGGCTTAAAAGCAGAATAAGAAGGCGAGCAGCGCGCTTGTGCATGTGTGTGTGTGTATGTGTATGGTAACACACGCACTGGCCGCACAAGGGATTCCTGCCGTTGGTGATTCGAGAAAACAACAAAGAAACAGAAAAAAAAAAGACTACGAGAACGTCTGTGAAGCGTGGAAAATGAGAGAAAAGGTGGCCTTCACTGCCGCCTTTTGTTGCCACGCTCACGCATCACACGACTTCGACTGTTCAATGGGTGTGGTTCATACTTGATGGCGCGAGGGTCGGCAACGGTCGACCACGCAAACACAGCTCTTCCTCTTTCCCCCGTCTTTTGGCAAAACTCACTTTGTATCCGCTTTCTTGTGCCCCTTCCCTGACAACGCTTCTTTCTTTCCTTCTTCTTTTTTTTCTTCTTCTGCATTGCCACGTGACTTGTCCTATGTTGAGTGTGAATTGAATTCGTGCCGATTGCATTCATGGCGCAGCTCGTCGCACCGGCAGCGGATGGCTCTGCCAAGCTGAACAAGGAACAGGCATTGCTTATTCAAGCCGAAAAGAAGAAAGACAATGACACCCGCGAGCAGTTAGAGAAGGTGTACGGCGCCGCACAGGGCGCGCGGCTGCGGCGGGTGCACCTCACTCGTTTCGCCAACAAGGCGTGGAAGTGCCCGGCGTGTGGCGCCATGTCGCGTGATATCCGCGCCGTCTGCGAGCGCTGCCTCACGCCAGAGCCAGACGCGCTCAGCCGACAACGGCCGTACAAAGAGAAGCCACCTCGACGGAGCGGCGAGGCCGCCGGCACCACCGCGTCCACCAAGGTCTTGCCGCCCCCACAGTGGCTGTCGACGCGTGGCCCGACGCAGACGCGTGATCAGGGTGTGCAGCTAATTCGCCTCGCCACCACACAGCGCGTGTACCGCCAGTGGAGCGATCCCATCACACCGGTAAGCAAGACACTGGCCAAGAGACCGCACGGCGAGGTCGCCGCTTACGGGCATGATGACGCGGACAACGACGACGTTGACGACGAGGAGCTGGAGGAGGCCAACGAGGAACGGGTGTACAACGACGCGCCTGAGGGTTGTGCCCCAGGCGCTCGCTACCGTGAGGTGACTGATCCACGGCGTGGGGACGAAGTCGACGAAGGTGAAGACGGCGGCGACGATGACAACAACGCAGGCGACGGTGGCGGCGTGGCACCTGATGCCGGAGTCATCGGTGACGCCCGACCCCCGGGCAACCCGCACAGCAACCAATCTCAGAAGCGCGTCATGCCAGAAAGACCCTTTACTCACTTCATCGCACTGCCCATTGGCAAGCTGCCCGGCGCCAAGGCCTCGTGCGAGTCGTTGCTATCGCAGCTGCGGGACCACATCCGCACGAGTCAGCCCGATACAGCCATCGCAGCGACGAGCGAGGTAGCCACTGCGTCGCCGGCCGCCACGCTGTCAGAGGAGATGGTCTCCCCGGTGCCCAAGCTGCACTTCACGCTGCTGCTGCTCACACTGCCCACGCCGCAGGACGTTGCCTTTGCCGTCGAGCTTCTCAACCACTTTAAAAAGCTCTGGGACGACACGAAAGCTAAACATCGACTTCTCTCCGCCGAGGAGTCCGCAGAAGCCGCGCAAACCTCGGAGGCCGCCCGGATGCACCTCGCCGCATCACCTCCGCACAGGCCTCTCATCTCCCTTGGCGAGGGTCTGCGCGTGATGCCAACGGGTCAATCCAACGACTCTGTCAACGTGAAGAAGGCGTCCGTCGTGTACATGAGCCCACGCGATGAGAGCTCGCGGGCGGCGGTGAGCACGATTCAGTCCCTGCTGCACACCTGCTTCCGCGAACTCATTGACCGCCCTGACGAAGCGGAGAAGTCAAAGCGTCTATTGCACATGACGGTGGTGAACAAGAAGTGGAGGCGCCATGCGGCCAAGCGCCCCTTCGACGCGACGACCTTGCTCGAGGCATTCTCCCACGCGGTCGTCGTGGGAGACCAGAATAGCGACACACCTTTTGAGCTCGGCACAGTGGAGCTGAACCGACTCTCGGGGGGTAACCGCGACGAGGGGTACCTTGTTGAGGCCTCCGTGGAGCTCTAGGCGCGGGGAGGAGTGGGAGTCAGGGCAAGACCGCGGGCTTGGGCGTGCACACACCGTGTATGTGGGTGTCTGTTGACCCTTATTTATCTGTGTATGTGCAGTGTGGTGTTTTCTGTCGAATCGTCCGAGCGGATGACGCACCACCACAGTACACACAGAATATGAAACGAAAGTAAAATCAGACCAAGGTAGGTGGAGCGTGCGTGGCGTGGGGACGGGGTGGGCGCGACGCACTTGCCCGGTCTCTCCACTTGGGAAGGTCCGATGAACACTGAAGTGCGCCACCCTCTCTTTGTGGTCGAGCGCACTGGCTGACACCCGCATGCATGTCGTCGTTGTCATCGTTGCTGCCGTTGTTTCTCATCTGACAACGCGTTTTTGCTATGTGCGGGTTCTTATCAAGCAGTGTCCTGATTTGCCATGACTCCTTTTCCTCTTTCTTCCCCATCTCGTCCTCTCTTATCATCTCATCATCTCTGGCGAAGCTGTGTGTCTTGTCTTGCTTTTCTTGCGGCTTTCGGTGGCATTTCTTCCACTGAGAAAGCCAACAATAACCAGTCAGTGTCACGAGAGAGTTGCCCATTGACGACGCTTTGTCTGTGAAGAGAGCAGCGCGCATTGTTATTGTTGTTCTCGGCGGTTTTTGCGTGCGTTGTTCTTCTTCGTCTCCAGTGCGCTAGATCGTCTTTGTTCTGCCGGTGTCACAATTTCTGTGCACCGCCTCCTCGTGCACCCGTGGGCTCTTTTTGTTTATTTGTGGAGCTTGTAGTGTTGCGTGTGCTTTTCTCTATTTCTTTCCCTCTTTCTCTCTCTCTCTCGGCGTTCCCGTGGGTGATCATGTTTGAGGGCTCATCGTTCATGATGAGTGCCGCCAGTCCGACGTCTCCACTCACCAGGCGCACGGGCGACGTCGCGCGCGGTGGTGCACGAACCGCTCCGGCCGCTGGTCCCGCGGCGGTCGGCGCGGACACCACAAGCCCTGCGCCGTCACCGCAGGCGTCAGAGGTGCCCAGCACCCGCGTGGCCGGCAACGTGAACAGCGCGCCCCTTCTTCAAAGCTACCAGTTCCCCGTGTCAGAGGGCGACGGCTCCTCGCGCGGTGACTCGCTTGCGCACTCACTGTCTTCTGCGGGAGCGGCAGCTGAAGACCCGGTGCGCAAGGTATTTCCGGTCCCGCCACCGCTCGTTGTGTGTCTGGTGCAGCACCTGGACCGCGACCTGCGACCAGTCACTACGCCAGCCTGTGTGGATAAGTGTGTGGAGGAGCTGCAGAACCACTTCAGCCCCTCCGTGGCAGCTGAGCAGGTCTGCGGATCGAGCGCGGTGTCGCGTGGCGGGGCAACGAAGCCTGCGACGCGGCAAGGGGCGAGTCGCGTCGGTCAGGGAAGCCATCCGGGCAGCCGCCTGCAGCTACAGTTCGGCAAGGCGCGCAACGTGTACGCCAACGCCGGGGCGGCTATACTGAACATTCTCATTTACTCGGTCGATGAGCCGTACTCGAGGCCGCGCGTGCTGGCGCACATTGCCAAGGCGTGGCGCGAGGAGCTGGCGAAAACAGGAAGCGAATCGGCGTGTCTGGTGCTTCTTCATCACAAGGGAATTGTCGGAGCGGCAGAAGCCACACAGCAGCTAATCAGTCAGAGCGGTGAGTCGAGTACGCTTTCTGCCAAGCAGAGTCGACAGAAGCTGGCGGCCACATCACTTGGCGCCGCCACAGCCTCCCTCGAGGAGTACTTCAAGGAGCTCCAGCAGCTCAAGTTTTCTGCGCATCAAATGTGTGCGTACACGCCTCATGAAGCACCGGTGCGCGTGCTCGAGCGCCTGCACACGGCCGCGGAGGAAAAGCTTCAGCGCCTCAAGGCCACGTACGAGCAGTATCTGGTGCGCAAGCGCACAATGCCGTTGCGTCCAGTGAGTGGCGATGTCGCGGCGGTGGCGGCGGCTGTCACCGCCGCCAGTGTCCCCTCGCCTGCTCAGGATGCCTACTGGGATGTCCAGCAGCTCTGGCGGCTGGCGCAAGACCTCGCCCAGCACTGCCTGCAGTTCGGGCTTGTCAAGGATGCCCGCGCCATCTACGAGCGCGCCTTCTTGGTGTACTACAATAGCTCAGATGACTTTCCTCTGGTGGAAAAGGTGAGCACGCTGGAGGCGCTGGGCAAGACACCTGGTCTGCTCGGTGTGCGAGACCGCGCCGGCGCGCAGCTCACCAACTCTGGTTACCCGCGTGCCCTCACGCGTGGCGTTGAGGTGGTCGACGGCCTGCTGTTCATTGCCGCCTGTGCCATGCAGTGCGCGGTGCTCGACAACAGCGCTGACGCGGCTCGCCATCACTTCGACATGCTCATGCAGGTCGTGGACGAGAAGTTTGAGGAAAGCCGGAACACCGTGCAGAAGAGGCTCTCCACGTCGCCTGGAGAGGGCCGCGGTGCTGGGATCGGGCTCACGGCGTTGACTGTGCACCAGCAGTTCTTCTCTCTGCAGTGCTACTTGTCCGCCATGCGCAGTTTGTGGCCCTCTTACGGGTTCTCCGCCGAGGTCACGGAGTGGAAGCACGTGGCGCTGGATTCCATCACGACAGGTCAGAGTGGTGGCCCCACAGCCAACAGGGCACCAAGCGCAATCCAGCCGACCGAGAGCATTGGGGAACAAGAAAAGCCGTCGTGTGAAGCGAACACGGTGGTGGGTGCAGCGTCAGCCGCATCTACCTCATTGCCCGAGGCCGATCTCGGGCGCCCTCGCCCTCCGGCGCTCACGAAGACAGCCTCACCGCCCCCGCCGCCGCCGCCGCCCTCGCTGACACTTGTCGGGCAAGACGCGGCGGAAGCGGCGGTCGCGGTGGGAATAGCCATGTCACGCGCCACCTTCGATGTCTCCGGCTCAGCAGCCTCTGTGCCCACGACGGGCGGTGGTGGTGGTGTGGGGCACGACGAAGACGCTCCGGCGTCACCGTACGCGAATGTGGCCGACCTGCGCTTCTCCATCATTGCACCGCCGCCTGGGTACGCCTACGCACCGCCACCGGCAACTGCCTCTGCGGCGGAGAAGCCGGCGGATAGTGGTGCGCCGTCATCACCGCCGCCGCCGCTCACGGATGCTGAACGGCTGACACTGTTTGTGGAGGCTATGGAACTTCGCGAGGAAGCGGAGGATGCCCTCACCATCGCCCCGGCACACCTCCGCGCGGCGTGGCGCCGTGTGCACCAGCAGTACCGCCAGCTCCCGCCAAAGCCGCTCAGCACCTCGTGGGGTGGCGAGGCGAGCGGAGAGGAGAGCAACCCCCGCGGCGACAGCACCCTCAGTCTGTTGGTGCGCAGCAACCACCAACGCGCACGGGGCAGGCCCCCCGTTGAGGAGTCCGTGTTCCTCGCCATCACGTACCTCGTCGCGCTCGGGCAGGAGCTTGGGTTGGTGTCGACCGACGTGGTGCCGACGCTGCCGGACCTGTTCGACCCCGCCCACACGGTGACCACCACGTTCGCCGCCGCGCTGACGCAACTCAAACAAGGCTGCCGTCATCTGTCATCACTCACACTGCACGCGAGAGCCTGCGTGGCGTACCTCACGCACGCCCTCGGCTACCAGGACGACGTCGGCGCCTTTGACGAGGCCGGCGTCGTCGCGAAGCAGTGCACAGGCCTGTACGGCATGCCCGACCCCGAAGACATCCACGGCATCTGCCAAGCAGAGGAGATGCAGGACGGCGCCAGTCTGAAGCGACTCTGGCAGCGGCTGACGTTGTTGTCCGCGGCGACACTCAGTCTTGTGGGGGCACACAGACGAGAATTCTACCTCTACGCGCAGCTGACGCTCTCGTGCCTCGAAAGCGACACCAAGCGAGCCGCAACCTTGACAATCCGCCGACTGCTCCCGTGTGTACGTGACGTTGGATGGGGGCTGCTCGAGTACGCCGTGCGGCGCCTGTACGTTGAGTGTGTGTCGCGGTTGTGGGCGCACGTGCTGCCACAATCATTGTCGTCCCCGTCGTTGGCGTCAACGGCCGCCGAGCGGTGCCGATACCTCTACGCAACGGACGCCGCGTACGCGCTCTACAAGGAGTGTGTCTTGTATCTTGTCCACGTCGGCGGAAGTGTGGCGGACGGCGCGGAAGGTGGCGTCGTGAAGAGCCCGGCCCCGGTCCCTCAGGGGGCGAGCGATGCCGAGGCGCTCGTGGCCTGTGCGTTGGCGCTGCCGACCCACACCCGAGAAGAGTGGTGGCAGCAGATGCGTCAGGTCGACCAGTGGATGGTCGCCTCCTTCCTTCGGGCCTCCGGGCCTCTGCGATACCGGCTCGATACGTTCCTGCAGTCTCCACGCATCACCGTGGCGGCACTCGCGGAGTCCGCGTCAGCCAGCGACGGCACGACACCCCTCTCCCCATCCTCGCCGTCCACGAGCGTGTCTCAGGGGGCGCCGACCCTTTCGTTGGGTGGTGGCGTGCGCATCATCGTGGAAGGCGTGAGCCCGGTAGATCCGCTGATGGCTGTGGCGGACGTGCATAGTGCCTCCGACGGTGTCGAGGGCCCAGCCGAGGTGTTTCTGCTAACGCTCGAATCACGCAAAGACTGGCTGGACGAAGGAGAGCCCACGCACGTGGTCCGCCTTCCACTCACGTCTAGTGATCTCACCCCGGCTGGTGGGGAGCATCGCACAGGCAGTGGCGTCGCGCCGTACCTGTACGAGCCTTCATCGGGCTTGCTGCGTGTTGGGTTCGTCTTCAAGGCGTGCCACGCCGGGGTCTATCGCGTGCGTAGTTTCGAGCTCCGTGTGGGGGCGTCGTGGTTCCTGCTAGCGCCTCAGGGTGATTCACTGGCGGTGCGCGCGCGGTCAACGCCGCAGTCGCGCTCCGCTTCGCCGCCGTGGCGTCCAGTCGTCGGCGTGCCCACACCAGAGTCCGCCACGGTTGACGAGCCCGTTGGCCACAACGTGGCTGCAGCGAGCGGCTTTGTGCCGGAACAAGACGCGGACGACGCCAGCTCCGCCCGCCGTCGCCGCTTAGAAGAGCAATTTGCCGCCTGTGTGGCTCTGCCGTCTGCCGACACGGACATGCCGGTGGTCTGCCCCGCTGTGCTGTTTCGAGTGAAGGAGCCGGAGTCACGCCTGCGACTGCGTGCGGAGCTGCCCGCGCTCGCCGAACGCGAACGGCACCTGTTTGCCGACACAGTCGAGTACATCACGTTGTTTGTGGAGACGGATGAACCCCTCGCGCCTGCGGTGAACCTCGGCAAGTCGGCTCATGATGGCGACAACGCCCCACAGCAGAGGTCTGCCGCGAACGGTGTGTCGGGGCCGTCGTCGTCGGCGCGCGCGCTGACTCCCGCCCAGCGTGCTCTCCGTCAACAACAGCGCGGGGCTGTGCGAGACGGCACCGGGGAGAAGACGTGTGTTTACGAAGCCCCCGTGGCGCTCCTGTCGTCCTCTGTGAAGGGACTCGGCGGGAGCCTTGCCGCTTCTAGTGCGTTTGCGCCGGCCGCGCAGGCCCCGGTGGCGGCGCTGGATGCCAGCTTCGTCAATGCACCGCTGTGGGCGACGTCGCGGTTGAGTGAGGCGAGTGGACAGTGGGGCGGGCTGGCTGGGGATGGCGGCGACGTCGACGTCGCGGCGGCGGCAGACACGGCGGGAGTCGCTGTGCTCGGGCTGCTCACGCTGCAAGCTGGCGGGGCGGGAGCAGGTGACTTGTCCACACGGCGTGCCGCGCGTGCACGGTCGCGGCGTGGCCTGGGAGGGTTGTTTCTGCCTTCCCCCACGCATTACGTGGGCTCGTCTCTCTCCAACGCTTCCGCGCTCGGCCTCTCGATGCAGTTGGGTGAAGGTGTGCGCGTCGACTACGCCGCACCGGCTGCCGTGGCAACGGCGGCCTCGCCCGCTTCTGTGTCGCTCTCGGCCTCCACGAGGGCCGGGCCGGGCCGACCATCCTTCACCACAGCGCTCAGCTCACCCGACAACAACGCCGTGGACGCGCTCGACATGAGTCGTGTGAGTAGCAACCACATCCAGTTTCACCGTGTGGTGCCTGGTCTCGTGGAAGGAGATGGCTCGTCACCGCTGCTGCCGCCGTCTGCCTCCGGCTCGTTACCACCGTCGCGCGTGCGGCCACGTGGGCGGGGGAGAGAAGACGAAGAAGGCGGGGAAGCAGCTGATGTGGCGCCGTACGCGCCGCAAGAGCAGATGCGGGTGACCGTTGTGGACGATGTCGCCGAGAGCACAGACCGTTCTGACGGCGGCGGCAGCGGCACCAACGGCAGTGGTGTCCAGGCGAGCGGTCCCGCCTCGACCGTTCTGCCGGTGAACGAGCGGGGTTTGCTAGATGCGTTGCCCGTGCCGTCGATGGCGTGCCGCGATGCGCATACTGATCTCCCCAGTGGCGCGACGCCTGTGGGTGACGGGGCTGCCTTATCGCTCACGCGTGTCGCACTCGTGCCTACGCAGAAGCGGTGTGTGTTTCAGCTCGCCTCCACCGCCGCTGTCAGCAACGGCAGCGGCAACAACAGCAGTGTGCCGACGCCACACGCACACGACGCAGACCCGTCGCGGACGCCGATCGTTTATGCCATGAAGATTCCTTTGCTGCCCATCTTCATGAGCCGTCAACCGCGTGGCGTGGCGCCGGACAACACACACTCGCCATCACGCAAGCCGTCCACGAATGATGTGAGTGTGGCATTCACGTGCTGGCGCGGTGGCGAATCGACCTCGACGCGTGTGGCACTCTCTCTGCCGTTCCGCAGTGCGGTGGACACCACGTACGCCTTCAAGCACTTCCAAGGGCACGTGTACTGCCTCGTGACGATGCGGAACGTGCTGGATGAGACCTCGCTGTGGTTGCGTGGTGCACAGCTGCACGTCTTGGATGCCTCTCCGACCTACGAGGTGGTGCGTGTCTCTGACGTGTACGACCACGTTCTCACCACCGAGTGGAAAGCTGGTGAGTGTTTCCAGCTGTTGTTTGAGCTCGCACTCTGCTCGACGTACCTCGGCACAGACGCGGTGCGTCAACACCGTGTGCAGCTCAGTCTCTTTTACTCTGATTGGAACCGCACTTTTGTGCCGACGCCCGCGGCGGAGCGGCTAACACTCCGCCTCATGGACTCCCTCGACACGGAGCAAGATGCCGAGAGCGTCTGTGTCGAAGACGAACATGGGCGTGGCGTATCGCCGCACGAAGCCGGCAGCTGCACAAGGACGGAGCGCCGGCACACCAGCGTGTTCACACCGCTCCATGACGCCGTGCTGGATGGTCGCCACGTGGATGGCGCAGCGAGAAGCCTCGATGATTCTGTGGTGTCTCACCAGCGTGCGAATCAGTCCGCCACGTCCGGCCGACGGGCGTACCCGGGGCAGCGCGATGAGGACATCACGAGTACCACGACAACTACCAGTGAACGCAGCAGCCCCCACAGCTCTGTTTCCGGTGCGGCGGGCAAAGACGGTGCGAACAGCGGTGGACGAGTGCGCTCCGCCGCGCTGCGGTACAACCCCGTCACCGCAAGTGTGCTGGCGGGGGTGTGCAACCGCTACATGGCGCCGGTCGCAACATTTTCCTCCAAGCACATGTGTTTGTTCAGTGCGGTCATGTACGCGGAGTCGCCATGGACCCAACGCTTCGGCGCGACCATGAACTACTCGCACCGCCGTCCCGTCGCGGCAGGCGGCACCGACAGCGCACACCTTCGCAGCCACACATCTGACCTGCAAGCCTCACGTCCGGTGGCGGAGGCGAGCGTCACGGAGGTTGAGTGGCAGGCGTCGTTCGCCAGTGGGCACGGAACGGGCGGTGGAGAGGCGGCCGCCGGCGGTGAGGGGGCTGAGCGGATGGGAGATGCCATGGTCGATACCCCAGCGGACTTTGTCTTTGTCGCCGGCGAGCCCGTGCGCTTCTGTGTGCGCCTCGAACCGCACGCCCAGAACTGGCCTGAGGATGCCGGGCTGGAGGAGGACTTCATTGTTGATCTCAAATACAACCCGCGCCAGTGGATGGTGATCGGCAAGAAGCGGGAACGCCGTACGCTTTCGTTGATGGAGGAAGTCACAGTGACGTTCACGGCTGTGCCGCTGCTGCCCCCGTCGTCGAGTGCGGCCGCGCAGTCGCTGGCGCGCATGAGCGGGACGGCAAGTGTAGAGGGCGGAGTGGCCACCACGCCACCGGCCACTGCCACGACGGCGCGCAACGGCGAGGACACGGAGCGTGGGGCATCAGAGCGCGAGACAGCCCACCTCCGAGACGAGAACGACGACGCACCGACCCTCGCGGCGCCTGTTCTGCGCCCGGCGGGGAGTGCGGTGGTCGACGAAGGCATTATTGACACCCCGACGGTCGAGATGTTCTGGGCGGATCGCGTCGTGCCCATGAACCCAGGCGGCTCCCGCGCCGCCTCCCCCGTTCGAGGCGAAGTCGCCGATCGCGCTGGCACCGGAGAAGGCCGTGAGGTGCGCCTCCAGATGCGATGTGCACCGGTCTTGTTTGACCTGGTGCAGTTTCGCGCGAGTGTGCGTGTCTGCAAGCGCAACGCAGCCATCCGCCGAGGCGGGGGGACGGATCGTCCGCTGGCACCAGCGGCACCGCGTGACTCTGCAAAGAAGGCCGCGCCGTTGCCGAAGTCTTGATCGCCCACCCTGTGAAAATGGAGGGGCACCGCCAAAGGGGGGGGAGGGGGCAGAAGAAGAGCCATCAACGAGGTGCCGTGTGCGTCGCGGGTGTTTCTGACGGCTTTGTGTGTGCGTTCAGGGGGGTGTAGTAGTGAGGCCTTACTAGTGTGAGTGTGTGAGTTTGTGGTGAGCCGTGTCGTCGCTCCTTCTCGCACGGTAGCCGATAGTGTTTCTTCTTCCTTTTCAAGAGCAGTGAATGTGGATGCGCAAGAGTAAAACAAGGCACTCACACAAATGTTCAGGATGACAAGGCAGAGCCGTTATCACGCGCGCACGCGTCCGAGCGCGTTCTTCGAGCGTGTTGCCCTCTGCGCCAGGTGTGTTCAGCTCCACGCAGGTCGCTGGATGGTGTCGCACACACGCTTGTTGTCGCACACAGACATCATGATGTACCTCTCTCTCTCTCTCTTCCCCTGTTCTCCTTTCTCTCGGTATTCGGTGCGTGTTTGTTTGTTTTTTTGCTTGCCTCGCGAGGTGGCGCACACACGCACACACACGTGTCTGTCACCTCTACGTTGCCCGCTGTGTGCAGTTACCGCGTTCTTTCCACGACTGCGTGCCCTCGTCGTCGGCGAGTGCGGTTTGCTTGCTTGTTAGTCACTTCCATCTTCCTGTCTTTTGTGAGGTTGCCTCACAAGGCTATCCCTGCGCCGACGCGCGTCTTCTCTGCACGCCGCTGTCGTCGATATTCGCAAGTCAAATAATAGTTATCTCCGTTTAGCTGTTCTTTGCGTTCTCATCTATTTCCCCTTTCTATTTTCCTTTTTTTTTTCTTCTCTCGCGCTTCTGCTCGCTCACCACAAGGCGGCGGCCGTCGCGTTGGTTTCAGCTTGGTGGTACTGGCTAGCTATTGGCTCCTCTCACAGTCTTCATTTTTTAGGCGCAATCTGCATCACACACGCACGCATACACAATTGCTTTCGAGTTCGTTCGTTCCGTTTTCTTGGAGTCATGTTTCGTCTCACGCGTGCTTTCCTGTTCGTGGTGCACTCGCCGCGCGGTATCAGCTTCAAGCTGACGCCGGAGGCCGCTCTCGAGAAGATCGGTGACAAGTACTCGCGTCGCTGGTTCGGAGCCAAGCTCGACTTCCTCGATGTGCAAAAGCCGTCCAAGGAATTTCTCCCTTTTTATTTCTGCAGTGGTGAGATCGATGCCGTGTTCACAGCACGAGTCGGCTACGAGCAGCGCAGCGCCGACGCGAAGGGAAATTCACGCACGACGACACAGTACCAAACGTTCGGCCCGGCGAGGCTGAAGAGCATCTTCGATTCAAATCAAACCCAGATCTACGCAGGCTACAAGTACAACATCACACACGTGCAGTCCGCGCTGTGCAGCGAGCAGAACCCTATCGATCTCGAGCCCATGCGTAGCGTGGACACGGCGGGGGCCACTATCAACCTGTTCGAGCAGTCCACCACGACAATGCACGCTTTTGTCGATGAACGCGTTCGTGCACAGGCGACGGAGACGGCGCGTGGGCTCGTGCGTTCGGCGCACCCAATGGCAGACACC
This sequence comes from Wallacemonas sp. TrypX, assembly GCA_030849625.1. Lineage (NCBI taxonomy): Eukaryota > Euglenozoa > Kinetoplastea > Trypanosomatida > Trypanosomatidae > Wallacemonas > Wallacemonas sp. TrypX. The sequence goes on along the minus strand of JASANP010001139.1, from coordinate 154,449 downwards.
ATCTCGGTCTCGCTGGTTGACTTCAAGCTCAAGCTGGAGGAGGTGACGCCCGTGTTCTTGCCCTGCTACGTGGTGAAGGCGCTGTACGATGAGCAGTCTTACACACTCTACGTGTCCGGTACGAGTGGCACGGTGAGTGGCCCGTACCTGCTGAACGCTCTCTATGTGGGTCGCATCACCGGCCTCACCACGCTCGGCGCCTTCCTGCTCTTCACACCGAACAAGGTTGCCGGTGCCATCTTCGGCTCCGCGGCCGCGGTGGTCGCCTACTACATCGGCTTCTTCGGAGCCAAGTACTTTCCCTCGTGGCGCCGCGACCGGAACCGCCGTCAGCGCGAAGAGCTGCGCCGCAAACACGAAGGAGGCGACACCAGCGGCTACCGTCCGGACTCGCACTCGCAGCGCGTGAAGCAAGAGTATCAGCGCTCATCTTACTGGGACCAGCACCAGTACCAGCAAAAGAAGTCTACGAGTGGCAGTGGTCGCACCAGTGGCGGTAGAGGCAAAGGCGGAGAGGCAAGCGCTGGTGGTGGCGCACCGCACGCCGCCGGCATGCCACGCGACCCGAAGCGGTACTACCAGGTCCTCGAGCTCAAAGGGGATGAATCGGTGAACGAGATCCGCTCGGCGTACCGCAAACTGGTGCTGCGGCAGCACCCTGATGTGGGCGGATCCACGGCGGAGATGGCGAAACTCAACGAGGCGTACCGTGTACTGCGCGACCCGCAACGACGCGCCGAGTATGATCGCCTGTAACTCGCGCACACGCAAGAAGTCCCGTTGTGCATGACGGCATACACCCATGCCACACTCGGACGGTGAGTGCAACAGCGAACGAAAACGAGAGATGAGAGAAGAGAGGAGGTGGACGGATAGGTGGCAAACGCGTGCGCAGCAAGCCAGCTACGCGCAGGCGAAGAGAGACTGCCCGTGTCGCCGTAAGGCCCGCACCGGTGCCACGTGTACGTGATGCCATGGGTGTACCCGCAATTCTCTTGCTGATGTGATTTTCACAACACACACGAAAAAATAAAAACGGAATTCCGTTGCCTGTTCTGGTAGTTGTGTTGTTGTTGATCGTTCTTCTTAACTGTTCGAACGGTTTGACCTCCGCCGATCTGAGTGAGTCGTGCACACGTTCGCATCAGCTTGGCTACGCAACGTAGTCGCGTTAATGCCCTCATCGTGTGTCAAGAACGTTTGACACGATGATCCGTCGTTGAACACACACACGCATACACACACACACTCATAGCCATCCGTTGTGCAACCTTCTCCCTCTCTCTCTGTCTCCTTCCAACTCGTGCGATTACTGGAAAAAAAGCCTTAATTACTTGGTATCGTGCTCTCCACGCCCTCTACTTTTCAACTATCTCTCCGCCTTTTTTCTTCTTCTCCATCTCAAGTCTTTTGTTTGTTCGCTTGTGTTTCCTCTGTGAGTACCACTGACAGAGTCACGCAGCTCATCAAAAGCTCCACGTGTGTTCAACTAACTTCTTTTTAAATACACACGTACGCACAGACACGCGCGTGCGCACACACGCGTCTTTGCTACCTTCCTCTTCTCCTTCTTTTTCTTTCTTTCTTCTTCTTCTTCCGCACTCGAACTCGGTAAGTGAATTAACTCCAGCCCAAAGAAAAAGTTTGACGAGTGCACATCACACATCGAAGAGAAGCTCCGATAAAAAGGAACCAGAAGAAACCTAAATCTGGCCGGAGACAGGGAAACAAGTGATCCTTCGTTTCTTGTGATTGTGTCTTCTCCTTTTTTTTCTGTTTTTCCTCAGTGAGAAGAGATTTTACAGTTTCCATTGCCACTCTTGTGTTTTTGAGAAACAGAAAAGAAAGTGGGTAAGTGAGTGTGTGTTTGCTACCATTGTGCCGCGGTACTGGTTGATACATCCTGTACGTTTCACAGTAGTGACTCTTCGCTCCTTCTTTCTTTCATTTTTTCTCTTTCTCTCCCGCTCTTTTGTTTTTACACGACTTGCGTCTTCATCACAAGAGCACGCGAGCACTTAAAAAAAAAAAAGAAGGTATCCGACGGCTACGCTCTTTTCTTATCGGGCTTTTTTTTTGTACTTTCCGATTCCGTTGTTGAACTGTTTGTTCTTCTCTCGTTGATTCGCACAAGTGTTCCTCATTTTTCTTTTTTTTCGTGTGTGTCTGTGTCAGCGCCTTCTTTTTTTTTTTCAGGGTTTTCTCGCGTGCCGCCAGCTCCCCCTCCCCCAGCTCCCCCCAACCCCCAACCCCTGCAGCAAGCATGCCTTCCCCTCGCCTGTGCAGCTGGGAAACCGTCAAGACGGAGACCCTCGAGGTCATCCACGACACGTGGGACGACATCCGCAACACACGCCCCACCGCGGGGCTGTTTCTCGCAATCTTCTGTGTCGGTTTCGTCCTGGTCGGCAATGTCATCTTGCTCATCGCCATCAACTTCTGGATCTCCATCTTCCCGTCCTCGGAGATGGAGTCTAACTCGTCGCAGATCGCCATTCAAGTCATCGTGACGGCGTTTCTGGTGATGTTCTTCGTGCTTGTCGCGATCGTCTTTGCGATCGTTTTCGGCGCGTATCCGCTCTGGCGAGCGCTTGTGGCCAATGACCGCATGGGTCACCCGGCCTACCGCTTCTTCTTGCTCTTCGCGTCGGGTGCGTCGAACGCCATTTGCGGTCTCCTCGGCACATACGCCATGACGTACACGCCGGAGTACATCCAGGCTGTGTTGATGTGCGCGATTCCCTTCAGTGCACAGGCATGGACTGTTCTCTTCATCCCCGAGGAGCGACACCGCAACTACCTGTCCATCTTCTTCCTCGCGTCGTTCGTGTTCTTTGTGGCGGGTGTGCTACTCTCGAGCATGAACGCGTTTTTGCACGCCGACCAGCAGGGTAACCGAGTGTCGTGGGCGTGGGCGCTCATCTACCTCGCCAGCTCCGTCGTCTTCGGTTTGTGGTGTGTGGTGCAGCGGCTGTACCTGGACGCCATCATTTTCAAGGACGCCCCTCTGCTGACCGAGGGCCTTCTGGCACAGGAGGCTGATGCGAAGAACGGTAAGCACCGCGGCGGTGATGAAGGGGACCACACGGATGACGTCGCGAGCCCCCACAAGTCCCACGTCGTGGGAGCCAACGCCGAGTCCTCGGATGAGCTCAACTCGCGCAACGCGTCGGCCTCGTACATCGCGGTGAAGGATGCGGCGGCGGCGCATGGACGCGAAAACAACTCCGACTCGGGTTCGCTGGTGCTGGAGGGTGAGCACTACGCGCCCAAAGCCAAGGGGGGCTCTCGCACGCGCGCGGACGACGAGGTGTCGGAAGCCGAGGACGAGGGCACGGTTCACATAAGGGACCCTGAGATGGGCGGCCCTGCGCTGATCGCCGAGAAGCGCAACTGGGGCACACAGAACGTCGACGACAACGCCGGTAAGGTGGTGCTGCTTGTCGGCGGCATCTTCTTCCAGCTAACGGTGTCTTTCGTGTGCTTTCCGATCGATGCGATCCCGTGGTTCGGCACGTCAGACAACGCGCAGCACGCCTGGGATGGCTTTGCGCGTTCCGTGCGGTTCATTTTCGCGTCGTGGTACAACGTCCGGTACGGCCTCTTGTACGCGCTCGGTTACGCGATGAGCTTCATTGGCTGTGCGTACCTGAATGAGCACTCCCCCACGTTGGCGTCGGTGGTGCTGCAGCTGGCTGGCCCGATCACGTCGATCGTCATCATCGCCGTGCCGCCGTGGAACGTGTACAAGGACAACTCCAACGTGGGGCAAAAGGTGGGCGGCGCCATTCTGCTCCTCGTTGCCGCGTTGTTGTACCACGTGTGGGAGCAGAACTCGATGAAGCGTCTGTTGGCACGTGCACACGCCGCCCGTGCGACCGCCTCTGCCGCGGAGCCCATCACCGATGACACCGAGCACGCGCGCAACGAGGACGAGGTCGCGCAGGCCTAGTGGTTGAACTGCGTCCCTTCATATTCACTCATCTCAGACACATACACGCACACACACACTGCGCCGGTGGGGTGTGAAGACGTGCATGTGTGTGCGTGTGCTTCTCTCTCTCTCTTTCTTTCGTTTTCTTTTCTTTTTTTTCTTTTTTTTTGTGTGCTCGCAAAGGTGCACAAACATTTACGCGAGGCGCAAGGCAGAGTTAACAACAGAAGGAGAGAGAGAGAGAGATGAGGGAAACACACAGCAAAAAAAAAGTATAAAAGGTGTAAAACCGTAAAACCCCAGCGAAATTCCGTAAAGTTGACAGTTTGGACCACAACGGCGCTAACTGTGCTGGTTTTCTCCTCCCTCGGCAAGTTTTTTTTCTTCTTGTGTGTGTGTGTGTGTGTGGTGTGTGTGTTGTCTGCACGCCATGGCACCAGAATGCTGTTGGCTTCACACGCAAAGATGACAGAAAACAAAAAGTGGACTTCCTTTTTCTGTGCCTTAGCACACACGCACACACACACACACACAGGCACACGCGCCTACACGCGAAAAACAAAAAAAAGCAAAAAGGGCTATCACGAGTGTATGGGTGTGGGTGTGCGTGCTCACATGCTATGATTGCATCAGGTCCATTGTTTTCTCTTTTCTTGTTTCGTTTCTTTCTTCGATTCTGTTCTTCTTCTTCTTTTTTATTTTGTGTTTTCTTGTTATACCAGGACACGCGTGCACATATATATATATATATATATATATATACAAATTCGCTCCTACATACTATAAGCAAGGAGGTGGGACCTGCCTCGTCCCACTGGTTGCGCAATGCGTCGTGTCACAGCGTGCACAGGTGTGGACAGAGATGGTCCTGTCTGGCCTGGACGTGCGTGGCGTCTGGCGGTTGCTGTTGAATCTTCGTGATTTCTCCTCCACAGAGGGGAGCCGTTTGGTTCTCGCCCTGTGAGGCTCGTCCTGACTTACAGTACTGGTGTGTCGTGAACACTCACGCACAAACGCACAGACTCACATCGTCCGGGACGTGTGTTCTTGTCGGTATCTCTCTTTCCATCTGTCTATTTCACTTCCTCTCCCTGCCCCCCCCCATCTTTGATGACTCACTGTTGAAATCAAGCTCTTTTCTTCTCACTCTGTCTGTCTGTCACTCTCGCACACATATACGCGCATTTTTTTTTGTGCTGACACGCATTCACACGCACGCACAGACGCGCGCTAGCAGGTGTTCCCACGTGGTTGGTCACGAACGATGTCAGCGCCACCGAGTGTGGCTAAACGAGAGCGTGACGGAGCACCGTTCACTCCGGTAGCAACACCTCAGCCAAATCGCAGAGCGCTCACCACCAGTGTGCGCATGGCGTTTGAGCGCGAGACCGGCGAGCTCCTCGAACACCTTCGCGACACAACGGAACAAACCATGACAGGCAATGATGAGTCCGCGCAGTGGGCGTACGGCGGGGGTTACTATCTCGCCAAGGCCAACGAAGGCCGCGGTGGCATTCACTCCCGAGGGACGCACGGCGCCAGCGCCGCGACGGCGAGTGAGCACGACATTCGCGAAGAAAAGGCCCGCGAAGTGTTGTTGAACGCCCACCTTTCTCCGCCCGCCTTCTTCTTCACTGGCAATGACTTCCCCGCCATCACTGTACCTCCAGCGGTCGTGCCAAATGCCGACGACGGCGCAGCACCGGACGATGACCTCACTACGCAAAGTACTGGCTGGGTGAGTGGTCTCGCTGCTTCCTCGGACGTCGCGATTGTGCTGCCTTGTGTGAGCACCACATGTGCGCTGGCGATGATGGCGAGCAAAGGCAGCGCCGCGCTGGCGGAGCACAAGCGCACACTCGATCGTGAACGCATTAACCGCGACGCTATGGATACAAGCAAGTCGGGCCTGACGGGTCTGCTCAAGAAGGATCATGCGGGCCATCTTGTGGCGCCGCAGGCGGGTGCGGTGCACGACGTGCTGCCGCTGACCAGCTCGCTGTCGCCGTCTAGCGGGGCGACGTGGACGCTCGCACGTGACGGTGCGACGCAGCACCACCTGGTCTCCGAGCACAGCAGTGGTGATGTGCAGCTCGGCCGTCGTGATGAAGCCGGTGATGATAAGGAAGAAGAAGAGCAGCTTCGTCGGCGTATTCGTCTGGAGAAGGAGCGCCAGCAGTGGTTGCTCAAGGCTCAAGACGCCAGTGAAACCACAAACGGGGACGAGGCACGCCGGGACGGCGGTGAGGTACGTAGCGGCAAAAGCACCGATGCCCGGCGAGCAGATCTAACGGAAGAGGTCGGCCCTGGTCCTGCGCCGTCCACCACTGATCGCCAACGACGCCGTCTTGAAAAGATCGCAGGCATTGTCCGCGAGAGGGACGGCCTCGTCGAGCTGCAGGGTAGCGAGGCGCTGGAACAGCATCGGCAGCGCATTCGTGCGCAGCAACGTACTCTGCCGATCTATCGCTGCAAGGCTGAACTGATGCGATACGTCGGCGAGAACCCGGTGGTTGTCCTCGTCGGCGAAACCGGTAGCGGCAAGACTACCCAGCTTGTTCAGTACCTTCATGAGATGGGCTATGCGCAAGATGGAAAGATCATTGGCTGCACCCAGCCACGTCGCCTCGCCGCTGTCGGGGTGGCGCGTCGCGTGAGTGACGAGATGAACTGCGCGCTGGGCACGACGGTGGGGTATTCGATTCACCTCGACGACACAACCTCGGACGACACGGCGATCAAGTTCATGACGGACGGCGTCCTTCTGCGCGAAATCGTGAAGGACCCCAACGTGAGCAAGTACAGCGTTATTGTACTTGACGAGGCACACGAGCGGTCGGTCGACACTGACGTGTTGATGGGTGTGCTGAAGCAGGTCCTGCAGCGGCGTGGTGACCTCAAGCTGATTGTGACGTCGGCCACGATGGACATTCACCGCTTCTCCGCCTTCTTCAGCCACGCGCCGTACTACGAGATCCCCGGGCAGACGTTTGACGTCACACTGCAGTACAGCCCGACGGTGGTGACGGACTACGTGGCGGAAGCGGTCTTCCGTGTCTGCCAGCTGCACCTGCAGATGCCCCTCGAAGGGAAGCAGGATATATTGGTGTTCATGACGGGCAGGGATGATGTCTACGGCACGTGCGAGCTCATCAAGCGGCGGCTCTTCGCCCTCGACCCGAAGCGTGCCGAGACGTTGTACGTGCTGCCGTGCCTCTCGGAAGGCTCGGCGAGCCTCTCGGCGGGGGCGGGCGACAGTGCCCTCGGCGTGCTCGACCCGACCCCACCAGGCATGCGCAAATGTGTTGTCGCGACGAACGTCGCAGAAACCTCGCTCACCATCGATGGCGTGCGCTACGTCGTCGACTGTGGCTTCATGAAGACAAACGTGTACAGGCCAACCATTGGCATGAACACGCTTCAGCGCTATCCCGTCTCACAGGCGCAGGCAGGTCAACGAAAAGGTCGAGCCGGACGTACGACCGAGGGCATCTGCTACCGACTCTACACCTCGGCACAGTTCGAGAGCGAGATGCTCGCCAACAGCGTTCCAGAAATTCAGCGCAGCAGCATCGAAAGCGTCGTCCTTCTCTTGAAGAGCATCGGCGTCCGCAAGATGGCGCGATTCGACTTTATGGATCCTCCTCCGGCCGCGAACACGCGCACAAGCATGTGGCATCTGTGGGTACTCGGTCTGCTGGACGACAACGCCGAGCTCACGGACGATGGCCGAATGGCGCTCGAGTTTCCCATGGCCCCGGCGCTCGCGAAGCTGCTCATCGAGAGCACCAAGCACGGCTGTGCGGTGGAGGTGGCGCGTGTGGTCGCGCTCATCGCAGTCGACCCAAAGAACCTCTTCGAGCTCCCCAAGGGCAAGGAGGAGGTGGCGCAGCAGCACCACAGCCACTTCTTCTCCAACGACTCCGATCACCTGACGTTCTTGAACGTCATGACGCAGTTCCTTGACAACGGCAAGGCGCGCCAGTGGGCACAAGATCACTTTCTGCATGTGTCGACGCTGCTGCGCGCGGTGGAGGTGCTTGACCAGCTGATGGAGCGTCTGCGACGTCTCAAGCTACCCATCGCGTCGTGCGGCTTTAGCGGTGTGGACAAGGTGCGGTACTGCCTGGCGTCAGCCTTCTGTATGCAATCGGCAAAGCGATCCGGTAGTAACTGGACCGAGTACCGGCCCTTGCTCAACGCGGGTGTCGCCTGCACACTGCACCCCAGCTCAGCCGTGTGCTCACGCGCAGAAATGCCGCCGTATGTCATCTACAATGACCTGCTCATGATCAACAAGGAGTACCTTGTGATGGTGACGGCGGTGGAGCCGGAGTGGCTCGTTGAGGGATCGCGCGGGTTGTTCCGGCAGCGGGGCTCAAAGGTGGCGCCGGTCATGTCTGCTCCAGCGACGGCCACGGCGACGACTACGGCGAGTCGCGCGGCGACCACCTCGGGCACCGTGAAGGCCAAACCTACGGGGAGTGCGGCACCGCCCAAGTTCGGCATGATGGCCGCTGGCCGTCGCCGGCACAACCTGTGAGACTACGGTCGTGTTGCCGGGGTCCGTTCATGGGGCTGGCTCCGACAAGATGAGAGGAGGTGAGAATGTCATGTTCGCAGACACAGGGTTTTTTTGATGGGCGAAGACACATACACACACACATACACATATTCGTGAAAGAAACAGGCTAGATCGCGCCATTGCCGCCCGGTAGATTTGTCTTCCATCACCTTCAGGGGGTGCGGCATGTACGTGTCAGTGCGTGACCGGTGAAGCCAATCCCCGTTGCAGGCAGGCATGCCTGCGCTGCGCAGTTACGGCTCGTGCCGATCACCTCTTGTCAGAATCAGTGACTTCCCTCTCTATCTGTCTATCTCTCCATCTCTTGCGTGTGTGCATGCTCGCCACATCAAGTCGATGAAAGATCAACACGCGAAGGAAAAGATATTTAAAAAAGACTAGATACCACAGACACACCGACAGGTTTCTCATCGTATTAGAAGCACCGAGACGGTGTACTGCTCAGCGCACACCGTGGTGGCTATCGCGCTTCTTTTGTTTCGTGCCCGCGCGCCGACGGACGAGCGGAATTGAGAGCCCCATTCACGCAGATAGGCACGTACACCCACACGCTGAGGCGCGTCGGCCGCGAGCAAGATGAGTTGGTTGAGGGGCCTTCAAAGTTACTTTCTTGGTCCTGGCGATGAGCTCCGAGAAATCTTCGACACGCGCGTGTTCATCTGGAACATCCCCGCCGGCAGCACTACGGTCGTGGGCAAGTCCCTCACCGTTGGCCGAACCACGACGAAAAGCATTCAGGCGACGTGTCATCGTCTGGACGGCGAGCAGCGCGATGCGTACATCATCTTCAACTTCTCGCCTCTTCTGATGGAGTTGATCGAGAGTTGTCGCAGCGGCCAGGTGTTGGATTTCTCGAAGCAGTCCATTGAGAGCTTCGCGACGTTGATGGAGGTGTGCTTTACGATCCAAAAGTGGATCTCCGCCGGTGGGGTGGGGGTCGAGAGGCCATCTCACTGTGCCGTGCTTGCCTTTCTCGAGGAGGCCCCGCAGGTGCATCATCCGAACTACGCCGCCATGATGGCCGCGTGTTTTCTCATCTTCTCGGGCTTCCCTTCCTACGGTGGAAGCGGGACGCTGGGGTTCGTCGAGAAGGAGCTCGGCATCGCGCGCAGTCGCTACCACGCCCCTTCGCAGGAGAGCTACGTCAACTACTTCCAGCTTCTGTTCGAGATTCCCATCATTCCGAACCCGAAACGGCTCAAGCTGTGTCGCCTCTCGTTGCATAACATGGAAACCTTGCTCGACCGCAAACTGGGTGTGCGGCTGGACATCAGTGGCGAGGACATCCCTCCACGCCTCTTCAGCGACCCCACAGCGTGGTGCATAGGAGACGACGTGGCGACCCTGGAGATCTACCTGGACCTCAACGAGAGCGTCTTTGGTGACTTTGTCTTGACCGTCTTCGACTATGACGTGCGCGAGGCCGAAGTCGCTCCCGAGGCAGAGGACGATGGCGCCAGCTTTGCACTGGACGGCAGCCTCATCGTGCCTGACCTCGGCGGTAGCCAGAGCGCGGGGCGCAGCGTCCCCCACCCAGGCAAAGTCTCGCCTTCCGCCGCGAGCCCGCTGCGCCCGGCCAGCAGCGTCGTGCGCAAGTACCCCACTGCCGGAAAACGCGCCGTTGTCACCCGCAAGACCATTCTTTTCCGCATCGCGTTCAGCACGATTTTCATCCACCAGGAGACCCACCGGGTGCGGGTGAAGGACATGGACTACGCCGCCGCCAACTCCCTCAATGACGACTTCTTCGCGCAGCTTCACTTCACCGACTGTGAGGCGGCCGAAACCGACGCCGAGTACATCCGTCAGCTGACCCAGCGCATTGAGCAGTCGCCGCAGCGGCAGCTACTGCTCTCGAGGCCAGATCCCCTCACGTTGATTGGTGGGGGTCGCAGTCACAGCCGGTACGGAGGCGGCGGTGGTGACGCGGCGGGGGATGAGGCGATCAACGGCACCGGTGTGTACTACCGCAGCGATGGGAGCCGCTACAGCGGCGGCGGTGGCGTGCAGGGTGGCTACGGTCAGCGTGTAGGTGCCGGCACAGCGGGTGGGCCTCACTACGGTGGTCTTGGCGCGGGTTGGCGGGACGGGAGCTACTATGGGGCATCCGCCAGCGGGCCGAACTTGTTCTTCCCGACATCTCTTCACCTTGTGGAAGAGGATGAGCGCTACTTTGACAACGAGGACGCCGTCGCCGAGGGTGAGGCGCCCGAGCTGGTGCGTGTGGAGCCCGTTCGCGCCGCCCCGCCACGGCAGGCCACGCCAGAAAGACTGTACGGTGGAGGGTACCCCGTTCGCAGTGACGACATCAACGCGCACTGCACGCCACTCCGCACCGCTGGTGGTTTCCTCTCGTCAGACTCGCCGCTACCTTTCCGTCCGGCGAGCTCGCCGCGTCGTCCGGCGCCGCCGTTGCCGCTGTCTGGTATGCCGACCCCCATCAGTGGTGGGCTCCCGCCACCACCACCGCCCGTGGGACCGCCTCCCCCGCCGACGGGCTTGCCACCACCGCCCACGGGCTTGCCTCCGCCACCGCCACCGCCATCCTCGGGCCTACCTCCCCCGCCACCACCACCCTCCGGTCTGCCGCCACCGCCACCACCGCCGGGTGGGAGCAGCAAGTTGCCACCGCCGACCCCTCCGCCCGGTGCGCCGCCACCGCCGCCTCCACCCCCGCCTCCCCCTCCGCTCAGCGGGGGACCGGCACCACCGCCGCCGCCGCCGCCAGGTGCGCGCGGTGCCGCTTCAGGGCCGACCAAGCCCGCGTACAACGGCCCGCGCCTCAAGTCCATCTTCTGGAAGAAGCTACCCAAGGCGAGCGGTGTGTGGGCAGTCGCCGACACGGCAGAGCTGCGGAAGGACATCATTCCTGATGAGGCCTTCGCCGTGCGTCTTTTGCAGGCTCGTCCAGCGGCGGCACGCAAGGACACCAAGGAGGACGGCCAGGCCAATGCCGTGCTCAAGAGCCGCGTGTTTGCGCCTCAGCGGCTGCAAAACATCGCCATCGCGCTCAAGAAACTGAAGCTGCCAGTGGAGGTCGTCAGTGATGCGCTTGTCGGGTGCGATGGAGAGGTGCTCGATGCGGAGCGTCGTGAGACCCTGGTTCGCACGCTGCCGACCCCCGAGGATGTCGCCGCGCTCGGTGTGGAGAAGAAGGGTGGGCGTGTGACGTGGTCCGAGGTCGAGGCGTTCGTCTACACACTCGCCATGAACATCCGCGATGTGCGGGAGCGCCTGCAGCTCTGGATTGGCGCTGATGAACTGCCCGAGGCCATCGTCACCGCCACCGCGCATTTGGCAGATATGGAGCGCGCACTCGACGTCGTGACGAGCAAGCACGGGCGGCTCGCGCGCATGCTACGAGCCATCCTCACGGTCGGCAACTTCATGAATCGTGGCACCGCGTACGCGGACGCTCCTGGCTTTCGCCTCGAGAACCTCGGACAGCTGAGTGTCGTCAAGTGCGCCGATGGCAAAACATCGCTCCTGGAGTTCATTGTCGTCCTTCTCAAGGAGAGCCCCGAGGCGGACGTGTTGGCATTCACAGATGACGTTGACTGCCTCAAGCGTGTGTCATCCATCTCTGTGCAGGACGTCGGTCAGCAGGTGTCGCAGATCAATCTGCAGGTACAACGCATGCGACGAGCCGTCGAGCAATCCGAGAGCCGTACGCAGTGGTACGAGCAGCGGCTGCCGCATTACATGGATCCGCACACCGGCGACATCCTTCGCGAAGACGCCTTGCCCTCGATTCTGCGCAACTGCCTGCCGGCTTTCCTCACATCAGCAGGTCAGCTCGCGCTGCGCTACCAGCAGCTCCGAGATGATGTGTCCTCGGCGCTTGTCGGCTTTGGCGAAGAGGCGACGTTCGACGAGACAAACGTGTGGGAGTGGGTCTTGAACTTCGCGAACGACGTCAAGCGTGCTGTCGATCAGGTGGACAAGAAGAAGTTGTCTAAGGCCGCCCTCGACAAGGTCATGAACCCGCAGGCAAGTGCGGACGAAGAGCCACAAGATGCCAAGTCACAGTCAGCACCAGCGGCCAAGCCCAAGCACACAGATCCGCAGTCACCATAGCTAAGAGAGCTGTGTTGTGACGGTTGCATTGTTTTTTATTTACATCGTTTCTTCATCTGTCAGTTGCTTCCAACAGATGAAGTGGTCACCACCGTTGCTGTTCCCTTTTTTTTTCTTTGTTACACATAAAGTTGTTCACGCTCTATTGCGTTGCCTCTATCCCGTCGTGTTCGTGACGTGTCACATCGACAAAAGAAAAAAGGAACGGAAAAGCGAGCGCGCATCACGTCCCACACGGAGCCACACGCACACGAGAGTAAAGAAGATGTGTCACCACCGCATCAGGTGAAACCCCTCTTCTCACTGACGTCATCCGCTATCAGCCAGCCAGCCACGAGGTCTTTCTTCTCCTCCTTCTTTTCATCCCATCACATCCCCTTCTCTCATAAACGACGACGTAGACGTGGGTGATCGAAAAAAAAAAAAGATCAGCGCCTGCGTGCGAGAGAGGGCGTCTCTGCGTTCTAACAAAATTATCGCTTCGTTGTTGCTGCGGTGGTTACTTAGTTCCTATCCCTCTTTCTCTTCCTTCCTCTGGTTGTTGATTGCTCTTCACCACTCGCGTGATTGACTCGTTGGCGAGATTGTCTTCGATCAATCTCGTCCGACAAGAAGAAGAAGGCCTGGTCACAACTGCGGTCATCTCTGCAGACGCCAGACGTTTGCTTTTTTTTTGTCTTTCAAGTATGCCTCCCAAGCGTGCGAAGAAGGCGGCACGCAACACCGTGACTGTCGCCGCCTCTCGTCATCTCGCCGACAAGCGTGGAGCGGCAGGGAAGAAGACGAAGGAGGCCCCGAAACCGGCAGACGCCGTCGAGGCGAAGAGTCCAACGCCATCACCGGCACGGACCTCGCGTGTGCTGAGCCGACGAACAGACATTGGTCCTCAAGAGGCACCGGCCTGGCAGAAGAAGGCGTTGAAGCAGGCGGTCAAGGATGCGAAGCAGAAGGGCAAGAAGAAGCCGGCGGCAAAGGTGAGCGGTCGCCGTGGTCGTCGCGCCACGCCGACGCGGTCGTCGAGCAGCCGCGGAAGCGATGACACTGCCTCCTCGGCCTCCGAGGACGACGAGACGTCTCTGGACAGCGGTAGCGACGCCAGCACGGGCCGTACACGCAAGAGCCAGCGCGGTCGCCGAAGCACCGCGGCCTCCGCCTCACCTGCCGCCAAGCCTCGGCGTGCCGCACGCGCTCGCGGCAGCGGTGAGGCAAGTGAAGAACCGGAAAGCAGCAGCTCTCCAAAGCGAGCGGGCAGGCGCCCCAAGAAGGAAGACCGGCTCTGTCCACAGTGCCGCCTGCTCAAGGACGAGTGGCCCTTCTGTGGACTGACCGGGGATGCCCACGTCATGCCAGACCTCGTGGCAGCTTGATGCACAGGTGAGCCAGCTTTTGTGGTTGTGGTTGTTTTCTGTCTTTTCTGAAGTGATCGGACGTCTACACGCGAAAGCTGGGAGAGAAGGGGAGAGGGTGGTCTCTCTGACGCTCCTTGCGTGGAGTCACGACCGTGTGGCCGTTGCCATTCGGTACTTCGATTGTCTGTACGTCTGTGCGTGTGTGTGCGTATATTATTATTCTCAAACCTTCATGTCGTCAGCCGCACCTGGGAAAGTGCACGCAACGAACTTGCCTCCAGCCGCCCGGCACAGCCAATGTGAGGGGGCAAGCGTCTGAAAACCGGATTCCTGTTTAGCGCAGGTGCTGACGTTTGTGTGTGTGTGTGTCATGCTGCACGAGTACTAGTCAACGTTGGATTCTCTTTCCTTCACTCACCCACCTGTCCGTCTGTCTTTCTCCTCTGGTCTTGGTAGATTCCTTCTTCTTTTTTCTTCTTTGCTCTGTTGAGGAAGTGGCGGCGCCGTTGTTGTTGCTTCAACAGATTTTCCTCACTTTCCAGGCGTGCTTCCATCTGGCACTTAAAACGACCACGACTACGACCACGAGAAGCACGTGAAGTGAGCTGCGCACGTGACAAGGACGCAAACAAGAGGCGGCCGTCTTGTTCTTTTCTCCTTTCCTCCTTCCTTTTCCTTTCGTTTACTTATTCGTCTTGCTATTCACTTCGCGAGACGTAGAGGAGGTCGCTGGTATTTTCCGCTCACTTCAATCATCTCCCGAACGCATCATCAGGCGATTCTTCGGCATGCAAGTGAGTCCACCCGTCCCCCTGCCGCAGCCAGAAGCCGCTGGTGGTGGCGTGCAGAGGCACAAGCGCACTGTTGTACATGACACCGCTGAGTCTACGTTATTCCCCCACGTGCCTGCGGGCCCGCTGCCCTCCCTGCGTGATCGGCAGCAGGCGGAGAGCGAGCTGTTCCACTACTACGCGACGCGAGGGCACGTTGAGGTGCTACGCCATGACAGCACCGCGATGGAAGCCGCTCCCAGCGGGTGGTCGGAGGGTGCGAGCAGCGCGGTGGCACGTCCAGTCGGTGGTGTGGTGCCTGAGGGTAGCGGAAGCACGTCCGCGCCGCTCTTGGGGCCCACCCCGGGCGAGCCACTCTTCCCTCGCCTTCGCCCCTCCGCGGCGGATGAAGCGCACGGAGGCACGTACGATCGCCAGGCGCGCGACACAGCAAAGAAGGAGGCCCTGCAGACGCGCCGACGTCACCTCGCGCAGCCCGGTGTGGAGGCGTACTACGGCGCCCTCTTCACGCCAGATGCGCCGCTGACGAACCACATTCGCACTGCCCTTGACGCCAGTGCGCGAATGAAAGCCGCCGAAGCCACCGCCGCGCTCGTCTCCGCGGCTGCCGAGGATGGATCGGGAGGAGGTGGGGGGAAAAGCGCGCGTGGAGGGGCACAAGACCGCTCCGCGCGCAACCCGAATGGCGGGCTGAACAGCAGCATGCGGAGCTCGTCGTTGCAGGTGGCTCTCACCTCACACGCTCAAGCACCCGCGTCGTCGCGGAGTGCAGCGGGCTTCTCGCTCAGCGGGGGTGCTGCCGTCAACTCAGACAGACGCTCACCGCAGGCCGACCTCGCCGAGCGCGGCTCCGTGGCGGCTGGCGAGCTGTTCGTGCGGCCTGAAGACGCAGAAACGCAGGCGGCACTTCTGCGTGAAGGCCACGCGCAGGTGGCGAAGGAGATTGAGGATGTCTTCGTCGTGACGCACGACATTCAGCACCCTGAGGCCCGCGCGCGCAGAGCCGCTGAAGCGGAGGAACAAGCCCGGCGCCGCTCAGCGCGCGCGGCGTCACTGGCCATGGGCGCGTCAGGCGCAGGTACGGCGGCACGACGCTCTGTTGCCACGCGCGCCAGCACGACCAGTCAGCGCGCGAAGCGCAAGAGCAGAAAGTCAACCAAATCCATCAAGTCCGCACTGCCACGTCGCGAAGGGGCCCCGGCCGCGAATGTGCGCCTTTTTATCAACTGCCTTCTCACCTTCGCCGACGAGCAGGGCCGTATCTCGCAGTCGCAGTTCGAATCCGTGCTGCGGGATGTGCCCTTCGAGGTCATGAACGAGGACGCACTCAGTGAGTTCTTTGCTCTTCTGCGGCAGTTCTCGCAGGCCAAGCAGCGGGAGATTGCCTTCCTGGCCGCTGGCGGCGTGCTCGGTGGGCAAGGTTACGCGGACAGTTCCATCGTCTCCACGGGAAGCGGCCCTGGCCACCACGCCGCCCTCTCCAAGCCCGGGAGCACCGCAGTCGCGCAGTCCATGCGCAGTCTCACGCACACACGCAGCGGTGCCATGCCAGCCACGTCGTCCGCACGCCTCTCCATCGGCAGCCGGGCGGGTGCGGGCGTGGTCCCACAGGGCAGCACCGAGTCCGGTCACGCCGTCTACGGCAACGGTCACGGAAATCACCACAGCCCTACGCAAGCAAGCGCGGCCGCGGCGGTGGCGGCGCAGCTTCGTCCCAACCCCGTGGTGTTCCTCCGTGAGCTCATCAGCGCGATTGATGAGCTCATCAACGGTGAGGACACACGTGATGTGGTGCGCTGGACTTGCTTCAACGTGCTCGCCTCGAGTGGGCAGGGATACATCCACAAATCCGCACTCGCCGACCTACGTCAGCGGCACCGAGAGGAGTGCGAGAGCCCTCGGGCGGAAGTCACGGCCTCCATGGTGAAGGCTCTCGGTGACTGCTTCGACGTCATCGCCCAAGAGGAGGAAGACGCCTACCTCAACGGAGGTGGCAAGGGGAAGAAGAAGAAAAAGAGCAAGAAGATGCCGACTCTGGCGCCTAATCAAAAGTCCGTCATCCCGCTCAGCGTCATGCGTGTGTCGCACATGGATTACGCGACCTTCTGCCGCTTCTTCGAGGAGCTCCCGCAGGTGGCGGCGGCTTTCACGCACGTGTGGCTGAGCCTCCTCTTCACGGGAGCGGTCGCCGCGGAAGGCGCGGGCGGTGATGGCAGCAGCGGCGGTGGCGGTGGTGGAGCCGGTGGGGCAAGCACGACGATACCTGCGGTGGCGGCATTCCCATCCCAGGGGAGGGTGGCGGGGGAAAGCACCGCAGGGGCCGCACGCACGAGCTTCACCACGCCACCATCGCGCAGCACGGCCGTCGGCGAAGGTGGTGAGGAGGCACACAGCACATCTGCCTCGTTGGCACGCGAAGTCAGCACGGCGAGTGGCCGGCCCGCGTCGGCACGCTTATCCGTTGTAGCACTGCCGAGCCAGCAGACGTGGCCTCAAGAAATCGTGCGAGGACTTACCGGCTCCGCGACGATCGAGCCCGGCACGTACCCACTACAGGTCCTCGGCGAGGACAGCATCGCCCGCCGCGCCACCATCCAGCGCATCATCGTGTGTCGCCTGGAGTGCATGAAGTCCGCTCTGGACGAGATGCAGGACGCACAACAGATCGATCCCACGCAGGGCCGCACGAGCATGCATGTCGACACGGCTTAGAAGAATGAAAACAAGACTCGATGCGTTGTTCGGGCGAGACCTGAGTCGGTCCTGAGTCTGCACACAACTCGCTTGACAGAACAACCGAATCGCATGTAACAAGAACAAAAAAAAAAAGGATGACCACGTCGTGTTGAGCCGACGGGTAGAGTGTGAGTGTTGAGTGTTTTTTTATTTTCTTTCCGTGTCGCTTCACTCTCAGCTCAGCCTTCTACCACACGTGCAGCTCGAGGCAATTCATTTTTTTTTTTCGTTTCTCGGAAGTGTTCACGGTGAGTTATGCGCACTCCCCCCCCCCTCCCACACCACCTACACCTCCTCAATTCCCTGGTTGGGCGTGAGCGGATTTGATTCCCTCCCCCTTCACATCCTCCGCCATAATGTAAAGAGCCAGATAGGCCGGGAAAGAGTGAGCGGTGTTATGGAAAAGGCACCTAGAGCGTCACCGCGACGCGCCGTTTACACAGACATGTTCACCAGTCAATATAGTTGGTTTTTCGTTCACGGAGGTGGTGTACCTTCACCTCTTGCTTGTTCACGGAAGGCGACGTGGTTTACGATTGTACGCAGTTGAACAGTTTGAGGAAAGCAATGACACGTCTGTCGGCAGGAAGCGCGCCGCCGGCGCCACGTACGTGGATGGTAGCCTCTCAGAGAGAGAGAGAGCGCACACAACTGGTGGAAAGGAATGCGGGGAAGAGTTACTTGTCTGTGACTTCATCAGTCTCTTCTCGCATCGTCTTTGTGCGTGTGTGCGTGCGACCTGTATGTATGTGCGGACAGGTGTGAAGGATATCGTTGACGGCTTCCACCCGCCTGTCGCTCTATCAGCCAATAGTACTTCACCTCCCTCTCTATGTAACTCTACCTCTATCCCTGTCTTCCTCGTATTTCGTGTATTTTATATGTATATGTCTGTGTACCTGTGTGTCTGCGTGTCAGCTAACGCACCGCGTCAAGGAACAGAAAAGCGGAGCGTCGTGTTGACCTGTGTCACTCGTGATTATCGGTTGTCGTTCACTCTCACCCCGTCCCTCGGCTCCGCTCGCCCCTGACCATAGATTGTTTTGTGTGTTTTCTAGAAAGTTGGGTGTACCATTTAAAGAACCCGAATTCATCCGGTTCTTCTCTTCTTTTCTGTTTCTTTTCTTTTTTTTTATCATTCATCGTCTACGCATCGTCACTGGCCAGCCGCGTGTGTGCGTGCTTGAGAGTGAGAGAACAACAGAGAAGAGTGAGCCATGCCGCGCGACCACAACTCGCCCCACCTTGTGGAGAGCCGGAGTCGCAGTCGACGCAGCGCTTACTCAATCTCATCCGAGGAGTTTGAGGAGGTCGTGAGCGGAGGTGCCTCGCCGCTCCCGGTCCCGCGCCCGGGCCGTGAGACGGCGGCACCGTTGCCGCCTGAGACTGCACCGCAGGTCGTGCACGTCGACGTTCCCCTTGGCTACCACACCGGATCCAACGCACGTGCGGTGCACGCGGCAAAGCCTCCGCGTGAGTCGGTGGTGGCAGACAATCCGGCATCCTCCTCGAGGAAAGGCTTCTATCCTCGTGAGGTCGATGTCACCGCTTCTCCCCAATTACTTTACAGTCCAAGCAGCGGCAGTAGCAGCAGCAGAAGCCGTAGGAGGGGCAACGAGGCGAGCAGCAATGACGACGTCGACGAGGAGGTCGAGAGCGGAGCACGTGGTCGCAACGTGCAAACTGCGCGGTCATCTGGACGTGTTGCCCACCACCGCGACGTCGCACTGGACGGCATGCTTGGTGTCCTGTCGTCTGCGCGCGACGAGGGACCGAGTAGCCACGACAGAGAAGGAGAGCCACGGCACCTGCCGTCGTCGTCGCCCCCGCCGCCGGTCCCACCACCGGACCCGTCAGTTCTTGGGGCGCCGCAGCCCTCCGTGGAGCCCATCGACGCGCCGCA
Source organism: Wallacemonas sp. TrypX (assembly GCA_030849625.1). Taxonomy (NCBI): domain Eukaryota; phylum Euglenozoa; class Kinetoplastea; order Trypanosomatida; family Trypanosomatidae; genus Wallacemonas; species Wallacemonas sp. TrypX. Next base: position 135,074 of record JASANP010001139.1, on the reverse strand, counting down.
GCGTCAAGGCACGCCCTCCTCCTCCCCAGCCACGCCACAGCCGGTGCTCTTCTACACAACACCGTTCCTCGCCCTTGATGCCAACTACGCCCACGCACCACCAGCGCCACCGTCGGACCCTGCTGCGCTGCCCCCATCCTCTTCCTCCTCTTCGCGAACGCTGCCTGACGCGTCGTGGGCGGTGACAGCGTGCGGTGGGGCGGTGGCGAACCAGTGCTGTGTGTGCCTTATGAGCTCCGTCTTGAGCTGCGTCGCCTTGCCGTGCCTCGTTGCAAAGGAGCGCGAGAGGCTTCTGTTCCACGATATCGAGGGTCGCTACGTGTGTTGCGCGGGCATCATCCCGTGCTGCATACCTGACCGCGCGGTAAGGCCGGAGCTGTATGTCACCATCGCACCGCCTCAGCCGCGAGCGCTCCAAGGCAAGTATGGCATCTACCCACAGCAGTCGATGCCCGTCTCTCAGCTCGGCGAGGCCGCCGTGGAGAATATTACCGACAAGGTGAACGGACTCCCCCAATTCGGCTGCTACCGCAAAGCCCGCACAGACACGGCGCGCCGTCCCACCGCCGGTCGCAGCGGCCGTTCCTACGAGGGTGCGGACATGGACCTCGCCCAGATCCACGGGTCGGCAGCGGGTGGCAGCGGCCGTGTGCCTGTGAGCTGCTGCTGCGGTTGTTGTGTGGTGGACACCGCGACGAATGTGTGTCTGCTCGACTGTGATCGCGGTGGTTGTGTTCGCTGCCGGCACCCCACGAGCTGCTGCGTGAGCTGCCCTCACGGGTGCCTCGCGTGCGAGGTGTGCTGCTGCTTTCCATGCGCCGTGCTCGGAAACCGCATGCTTCTGCGGCAGCACTACGGCCTCCAGCCCGACGCGTGCGTCGACACTCCTGCGATTTGCTGTTATGCCTGTCTGCGCACATGCCTGCTGTGCGCGTCTCCGCCCGCACCAGGCAGTGGACGGAATCGCCTGATTGGCTGCTGTGGCGCGCCGGACCCGAACACCTGTTGCGCGGAGTGTGGATACAGCCTTGCCACGTGTCTCGCTGCCTGCTGCTGCTTCTTCCCGTGCGTGAGTTGTGCCATGGCCCAGCATCGCGACCAAGTGGAGAGAGTTGGTTTCCCAGTGCTCTCTGCCTTTTCGCCACCAGACATCACTGGCATGTCATAGGACGGCGAGAGAGAGTGGCGTGTTACATGCAGAGTCCACAAGGTGCACATCACACACACACACACTTATGCACGCATACATGCGCCGCGAGATTTTCTTTTTGCTTCAGGGCAGACAAGTGACCTAGCGCCATTCAATTAGAAAAATGAAAAGTGTGGTCATGCGCGGGTGCACGTTTTCATCAGTGGACACTTCGTCAACTGCGCCCGTTGTGGTTGGTGATCGTCTGGGGCCGTTGGCTGCTAGGAGCAAGACGCCTGTAGCAGTGGCCCGTGGTGGTGCTGGCTCGTGTGGTACGTTGCTTTCGCGGTGGTGTTTTTTGGCTCACAGCTCATACCGACGCTAAGAACAAAGAAAAAAAGTGAAGGCATACATGCGCACGATCACTCAGTAACGTCCCTCCGCTCTCCTTCAAAGGCACGTGTAGCCCATTCCAGTGACGCTGCTTCATATTTTTTTTTTGCTTTTCACTGCTTCTCCACTCTCTTCTGTCCTCCCCCTCACCACCCACTCTCCGCCCAGTGCAGTTACGGTGGCACCACACTAGATTCATAGACAAGACGAAGTCACTTCTCGCTCCTCTTTTTTTTTAACTTTTAGCTCATCAGAATTCTTCCCAGTTTTCCGCGTGCGACGCATCGCCTCCGCAGAGAGTCCGGGCGGTGAAGGTGACGGTCTACTCTACGCACACCCGCACCAGAGAAAACGGACAGAAGAACAAAAAAGTGCCAGAGGCTTATTTACAAAAATAAAAAGGAGAATTCCCCGTCATGGAGACAGAGGGCAACACGGAGGAGAGTGCAGTCGATCCCGTAGTGTCCGTGTCGCCGCGAAACACGCGCACATCAACACCCGCCTCGTCACGCTTCGCAACGCCCACGGCGTCCTCCCGCTCGCGCAGCACGGCGATTGCCTCTTCTCTCACGCGACCGATTCCCTCGTACCGGTACGAGACGATCGACGATGTGCACGGCGTCCAGGAGGCTCCGTTTCGATTTCCTTCTGCAAACGCCGTCACGCAACGCGGCTCACCGCTGAGCCGTCGCGCGGTTGTGTCCTCCCTGACCAGCCCGCCGCGCCGCTCCGGTGAGAGTCGCACCGCTGTAGGGCCCGCACGGCAGACCCCGCACCGCACGCTCTCACCCGCACAGCGGCGCGCGCAGAAGCGGCAGTCGGTGCAGGAGCTGATCGACATCGCCGACACGGCCTCAGTTGTAGCGGTCGCGTCGGCCCCGTTCACGGCATTGCCCACGCGGCGCCTCACCTCCCCGCGTGTCAGCACGGTCGGGGAGGCGGAGGTCGATGGCAGTGACCGTGGACGCCACCGGCACTCGGTGGTGGTGGTGCCGTCTGACACCATGAACCAATTCGATGACGCGCTACGCACGAGCCCAGCAGCCGTTGAGACGGCACGCGGAGAGGGGGCGCAGGTGGTGACAGATGCCGTTGGGTTTTCACTGGACGCCTACCGTGCGCTGCATCACCGCACCTTCCACAGTAAGAGCGAAGAGCTCACGTTCCTTCGCCGCGACTATGTGTCGCTGCGCAAGACGCTCATGTTGATGTATGATGAGAATGCGCGCCTGAAGAGCCGCCTGCGCGAACGCACGGAGGAGGTCGGGCAGCTTCAAGCACGTGTGGAGGTCTGTGAGCTCTACCACAAGGGTGCCGAGTCTGCAGGGGGTTCGGAGGCCGACGAAAGCGGTCCCGGAGACGGACGACGCGCCGGCAGCCGTCGCGTCAGCCCATCCAGGGGCGGTGCGACCGGCGCGAAAGCGTCAAGCCATGCCGTGCCGTCGCGACCCACGGCCGCACACGCGAGCGGAGGGGCGTCACCAAACCCGAAGCGACCGCCGCGCACCGTGTCAGCCGAGCGCGCAGCACGCGAAAAGCGCACCAAAGTGGCGGAAGACGGGGTCCCCGCGACGGCTGAAGAGGAGGAGGGAGAGGAAGCGACGCCAGCGTCATCCTCCCTCTGGCTGCACGCGGCGGCACAGAAGGCGGTGCGGCAACTCACGGCCAGCAACAAGGGCCCCAACGCCGGTGCGAACGACCTCAATACGAGACGCCTCATCATGGAACTCCGCCGCAATCTCGCCCGCCGTGACACCCAGCTGGATGCACTGCGCCTTGAGAGCGCCGACGTGGCGCACGCCCGCAGCACACTGGAAAAGGCTGTCGAAGACGCGCGTGAGGCACTTCGCACGGTGACGCACGACCGCAACGACCTGCTGCGGCTCGTTGAGGAGAAGGACCGCGCGATGGATGCACTTGCGGCCGAGAAATCCTCTCAGGAAAAGATGCTGAGCGAGTGTCAGCAGCAGATCACCGCGCTGGAGAGCGAAGTGGAAAAGCTGCGTCTGCTTCAGGGCAGTGTACCCGCAGTGACAGAAGGTAGTGATGATGGTGGTGCGCCGGCTGACGGGCTCACAGATGAGCAGCGTCTGCGCGAAGAGGTCCGCGAGTACCGGCAACGGTGGCAAGCGGCAGAGGACCGCATCGATCAGCTCCTACGCGCGCCGCGCGCTGAAGCGTCGGATATCACGTCGTCGCCATCTCCGGGGCGAGAACCGCTCGCTGACGACGAACGACAACGGCTGAGGCGAGAGCTGCAGCAACAAGCCGAAGAACTGCACCGCCTCCATCGCCGCCTCGAGCGCGAGCAGGAGGCCGCGCAGTTTCGCGAAGGCCAGCAACGCCAGCAGGCGCAGGACCAAGCACGTCTCCACCGCACCGAGCTGGCTGCCGTGCAGGAGCAGTTGCAGGTGGCGCGGGCTCAGTTGGCGCGCGAAGGGCAGGACCGCGATGCCCTCGTGCGGCAGCTCCGCCAGGCCAGTGACCAGGACGCCCTCTCGCAAGTTCTGCAGAGTCAGCGCGACTCACTGAAGCAGCGGCTAGCGGAGATGGGTGGGCAGCTCAACGAGGTGCGTGGCAGAGAGAAGGCTCTGCAACTCGAAGTGCACAAGACGCAGCACGAGAACTTGTTGCTCACCAAGGCGAAGGAGGTCGCCGAGGCAAGCCTTCATCGTGCGCAGCAGGATGCGTCGCTGCTTCAGGAAGAGATCGAGCTGCTCCGCACGCGGCTCGGCGCGAGTGAGGGGAAGGTGTACGCGCTGGAACAGATGGTCGCGGCACTGCAGAAGCGCGAGAGACGCTCCGAGGGCACGGACTGTAGACCTGACGGAGAGGCAGCCGTGCAGCCGCCGCGGCCCAGCGCACTCGACGTCGACGGTCAGGCACTAGCCTCGGATCTCAAGGGCTACGCCGCGCTGATGGACCTCAACGCGGCGCTGAGCACACGTCTTGAGCACCTTGAAGAATCCCTCGCGACTGCGCAACAGGCTCTTGAGGAGGTGCGTGCACAGCCGTCGGCGGCGGCGGCGAAGACGGACGAGCCCGTGCCCGCGCCGGCACCTCCCCTCTCCGAAGACGCCGCGCGCTATCGCCACTGTGTCACGACCGAGCTTCACGCGCTTCGCCACGACCTGCAGCTCTCCCAGCGAGCCCAGCAAGCGTTGCTCGGGCAGTGGCAGGATCTCCGACAACGACACGCTGAACTGGAAGAAGACAACATCATCCTTGCCGAGGGCACCGCCGTCATTCACGATGAGCTCGTGCAGTTGCTGGAGGAGAAGGCGGCGCGTGACATGGCTGCGGGCGAAGCGCGCGAGGCGGCACGGCGAGAGCCGCCACTGCCTCAGAAGGAGGTGATCACGAAGGGTGTGCAGGTGTGCATGACGGACTCAGAGATGGCGTGCTCGGGCTGCCCACACGCGTGCGTGCCCCCACCCCCACCTCTTGCTGCATCCCCGTTCACGGCTCCTGCAGTGTCGCGGCGCGTCGGTCGCTTGCGTGGAACCGTCGAAGCCGCACGTGGCCTGCGCATTCACGACGAAGACGACGACAAGAACAACAACAACGAGGAGGAGGATGAGATGGTGTTTGCTCTCACAGAGGAGAACAAGACGCTCAGGCGGCGAGTGCAACGGTGGCGTGAGCGGGTGCATACACTGCAGCGAGCGCTGTCGGAGAAGGAGGCCACCCTCGCCCACGTGCGCGACGAGCTTGAAGCGTGTGAAGACGTCATTCGTCTCCTCGACAACGGTGACAACGACAGCACGTGCATGAGCAGGCGCCGCGGTGGGCTGCCTCTTGAGCGCGCGCTCTTGCAGGCGGCGACGCGTAAATTGCACAGACGGCGATCGCCTCGGTGTCGGTCATCGTCGTCGCGTCGTCGTCTTCGTCGAACAGAGGCGTCCTTGCATAGCTCGTCTCGCTCTAGCACACCGCGCTGTCCGTCGTCCCGTGGAAGTCAGCGCAACGCTTCTCGGCGACGAGCAGGTGATGTCACCTCGTCGTCGGGCACGGACGACGACGATGTCTGCGCGCCTTCTACCCACTCGTCGTCTCGTCACGGCCGTCGTCATCGACGGCGTCGCCAGCCAGACTCTCGTCGCTCCGCACGGTCGACCTCATCCCAACGTGAGTCCTCATCAAGCGCTCATCGCGACCCTGTTGAGGTGGAACTCTACGCCGTCAACTGCAGTGCGCGACGAGATAAGCACGGCGTACTGAAAGAGTCGTGGTCGGCTGTGCCGCTCACACAAGCCATGACAGAAACCAAGGAAGAGGGACGCTTCCGCGCGGCGAACACAAGGTCCACAGGCGCGAACACTGCGGCTGGTCTGAAGAAGGGTGCGGTCAAGGCGACATGGCGGGCAGATGGCGGCGACTTCGCTGCATCTACCGCGGCCGACACCGCGCCGCCGTCCGCACGCTCAACGACGTCGACCACGACAACAACCTCTGTGACCGCAGTGCTGCTGCCACGGTGGATGCGCGCGTCCATCTGATGTGTGTGTGCGTGTGTGCTGTCGTTGTTGCGTCGCCGTGTATGTGCGATACTGGCGTGCACCCCACAAGTGAGCCCTCTCCTACGCCGCCGCCCAACATCCTTCTTTTTTTCGTCTTCTTTGCTGCTATAGATCCACGTGCACATGTCATCGTGCAACCGTCCGCTGTCAACATGCATTGACAAGGCGTAGATTTATTTATTTATTTTTGATTGTTTCATTTCGTATTGACGTGTTGGCGTCTCATCCCCCGTTTGCACTAGCCGAAATGCGCTGCGGTGTTTCGTGAGGGGTATCGGTGACCTTCCCTCCCCCCAGAGTCACTTCCTTCTCGCACACACACCGACGTGCTCGCAGCGCTCAGAGAGAGGCGCGATCGAGGAAGAACGGGGATGGATCAGACCTCATCCACCCGCGACTACGCTGTTCGCCTAATCCCCCCCCCCACGCCAGCCCCACCTCACCCCGCCCGCGCACTTGCCTCTGCTGTCCCCGCTCTTTTCGCCCTCCTGTTACTCGCTTCTCAACAGAGAACAAAAAAGAGCAATCAGCAAAACAACAGTCCGTCTTTGTGTTCGTGGAATCGCATAGAGGGGTGTCATCGCCTTCGTACTCTTTCACGACTTGTTGTTGTTATTGCTGTGGTGGTGGGCACATGTTTAGCTCCTCGCTGCGGGCGTGTCTGGGTCACAGGGTGACGCGTATGTGCGTGTCCCCGGCACTTATCACTGGGCATCGCACCTTCTGGAACCCCTTCGCAGGCCGTGCCACAGCAGCCAGTGAAAGCAGCACCACGGCGACGTCTACCGCCGCGTCCGCGGGGCCGCAGACCACGGTGACGCGCGTGATGACGGAAGCTAACCGAACTCTAGACCAGCACAATGAGCGGCTCGTCGGTGCGTGCCTCGACCTCCTCGACCTCTGCGACAAGCTCGGTCCTTCAGTGACGCCAGACGCAGGTCGCGGACGCGCACAGGAGGGCATGGAGCCCGTTGAGCTGGAAACTGTTGTAGAGTTAGTGCACGTTGTGTTGCATGACTTCCGCACAAGCCCTAGTCGCCAGTTTGATCTCGTCTACGGTGCGCTCTGTCTGCCAGTGGCGTCTGCGAACCGATCGGTTCAGCGTTGTTTGATGGTCGTGCTGGAGTCGGTGGTGCCTGCTCCGCTCTACCGACTTTTCGAGAGTCAGTCGCTGGTGCTCTCAGGGGAGGACAGCGAGAGTCGCGTGCGACGGGACGTGCTCAAGACGTTCGCACACGCTCTTCTGGGGGAGCTGAACACACCTGAGGGGGTTGAAGATGAAGAGTACCTTCTTGTCATTGTGGACGACTTTAAGCAGGCCTTCCCCGCTGTCGTCTCTGCGCCGGTGTTCGTGGCGCTAGAGGCGGACGCGGAGAAGCTGGCGCTGCAGGCCAAGCTGTTTGTGCTGCTCGGTCGTCTCTGCGCTGAATTTGACACAGATAACGATGGCAAGGTGTACCTCTCCGAGCTCCGCGACACCGCTGACCGTGTGCTGGGCAAAGACAAGGCAGCTCAGTTGCTGGAGGGTGCCGTGTGTGACACGGAGGGTCGCATCCCCTTCAACCAGCTGACGGCGTTGTTGACGCGTCCACCGCCCGCACGGTCAACGTCGGCGCGCGCCAAGGAAGCGGAGAAGCAACAGTAAAAATAAAAATGAGTGGGTGTGGGACGAGAGAGAGAGAGAGAGAGATCAACACGACGAGTGCACACGGAACGAATGAGGGGAGTACTGCTCCGCTCTTGTTCTTGTGGTGTACGCACGCGCGTGCCATCGAAAACTGGGTGGCGAGCGAGTTCGTTCTCTTTCTTCACTTGTTTGTTTTGCTCGCCCCCGCCCCTCACGGCATCGCCCATGGCGTCCAGAACACGCGTCCCATAGCGCCCTGAGGTCTCAAGGGTGCGTGGTCACAGAAACTAATTCAGTAATGAGCAGAAGACGGAGAAGCGTAGTGGCAAAGGAATAAGGGGGCCACGTCATGCACTGCACCCCGCCTCTCACCCAGGTACGTTGTGGTGACGGTGGTGTGTGTGTGTGTGTGTGTGTGTGCACCATCCCTGGTCTGGTTTGACAAGGGCATTCTTCTCAGCTCAGCTCCTTCCCTCACTTCCTTTCCCTCCCCCTCCCTCCGTCCCCATTCGTCTGGACGCTTCTCAATGGACTTCGTAGAGAAGTGGTGATACCGCCTTGTTTGCTCGTTTTCGTGTGTGTTATTTTTTCTTTGTCTTCAATTGCTTCACAATAGCGGCCGTGGCACAGTCACGTGTGTGGTCGTCTCTGCTCGCCTCATCGCCCCCCCCCCTTCTCAGCTCATAGACTTACAGAGCGAAACGAGGACAAAAACAGTTGAGAGGGGAGTGGAAGGCGAGCGCTGGGAAAACGCTTCCAGGAGAGAGTGTTTACCATCTGCTTGTTCGTCGCTCAAGACGCCCGTAGAAGCGAGATTCGCAGAGGAAAACAACTTTTGCTCTTCTTCAGCTTTCTTCTGTCTCTCTCAGTGACCGGCAAGCAAATGAAGTCCTTGGATGTCGTTCGTCGTGCCGTACCACTTGGTAGCCTCACAAACACCGTGGCCACCGTGCCGTGCGGTGCACCACGGCAAAGAGCTCTGCGGGGGCTGCGAACACACGCGGCATTCCGTGGAATGTCTGTGTGTTGTGTCTCGAGCGCGTGCCGCTGGTCCAGCTCACCCGCCGGTGGCGCTGCCGCCGTCAAGACACGTCAGACCACGGAACCGACAGCCCTCGCCGACGCACACCCAACGGCGCCGTCATCGCACACCGCACACGCATCCACCTCTGACGATGGCATCGTCTTTTCCAACACGCTGGACGGCATCACAGACGATCTTCTGGATGCCGATCTTGCGGAGCTTGGTGTGACCGCGGAGCCACACACGTCCGTGCTCAGCACGACGGGCGGTCATGATCATGCGCAGACCGCGGACCTCTTTGGTCAAGGACGCCGGCTTCTTTCACCCACGGGTGCCACGCGTGACGGTGCTGTGATGAACCCACTGGACCTGCTGTTGGATGGCGAGGAGGACGGCGTTAGCGGCGAGGGTCTCTTCGACGGCGACAACGCCTCGTCTTCATTCCGTGCCCGGCCCACGCCCGCACTCACGGAGCTCGAAGACAGCCTTGTGGTCGACCCCTTTACGCCCAGCATCGACCAGGAAGGCTCGGCGGCGTCGCTGCAGGGCGTCGGTCTCGTCCCAGGTGCTGGTGATGGCCGTGCTTCCGGCTTCGCCGGCGCCTCCTCTGCCATCGCGGCAGGTGGGCAAGAGGCGCACAATGCGCAGGTTCTTTCTGTGGTCGACATGCTCTGCGACGATCTCTACTACTGCAAAACAAGTGTGTTGCGCTCCTTCTCGCGCACGCGCAACGTCACCGGCCGCACCAAGGCCGAGGTCGTCCTCAAGCTTCTCGAGTGCGCGAGCCGCGACGCGCACGGCGAGAGCAACGACCTGAATCTCACCAAACGCGTCCTTGGCGACGTCTTCCACGAGGAGGTGCGCACGAGTGGCATGCGCGCGGCGTGGAACAACAAGGCGCTAGAGGCGTCGCACATTGAGATGGCCTGCGACAGGCACCTGCGCTTCGAGCTGATGGCGAATACGCAAAAAACACTGATGGTGCGCCGCAACGCCGCGGAGGCAGGGCGCGTGTTGCGCAAGTTGTCTCGGCCGTTCCAGCAGGAGTACGACAAGTACGCCTCGCACGCGGTGGGGCACGTCTTCCGCACCTACAAGGTCGAGGCCGATGCGCTCGTGCAAGACCTGACCGTGTCCGAGGTGGTGAGTCCGTTCGCTTCACTGCTCGTCTCGTATGTGCGGTACGGCTCTTCGCTCAACCTCCTCACGCGCACCGACGTCAATCACCGACTGGTGCAGATGGAGGTCGTTCAACCGCTCGTGGGGAACAGCGACGAGCAAACACTTCAGGAGCTCATGACACTGCTGGATCCTGTGGTGACGACGATGGAGTTGCGCAGGGCCTGCTTCGGTGACAAGAAGACCCAGTGGGGACAAGACTCAGCCGAGGTGCTCGTGTCCGCCGCGCAGAGCTTCGGTGAGGTGTCACACGCTGACTGGGGCACCGAGCGCGCGCCTCGGTGGGTACACGAGCTCGCCCGCATGTTCACCAACTGGGAACTCATCGTCCGCACGGACATCGCCGCACTAGGCGATGTGCCGAGCTATTTCTTCGACTGTATCCTGAACGGTGTGGTGAACTACCACGTCCTGAGGGAAGTGTACGGGACGTTCATTGAGCCGAATGACATTCCGATGAGTGTGCGCGCGTCGCTCAAAAAGGCTCTCATTCGCCACTTCAACGACGAGGAAAAAGCTGCCAATGTTCTCAGCGAGTTGATTGCCTACGTCATGGCGGGCGAGGGTGTGAACAGGAGTGAGTCGCGTGGCGGGGTGCGCGGAGACTTTTTTGTTTCCGTCTTCTCCCAAATGCAGGGCACCTTCCATGAGGGCGATCACAGCGCACAGCACGGTGAACGCGTGGCGATGGTGCTCAACGAGGTGGCCATGACAGCCTCCCGCTGCACGCGGTCGAGCGGGCTGCTCCACACCCTCGTGAAGCTTACAGAGGACCTTCATTTCCACTTTCGCTTCCAGCGCGTGTTCAAGCGCTTGTCAGCCAACGACCGCAAGACGATTCGCACCAAGCAGAGCCTCAACCTTCTCAAGACGCTCGAGTACTTCGAGAAGGAGCACGAGATCACGCCAGTGACACCCAAGTCGGTGGCCTTCTTGACGATCCAGCTTCTGTTCTTGGCAATGCGAAGTGACGACGGACGTCGGCCTGTCGTCGAACGCTACCGCAGTGTGCTTGGGCGCGCGGAGCTGGGCATCATCGGCCTGAGCGAGGTGGAGGCGACCCAGGTGCGCGACCTTCGCATCGCTTTCCCACCTCAGCTCTCTTACAATTCGTGGCTCAACGAGTCGGACACCAAGGAGAAGTCGGTGTACAACGTGCTGCCCTCTGTAGCGGTAAAGGGCGCCACCAACCAAGCCATGATCATTTCCCAGGCGCCCATGATGAAGGCCCTGGACGCCATCTCGCGCGTGCCGTGGCGCATCAACAAGTACATGCTTCACGTTCAGGAAGCCATTGTGCGCGAAGGCTTCGGGTTTGGCAAAATCAGGCCTGGCTTCTACCCGCTGCACTACTGTTCGCTGAGCCCCGGTGACATACAACGCGCGGCGTCATCCGGGTCGATGAACGGGCTGGGCGATGATCTTGATGACGCAGACCTGCTGGACATGAACGGCGGCAGCACCAACGTGTTTAACCTGGCGGAGCGCCGTCAGTATGATCACCAGTTGCAGCAAGACTGGAAGGAGCTGAGTGAGCTGCGCAGTAGCCGCATCCACTACCTGCAGGCGCTGCGCCAAGCCCGCTCCATCGTGCGCTTCTCGCACCTCTACTTCCCCAACAGCATGGACTTTCGTGGCCGCATGTACCCTCTCCCTGGTCGTCTGAACCACACCGGCTCCGACCCTTTTCGTGGCCTGCTCGAGTACGCGGAGCCGAAGCCGCTTGGCACCGTCGGCCTATACTGGCTCAAGGTGCATCTGGCGAACAAGATGGGCATGACGAAGCTTTCCTTCGACGAGCGCGTGCACTACGTCGACGAGCACGTGGAGGATGTCGTGCAGAGCGCGGAGTCGCCACTGCAGGGCGATCGGTGGTGGCAGGAGGCGTCGGAGCCGATGCAGTGTCTCATGGCGTGCAAGGAGCTCGCGGACGCACTGAAGCACTCACAGGGGCCGGAGACATTTCTTTCGCGGCTGCCCGTCGCCGTCGACGGCAGCTACAACGGCCTGCAGCACTACTCGGCGATTGGACGAGATAGCTTCGGTGCCGCGCTAGTCAACTTGGTGCCGAGCGAGCGGCCCGCGGACGCCTACACGGGCATTCTCAAGGAGATGATGAAATCTATCGAAGCTGACGCCGCCCGTGACCACCAAGTCGCGCAGCGATGCATTGGCACCGGTAAAGGACAAGACAAGGGGCACATCAAGCGCAAGACGATCAAGCGGCCCATCATGACGCAGGTCTACGGCGTCACCGGCTACGGCATGTCGGAGCAGATCCTCGACGAGCTGGTGAAGCAAAACAAGGGCCACGGTCTCTGGACGCACACGGACATGAAGGAGATGGCTGCATACCTGCGTGAGAAGGTACTTGAGTCGCTCGGCGTCACGTTTAAGGAAACACAAAACTGTCGAAAGTGGTTGAGCGAGATCACGGAGAAGATCTGGTCCGTGCAGCCAGCTGAGCTGCGCAACGCGCTGTGCTGGACGACGCCGCTGGGGCTCGTCGTGCGACAGCCGTACCGCGTTCACAAGGAATGTGCTTTCTTCTCGCCGCACGGGTACACCAAGGTGCCTGGTGATGCGGTGACCCCGGCCAGCCGCAAGCAACTCACCGCCGTCGCCCCCAACTTGATTCACTCGCTGGATGCCACGCACCTTGCCATGACGGCTCTGGAGATGCAGCATCAAGGTCTGTCGATGATGGCTGTGCACGACTCATACTGGACCTACGCGTGCGACCTCCCGCGCCTCTCACAGATCTTGCGCGAGCAGTTCGTCGCACTCTACTCACAGTACGACCCGTTGTGGGAGCTGAAGGAGCAGTGGGAGGAGTGCTACTTTGCCGATCTCCGCCGGCACGGCGTGACGTTGCCGGACCCACCGAAAAGAGGTGACCTCGACCTCAAGGTTGTGCTCGACTCGCCGTACTTCTTCTCTTAAGCACCATCGCGTCGATGTGTGCGTGCGTGTGTGTGTGTGCGTGTGTTGTATGCCTTGCAGCTTATTGCGGGAATTGTTTTTTTTTTTTCACAGAGTTAACAGCGTCTCTCAGAGTAGCAAGAGCACACAGTATGGCCTTGGGATCATATCGGCACACGCACGCCGACACAGAGCAAGAGGTAGATGCACTCAGCACCAAGCCACGCTGAGTGGATGAATCACGCAGGCGTGGATCATCTCGTGCCAACGGAGCTCGTTGATAGTGAGCCAGGCATGATGAGTCACCGTATCTGTCTGTGTGTGTACGCGAGCCTGTGTCGCGCCCTTTTACGCATCATCTCTCCCTTATGTCTTCCTTTCCACTGATGAACACGCCTCTCTTGGCGATTCCTGGCGCCGACAGGTTTTTTCCTTAATCGAGAGACAGACACACACGCGCGCACACCTCCACTTCACTCTCATCACAACGATGTCCAGCGACCGTTCCGATGCCGATTACCTCAGTGACGACCTTGAGCCCGTCGTGCACGCACAACCTCTGAAGGACGACTTCGGCAAGGATGAGATATACGGTAGCGCCGTCGCGACCAAGGCTGATCCCTTTGGCGACTACCCCATCGAGCCCACGCCTGACGGAGAGGAGCAAGCACCGCGGTCGTGCTTCCGCCGGTTCACCGCGCGGCTGACCCACCTCCTGGAGACCGTCGTGCCACCCGGTGGGCACATCTCCAACATCTTCAACCAAGCGAGTGGCTGTCTTGGTGTGGGCGTGGTGTCGATGGCGAGTGGATTCAACGGGACTGGCATTGTGCTGTCCGCCATCCTCATGGTAGTGTGCATGGTGCTTGTGGCCTTTTCCTTCTACTTTATCGGGTGGGTCTGCCAAAAGACGCCGTACCGCACGTGGGAGTCCGCGTGCCGCCGGCTTCTCTTCCCCGGTGCGGACTACGTCATCGTCGTGTTTCTGCTCTTCCTGCTCATCGGGACGATGATCAGCTACGTCACCTCCGTCCACGATCTCATCGGGCCCTTCCTTGATGACGATAGCGTCTCGCCGTTCCTTCGGACCGACAATGGGCGCCGTTTGCTGACCGCCACGGTGTGGCTCTTTGGCATGTTTGCCCTGTGCCTGCCCCGTCGCCTCTCCTCGCTCCGCTACTTCTCCATCCTGGGTGTTGGCTTCATCGTCTTCTTCGTGTTCTGCGTGGTGGGCAAGTCCGCTGCCCACGGCCTGCCGCACGTCCACGAGATGAAGCTCTTCGCGAGTGGTCTCGAGGCCGTTAACGGTCTCACGCTTTTCATCTTCGCCTTTCTGGCACATGCGCTGAGCTTCCGCATGTACGAGGAAATGCGCACTCCGTCTGCACGCAACTTGTGCATCGACTGTGGTGGTGCCGTGCTGCTCGTTGCGACGCTCTACTTCCTCGTCGGCTTCTTTGGCTACGCCGATATCGGTCCACGCATCACCGGCTCCATCTTCCAATACTACAGTGTTCGCGAAGACCCGTTGATGTGCGTGGCCTACATCGGCATTCTGATGAAGGTCTGTGTGGCCTATGCGCTGTGCAACCAAGGCGCACGTCTGCCCATCTATCACCTCCTTCACTGGGATCTGGAGACGACCCCGTACTGGCGCCACGTGCTCATCGTCATCCCCTTCTGCCTGGTGTCACTGCTGCTCGGCCTCTTCGTGCCTGATGTGTCCATCGTCTTCAACCTCGTCGGTAGCCTTTGTGGTGGCGTGCTCGCTTTCCTCGCGCCCGTCTTCTGCTGCATGTACGCCGGCGGCTGGACGTGGCGCAAGGTGCCACTGGTGCCGTATGTGATCAGCTACATCAACATCATTGCCGGTGTGGTCGCGATTGTCTTCGGCACTGCCGTCACGGTCGATGGTCTCATTGACCGTTACAGCTAGGCTGAAGTGCAGAACCGGAAGGTCAACACCATTAATGACGTGTGGAAGACCCTCTGCGGCCTCAAACACGACTTGCACAAACACACACAGAGAGAAGGAGAGGGGCAAGTCAGTGACGCTCTCTTTCTCTCTCACTCTCTTTCGTACTCCTCCACAATGTTAATGTCACGCCACCAGTTTTTCATTGCAGTGCCATGGACTATATTATTGTTGTACTCTTGTTTCTTTTTTTTTATTCCTCTTCTTCTTCTCTTCATTGACGCACCACACGTCTTGTCAAGGACCTATGCAGTGTCGTCATGATTCCGTGTTGTGTACCCCCCCCTTTTTTTCCTTTCCCTCCCACCCCCACTCAAACCAGCTTTAACCGTTTGTCGTGTTGATGCATGCCAGCGTCGAGGAAAAAAAATCCGCTTGCTTTTTTGTTTTTGTTTTATTTCTGTATCCATGAAAACAGCACCAAGGCAAGGACAGTCAGGCTACACAGTGTAGGAGGAGTATGCTAGTCAAATAGCGCCTTTTCTTTTTCTTTGTTGTTGTTTTTTTATTTAGGTACGCCCGCCACCCGATGTCACACAATGGCGCCGTGTGGGTGAGGAGTGTTCACAAACGTGCGCGTGCGCGTGGCTGACGCTGTCGTCCCCGTATCTTCTTCTTCTCCCCTCCCCCAAAGCAATCTATCTTCACTGAGTTTTCGCTTTTTTTTTCTTTGTTTCTTTATTCTTCTTGATTTCGCGGTGCAACTGTATACGTAGGTTATTCCCTTTTCGTGTGTTTGTCAGACGGACTCTCCGTCGAATTCAGAGGTGTTTGTGTGCACAGGCGCGTATTCGCACGCGTGTGCATGAGGTCGATCCCCGACAGCCCACGCGCCACGGCCATATGCTATATAAACATCGTTGTCTTCGTCTCTTCAGCACAGCACATTCACACCTCCCCATCCTCCACTTGGTCGCCTATTGTCTTGTTCTTTGTCACTCACTCTCTCTCTCACATACACAGCGGAACCCAAAAAAAAAAAGAAGGAGAACCCTCAAAAGTTAGAGCTGCGTCCCACTTCCGTTCATCATGAGCGACCACACCGACGACTTCAAAGACAATGATGGTGAGGTCATTCTTGACGTGCCCGCGGCACGCGAGGAATACGATGCCGGACTGCGGCAGAGCACAGCGCAAAGCAGCGTCTACGATGGTGAAGCCTACGCCGAGCTCGATGGCAAAGGCGGGAAAGGCGACGATCCCGCATACCTCGGAGAGCCGGATCGTGACCAGCTAGAGCACGATCTCAGTGGTCCGCGCCGCTGCCTACACCGTGCGAGTGCCTTCCTCGACCGCCTTGTGCCACCTGGTGGACACGCGTCCAACATCTTCAACCAAGCAAGTACATCGCTGGGCGTTGGCATCGTCTCCATGGCGAGTGGCTTCAACGGGACAGGTGTGATTCTCTCCATCATTCTCATGGTGGCGTGCATGGTGCTCATGACGTACTCCTTCTATCTGATTGGGTGGGTGTGTCAGAAGACGCCGTACCGCTCCTGGGAGTCCGCGTGTCGGCACATCTTATTCCCCGGTGCGGACTACGTCATCAGTTTCTTCCTGCTGTTTCTGATGTTTGGCGTCATGACGAGTTACGTCATCTCCGTTCACGACCTCATCGGACCCTTCATTGGCGAGGACAACTCAAACAGTTTTCTGAACTCAGACTCGGGTCATCGTTTGCTGACCGCCACGGTGTGGTTCTTCGGCATGCTCATGCTCAGTCTGCCACGTCGCCTGGCGACTCTGCGCTACTTCTCCATCTTGGGTGTTGGCTTCATCGTCTTCTTCGTGTTCTGTGTGATCGGCAAGGCCATTGCTCATGGTATGCCGCACGTCCACGAGATGAAGCTTTTCTCCACCGGCCTCGATGCCGTTAACGGTCTCACCCTATACATCTTCGCCTTTCTGGGGCACGCGCTGAACTTCAAGATGTACGCTGAGATGCGCACTCCGTCTGCACGCAACTTGTGCATCGACTGTGGCAGTGCGGTCGTCATGATTGGTGTCTTCTACTTCCTCGTCGGCTTCTTTGGCTACGCCGATATCGGTCCACGCATCACCGGCTCCATCTTCCAATACTACAACGTTCGCGAGGATCCGTTGATGTGCGTGGCCTACATCGGCATTCTGATGAAGGTCTGTGTGGCCTACGCGCTGTGCAACCAAGGCGCACGTCTGCCCATCTACTACATTCTTCGGCAAGATATTGATACGATGCCGTACTGGCGCCACGTGCTCATCGTCATCCCCTTCTGCCTGCTGTCACTGCTGCTCGGCCTCTTCATCCCTGATATCACGATCGTCTTCAATCTGATCGGTAGTCTCTGCGGCGGTGTCATTGGCTTCCTGACGCCCGTCTTCTGCTGCATGTTCATCGGCGGCTGGACGTGGGCGCGTGTGGGTCCGGTCAACATCATTCTGAGCTACCTCAACCTCATTGCCGGCGTGGTCGCGATTGTCTTCGGCACTGCCGTCACCATTGATACCCTCGTCAAGACGTACAAGTAACTAACAACAGAAAAAAAAGAAGGGGAAAGGGTGTGGAATCAAGGAAAAGCAGGACAGGATGCACGACTGGCGCAGACCGAGTTTGTGCTGTGCGGCAAAGCCAGTCTCTGCTGTTTCTTCTGATCTTCACAAAGAAGAAGCGGAGCAGGCACAATAATCGCAACACAACAAAGAAAAAGAGATGAGTGCACTGCACACACACCCACACACTGTCGAACACCGCTATCGTCTCAAAGAAGAAAAAAAGGAAACGTTCGCAGCTGTCTTGAGCGCACGACAAGAGACGGACAGTGAATGAGACAGTGAACAGTCTGTGAACGGTAGACAGATACTGGGGAGAGAGCCAGACCTGTGAGATGCCGTCGTGCATTCTTCTCGAGTGTTGTAGTTGTTGTGGGGAGCTCCCACGATTTTGTTTTTCTTCTTTCCTGTTCTCGGCCATCGTAGCAGGCCAGTCAAATAATAACAAAATATAAAGACATCAAAATAATAAACTGTGTCGCTCAACCCACCTGGACAAGCACGAATGCAGCGTCACGGAGGTTCTTCTTCATCACGCACTTTGTTTGTGTACACTGTGTTGTACCGTTGTTGTTTTCTGCCGATCCAAAGTGTTTCGCGCAACGGTGTGCGTTCACGACATGCGGAAGAAAAAGACAACAACAGAAAAATGCGCGTGGTAACAAGAGATCGAATGCGCGTCTCGTTCCTCCGAGGACTGCCATGGATGATGTGAGAAGACGAAGAAGTGACAACGCTCAACTAGTTATATACGTATGCGGATCTACTATTTTCCTTTTTTTTCTTCTTTCCGTGTTTTTGTTGTTTTCATCGTCTTTTTTTTTTTTGTTTTCTTCCTCCTCATTGTCTGTGTGTGGGCGCGCGCGCCCTCACGTACTCAGCGGGAGAAGGAAGGTTGAGCAGTGGACACGGTCAAGTCGAAGGTTGCCGTCAGTCGTGCAGTCTCCTTGGTTCACGTTCGCGTTAACTCCGCATTCTCGTTTCTTTCGCTTCTTATTTGCTTTTTTTTGCTTCTTGTTTTTCGTGTTGTGTGTCTCCCTTTCTTTTTTACAGCACACTCAACCATCACCGCTCTTTGAGCATATACGACTTGCCTGATTGGCTGGTGAGGAGAGTGTCTTTGTTGTTCTTGCTGTGGATGGGGTGGAAGAGAACCATCCACGATTGAATGGTCACCTAAAGCGTTCGTGCTGTCGCACACATATGCCAAGACAATTACACGGCAACTCACCTGTGGTTGAAACCTGCGACGGGTCTGCCAGCAGATTTTGAGGGAGTGAGAGTAAGGAGTATGCGGTGTAGTTTTTGCTGTCGTTCCTGCGACAGCACACTCAAAGCACACGAAATCGATATCTGCAACTGATGTGCACTGCGAGCGCGTTTTCCGTTCTCACTGCGCTTTTTCATCATCTTCTCTGTTCGTCCCCCCCCCTTTGTACACACACTCTCCCTCTCACACACGCATATGTTGTATTCCTGACAGTGGGCCGCTCTCTGTGTTTGTGTGTGCGTACCATTCTCTCTCTCTATCCCGTCGTCCTCGGTGACTCGTGCTCGTTTACGTTCTCGGTTTCTTGCCGAGGGTGGCCGACACCTTTCCTTTCTGCGGCGCGTGCACGCACACACACACACACACACACACTTATTTATACTTGCATAGATAGACAACGGCAAACAGGCTTTTCATGCCTCGTCGCGTTCTCGTGTCTCCTGCACGCGGCGAGGACGAACCAGAGGTCACTGCGGCCTCCCACATCGCGCACGCACAGCGTATCGTTCACTCTGTCCAGCAGACACTGTCTCGTGCGGTGGCGCAAGCGGAAGTCGGCACGGAGGACGACTCGTCATCGCATTCCCGCGCCGTGCCGCGCAAGTTGTTGTGGTCTTCACTCAACGTGTATCGGCGTGCGTGCCTGTCCGCCTTGGCTGCCTTGCAATCGCTTGAAACCGCTGATACCGCCGCGCCGCGCCAGCAGGAAAGCACCTCGTCACAAAATGCCCCGTCTGCCGCTTCGCACGACACCGACGAGAAGAGGCGCACAGACGGCGCCCACCCCGCCGCCGCGAGCATCGACGAAGTCCACCGACTTCAGCAACTACTGCGGCAGCAAGAAGCTGAAGCCCACGCAACGGAATCTGTTCTACGGGCCCAGATAGACGAGCTCAATCGCGCTGTCCGCACGCTCCAGGTGCACCAGAACTTAGACTTTGAGGCCCTTGAAAAGTACGTGCGCGGGGAGGCTCGCAGCGACGCCACCGCGCTTCCTCGCCACTCTCCGCCCTCGGCCGTCTCGCCACGGAGCTCAACGCCAACGATGCGTGGCACGTCGGTGCCATCCACCTGGTGGGAGACGGAACTGTTCTCGATGGAAGCGCACACACGCACGCACATCACCGAGCAGGAAGGCGCAGAGCGCGAGCTTGTCGCGCATCGCCAGCTCCTCGCCCGCGCTGTGGTGCGGTCTCGGCGGGCACCGCGCACGGCGATGGAGGCCGGCAGCACCGTCGTCGTGACGCCAGAACGGCCCTCCACGTCGCGACTGGACTTGAGAGAGAGGGTGCCTTCGCCGGGCACGCGGGATGTCTCCGTCTTGGAAGCCGACGTGCAGCGGTTGGCCGAACACGCGGCGACGCTGCAGCAGCACGTCGCGGTTCAGCAATCGCAGATGCAAGCCGCTGTGGTCGCGACCCGTGGGTCAATGGAGACTGTCCATCTGCGCGCTCTTGAGAAGCTCGCTGCACGCCACGATGGGGAGCGTCGCGTGCTTGAGGAGCGTCTCACCGCATTCGCGGCGGAGTTGGCGGCTCTGCGTGAGCAGCACGCGCGGGCTGTCACTGAGAGGCGTCAGCAGGCCAAGCTCGCCCGAGAGCACGAGGACACCGCCGCCGAGCGCATCGAGGACCTCGTGCGTCAGGTCACTGCCGCAAAGAAGCGTGTGGCACTTGTGGAGCTCGAGAAGGAGAGGCTGCAGGCGCGTGTGCGTGTACTGCAGCGGCAGCTGGAAGACACCGTGCCGCGCCGTCCGACCTCGGTGGAGCAGCACACGGCGCGCGATCGAGTGACACCGCTGGACAGTGACCCCGGCGAGGCACGGGAGAGGCCGTTGTTCACGGCCAGCGCGTCCGACACCGTCAGTGTCTCGCCGGCAGGCGTGTCGTCGTCACACGAGGCTGATGGTCTTGACAACCCCGGACGACTCTTCGAGCGCTACCCGGAAGACGGTGAAAGCGACGCCAACGAGGAGGACGCGGACGCGGAGGTGGTGGGCGAGGGTGACGCGCAGGGGCGTCGACACGTTCAGCCACACGTGTGGCAGACGGTGAGCAAGCCAGCCATCACGGTCACGGCCTTGCACGCCCCCATGCGCGCGGCAAGGGATAATGAAGCCGCGGCGACGACGGCATCGCCCGATGTGCGTCCGGCTCGTGCGACCGTCGAGGCGGACGATGGCCTTGTCACAACACCGCACACCACCTCGGCGGCGCGTCGACGACACGAACCACGCGACGGTGGCGAGACGAGGGCGGCGGATGTGGCCCGTGGTAGTAGCCGACCCGTACACCCCGGTGGTCGTGATCGCACTGCACAGGATGACGTACACGCCCATGCGCGGATGATCGAGGGTGTGGGTGCCGAGGGGCCGGTATCTGCTGCGTCTCTCTCCATGTCCCCAGCACCCGTCGTCGTGGCGACCGGGCACTCGGTAGATGCGCGTCTCGATGCCATGATCGCAGAGCTCAAGGCCAAAATGGCCTCGCTGGAGGAGAGTGCGCACCAGGCAGAGATCAAACATGAAGTGCGGAGGCAGCAGCGCCAGCGTGAAGGCCGCCACCTCCAGACAACACGGCACTACTACGAGCACGCGCTTGGTCTGGCGTCGTCTCGGTCACCAAGTCGTGAGACGACGCACGAAGCCGGTGTCGAGCCGACGCCATCCGCCGCGGCCACGGCGGCTAAGGCACAGCTAGACTCGATCAACGAGCAGCTCGAGTTGATTCGTACAGCGAGTGCGTCAGAGGAGGCCGCGTTTGCGGTCAAGATGCACGAAGCTCAACGTCAGTACGAAGCGCTGGCCACCCTCTTGAAGCAGGTGCAGATGAAGCAGGCAGCTGTGTGAGACGAGCAAGCTAACTGCTTTCCTCTCTGCGCGCGCGAAGAGAGAGCAGCAAAAAAAAAAAAGGTGGAGTGCCAAGGCGCACGGTTTGCTGTTCGTCTGCGTCAGAGAGGGAGAGCGTCGCCATTCTCGGTGTCCGTGTCACTGTCTGTAATCGCGTTGTGCGTTGTCGCGGCGCAACATTCGTCACTTTGTTCTTGTCGTTCGTGCACTCTTGTGCGTGAGTCGTCTTCTCGGGTCGCAAGCTCAACTCACTTCTTGCTTTGTGCTCCATTCTATACGCAGAGTCCCGGAAGACGATTGGCGCCCTGCGGCTCGTGTCGATGTGTACGGTGTACACGTGCGTGCATAGCATTGTGCTCAGCTGTGGCAGCCGGCTCCTATCCTTTAGATGTCACTGTCTCTCGCACACTTCTTCTTCTTTTTCTCTCTCTCACCCTCTCTAAAAAACGAAAACGGGCCTTCGTGAGTGCTGATTGACCTTCGCTACTGTTCTTATTGTTGGTATCGCAGTGGCCTGTCATCGCAACAGACCGTGGCTAAACACGTGCGCGAACCTTGCTCTGCGGTGCGAATGATGTCTTCTCTGTCACCGCACGCACCGCCTCCGAGCGCGGCGGCCTCACCTAGCCGGCAGCACGTCTACTCCCGCGAGGCCCCCCTCGGTCGATCTCGCAGTGAGCCGCACGTCGTCCGCAATCGCGCCTCCTTGCCGCTGCGCAGCTTCAGTCCTGAGAGGTCACCGTATCTCTACTCATCCGTCACCCCAAGCGGGTGCTTCACCGTCGGCAGCCCGACGAGATCGGCGCAGCTGAAGCAGCTACGCGAAGGGAAGGCAGTCTGCCCAGCCACAGCGCCGCCGCCGTTGGATGCTCATGCACGGCGTGGCTTCAACGTGTTTGACCAACAGCTACTCAGCGAGAGGCGGCGGGCGCTGCGGGCCTATCAGCAGCACATACTTGAGCCCGCGCACCGTGAGGCCCTGCTTGAAGAGCTCCTCGTTGCGTCGCCTCACCAGTTCTCCGGCGAGCTGGCTCAGCTGCGAGCAAAGAGCGGGGAATCGTCAGTGGCACACACACAACAGCAACAGCTCGGTGATGCCTGTGAAAGCACCCGTGGCGGTAGCAGCTCTCTGCTTCCGCGGACGCCGGTGGCATCTTCGTCGTCGCGAGGCACACCGTGCCGCACGCCGATCTCCACGCTTTCCTGGAGCCCCGACATCTCCGCGGTGAGGCCATCCAGTGGCACCTCGTACGTGCCAGCGAGTCGCGTAACGCCTCTCTCACACGCCAGCGCCCTGCTCGGCACACCACACAGCCCTTCACGGCAACAGCCACATCGGCCGTGTGCAGGTGGGCCACCGACGCCGCTCTCCTTGTACGCATCGACGCACACGTCGGTGCGCCACGGGGGGGCAGCGGTGCGTGCGGATGACGCCAGTGTCGACAGTCGAAATGCGTGTGTCGATGACGCATGCACACGTCCCCCAATGCCGCGACGGGACACCGCGGCGATGCCACGGCAGTCCTCTACCGCGCAGTGTGAGAGCCAGTTGTGCGAGTGTGCTTCTGCCTCTGCCGCTCCGACCGCGCCACGCACATGTGCAGGGCCTCTTCAGCCGCCAAAGCACCCGCTGGGCGGGGCCCATCGCCGTCAGCGACACGCTGTTCCGACTGCCCTGTCGCCACGGTGCGTTCGGTCAAGCTCTTTGCCGTTGAGCGGGTACGGGCGGGCGGCGTGGGGCACGTCGCTGCGTTCAAACTGCTCGGTAGCACAATCTTCTCCGACGTGCACAAGGCCGGCGACGAGCACAGCCCGCTGGGGAATTGCCGCCTTGTGCCCTTCAATGTACGTGCCAATCACGAAGCTGACACTGACCACATAGGATGTATAATAAAAGAAAGCAAAAAACGAAGACGAGTTCGAGTGCGGTACTGGGCTCGCTTTCGTCTCTGTGTGCGGTGATGTCAACGATATCCATCGTCGACATGTTACACTGTGCTTCGTTTTCTTTGGCCACGATTGTGTGTGTGTGTGTGTGTGTGTGTGTTCGCCTTACCCAGCAGTCTTTGGAGTGGTTAGTGGGCAGTCGCTTACGGAAAAACCAACGCAGAGCATTGGCGTGTGATTGGTGTTTTTCGTTTCTCTTCGCTATCGAACGATTTTTTCCTTTTTCTCTTCTGATGCACGAGGTCATTTCAACGACGTGACGACTCCTTCTGGTTCCTAGCGCGGGTAGCAAGGATGGGATCGTGTGCGATTAAGGAACAGGTGGGCGTATCCACGGATCGTCACTCGAGCTTCTCTACGTCTCCCCTCTCTGACTGTCTTGATTTGTTTCTCTCTCTCTTTCTCGACCCGTCATCTTTCCACCTACTCTCTTTCTCTCCTCCTCCTCCCCCTTCACCCTTCATCTTACATGGTTCCTGCATCTTGTGTGTGTGTGTACTCAAGTCTAGCGCGAGGGTGACGCACGCATCCCCCAGAAATCATGGCCACCGTGTTCTTGCTCGACCTCACAGAGTATGCGGGTGAATCTGGCACGGCGGTGTCCTCGCGGTCTGCGGCACGTCATGGCTACACTCCTATTAACACCGCCGGAGGTACGCCCATGGTGGAAGGAGCAGAAGGCGTGTCTTCAGAGGTCGTGGGGGGTGTGGCACCGTGCTGTGCGTTGCCGCCACCGGTGTCGCTTGCCTGGATCGTCGCGGCAGAGCTCCTACGCTGGCCTTCGTGGAGTCTCGCCGAGACGGCGTGGGCGACCGCCTACCACGCACATGAGCCGAGCCTGTACAACCTATCAGCGGGCGAGGCACAGCCCTCTGCCCCCTCCTACACGTTCCTCGACGTCCCCGAGCGGCTTCACGTTGTCACGCGGTACTTCAGTGCGTCGATCCGCGTGGTGGTGGGCAGTGGCAGCGCGGCGGCCACTCTGGAAGCGCTGCACCGCATCGCGCAGCTAAGGGCATCCGCCAAGTTGCCAGGCGCCACACCAGGTGCTGAGCTGCCTCCCTTCGCTGTTGTGTTTGTCGCCAAATGCGCACAAGATCCTTCGTCTCTGCCATGGCATGTCTTTGCCGGCGCCGGCTCGCTCGCCAACGCCGTCATTGTCTTCAACGACGAGGACGAGGACGACGGTCGTGGAGGGTTGGAGAGTGAAGGGAGCCACACCGCACGCGGTGCTCGTAAGGAACAGTGGCACGACGCGTGTGTCTCTCACGGATTCGAGTACATCCCACACGGTGCTAGCACTGGACAAACTTTTGAGCATGTGGACGTCGGTGCAGAGCGGGCAGGGCTTCTCGGACCAACGCTGCGTGGCTCGTCGCGCCTGCTTCAGATGCTGCACAGCGTGCTCTGGCCCATTCACGTGCGCAGCGCCGTGGCAGACAAAGAGGCGGATGGTCTCACAGAGACGGTGCGAGACAACGGCAACCACGTTGTCCTCGTCGCCACGGCTGCTGGGCAGGCCGCTCTCCTCTCACGGCTTCGCTCCGCGCCGTCGGCTCCCCAGCATCTGTCGCGCTACAACAAACGATTCTTCACCGATGTCGTCCCTGTCGACGCCGCGCGCGCCTCCACCGCCGGCCAGAACAGCGGTGCCGTCGTGTTCGA
This sequence comes from Wallacemonas sp. TrypX, assembly GCA_030849625.1. Classification (NCBI taxonomy): domain Eukaryota; phylum Euglenozoa; class Kinetoplastea; order Trypanosomatida; family Trypanosomatidae; genus Wallacemonas; species Wallacemonas sp. TrypX. The sequence continues at coordinate 110,046 of JASANP010001139.1, read as the reverse complement.
GAGCGCCCTCAGTGCCAACGCACGCAGCCTGCTACTCGCCAACCGCTACCAGACCGCTCTTGTGTCTCTGGACGCTGTCCATCCCCTGTTTTTCCTTCCCTCGCACACCGATGTCCTGAGGCGTTTGCTAGAGCAACGCGTGGCGATATGTGGGGGCGGTGCCGCGCGCCGCGCGCCCGTCGAACAAGACGACTCCGCAGAGGCAGAGGAGGCAGAGGACGGGTTCGCCGTCATTGTGTGGCCCCCACGTGAGTCCGGGCTGGTTGGTGAGCCGCTTGACCAGCCCTCGCTCCTGCGTGTTCTCGATGCGCTCAGGGCGAATCACATCACCAACGTCGTCGTCGTGGACGCCTCTCCGCCGCTCTCCCCATTGACCTCGGCGACTGGGCTCACCGTGTGGGATCGGCACGCCTGTGATGAGCGTGGTGTGGAGGTGATTCGCCTGGATGAACAGCCAGGTGACGATGCCGACGAAGACGGGCCGTGCGGTGTGGACCGTCTGCAAGAGTGGCTTCACAGCATTCGTTGGCAGCCAGCGCCACTGACACCCGAGGACCGCTGGCGCACGGCGCGTGCGGACGCCGCGGAGGTGAATCACGTGCGCGTCGTTTGCTGTGGCGATGTCGAGGCTGGCGGCGATGGCGTGGCGCGTGGCGGCTTTGCGAATGCACTGGAGGAGGAACGGTGGCTACGCGCCTTCTACAACGACGTTCTCGCGCCACTCTCTGTCGAGGCCCCCGGCGCGGCGGTGCTGCCCACGATCACACCTGTGGCCTCGTGTCTTGTGCAACACTGCCCGTCGCTGGTGCTGCCGGTGATGCTCTTCTGTGTCCGCAACCGCTACTTTTCCGCGTCTCTCGCACTTGACGTGGAGGGTGGCTTGGCGAGCGCGCTGTCACGCCGGTCCCCAACGCCCTCTTGCTCGCCCCACGCGGTCGTGGTCATCACAAATGCACAAGCCATTCTCACGGCCGCCGAGTCGACGCACGGCGGCGGGACGATCGATCCGGCCAGCACGCGAGTAGCGCGGTTAGTGTGCGACCTTCAGGCAACGCTGGCCGAAGAAGCCAGGCGGCAGTCGCTCGTGTGGGCGACGGGCGATGTGACGCGCCTGGCGGGACCGGACAGCGGCGAGGCGGAGACGTTGGCAGCGGTGTACATTCTCGATGTTGCCTCGGATGACGACGCACGCGTCGAGCAGGTGGAGGCGGCGCTGTGCACTCTCCTCCACGACGAGGATGGGGAGGGTGGCTACCCGCTGTTTGAGCGGGTGTGGCGCGCACCGGCTGCTTGTGTCGCGCGTCAGCCGGAGGGTCACCGCGGTGCCGCTGACGTGGCGAGCGTGGACGGCGCGGCGCGTCTGTGTGAGGCCCTGTCGCAGCACGTCTGGCCGCACCGCCGTGAGGTGCGCCCTCAGCAGAGCACCGCTCGCACAGACGCGGGTGTGGTCGACGTGCCTGGGCCGTCTGCGGCTACGGTGTCACAGACCTCGCCTGAGGCACAAGAAAGGGACAAGAAGAGTGAAGAAGAAATCTGTGTGGATCGCGCAGACGTGGTCGCCGTCGGGTGTGAACTGCCGCCCGATTTCTTGGTTGACCCAGCAACGCTTCGGAGCGTGCGTGTGCATGCGCTGCGCAGCGGTTCTGTCAATGTGTGTCACAGCACGCGGTTGACGCCAGCGCAGGAAATTCAGCAGTGGGTCGACGCGATGCGCGTGCACGGCGCGAATCTGTCGCCGTCCGTGCGGAAGCACCAGGCTGCCGTGCTTGCCTTGGCCATGGAGTCCGTGATCTAGGCTGATGCGGCCGTGTGCAGCGGAAGGACAAGACCAGTGAGTGAACACGATGCTTTAGCATTTAGCTGGACGGGTGCTGCTGTTGTTGCTGTTGGTTTAAAGCTCGTTTGGTGACAGGGTCGCGACTCACTGCTGTTCTTTCTCGCAGCGCGCTCACCCACTGCACGTGGAGTGCATGCGCACGAGATACAAAAAAAAACACAAAAGGAGAACAAAAAGTATGTGGTGTGAAGAGAACTGATCCTCTCTCACGCACACAGCGTGCGGCGCGTCTCTGCTGCAAGTGAGAGGCGCATGCAGCACTGACAGTGGTGCTCGCTGAACTTTCCGTTTCCTTCTCTTCCAGCTTGCCACAGTTCTTCTCTCCTCTTCTCTCCTCTACTTGTACGATTCCGGTATTGGAATTGGCTTTGTCCGTGCCTCCCTACGCGCTGTGACCGTATTGGGCCAAAAAAAAAGGTGTGCCGCTCTCTCTGTTCCTGTGGCCGCCGTGCAACTCACCGTTCATCAGTCCTCGTGGCTGTTGTTGTTGTTTTTTCCTTCCGCACTTGCCACTGTTCACTGGGTGCGTCGGGCGTTCCGCGTCGTTACAGTTTTTTTTGTCTTTTCTTTGTGTGTTCTTCGTCAGTCATGGTGCCCCCGCACGCACACGGTGGCGGCCAGCGCGGTGCACCTTTTCACCGCGGCCCCGCCCGACGCGGCCCCGCCCGACGCGGCCCCGCCCGACGCGGCCCCGCCCGACGCGCACCGCGTGACGTACCGAAGGTAGATCCTTTAGCACTCCCCACCCCGCTCGCCATGCCTGTCAACCTCAGCTTCGGCACATTTGACTTTCAGGAGATGCGCAACCTCGGTCAGCGTGGCGGTGGTGTGCGTGAACTGAACTCTCTTCTCCGTACTGCGCGTCGTCGCGCGACCGAGCACGGCGAGCTGCTGCGCTCGAGCCAAGGCGTAGAGCAGCGTAATGATGATCTGCTGAACGCGGCGGTGCGGCGTGCGGCCGGCGAGCGCATCAAGGATGACCCCGCGAAGCTCTCACGGGCCCTGGCCAAGCGTCGTCAGAAGAAGCGCCAGTCGGCGAAGAAGTGGGCGAAGCGCTTGCAGGCGCTGGAGAACTCCGTGGAGAACGTCGTCAACGACCGCAGCGTCGCCAGGCAAACCAAGAAGGCGCAGAAGGAGGCAAAGCAAAAGTCAAAGGAGAGTCGCAAGGCCACCATGAAGAAGGATCGCGACGGCATCAAATCCAAGTATGGCTCCTCACGAGGCAAGAAGGACAAGAAGGGTGGTAAAGGTAAGAAACGAGAGAAGGGTGGTGGGTGGAGCAAGTGAGCCCCTGTCATCCTTTGGGGTGTTTGGTATTTCTAACGCACACGCAATGTGCACTCTACGCTTAACGACTGTCTTTTTTCCTCCATTAGGCAGGCAATACACTAATCCACACACTTGATGGGCGACGACGACGAGGTGAGTTCATAACAACCCGCCTCATGCCCTCTCTACGCCATTGAGGACCATCATTGGGTGGGTAAGGGGAGCATACACGCGGCCACAGCTGCCACACACACCTGCAGGCACGCGCATGGCGAGCTGCTGCCTGTTTTTTTGGTTCACGGGCCTCCCCGGGCAGTAAACTGTAAAATGCGGCTATCGACGCCCCACCCCCCCCCCCACACACACACACCTGCGATCGGTTGTTCTGCACTCACATCACACACGCTCACTGGACGTCTCTTACCTCACTATGGTGTCATCGTCTCCGCTTCTTTTTTTCCTTACCCAGTTCCCACAGCCCAGGCCTCTCTTGCTGACTCGCACCTTTCCGCCAACGTGAGCGCTCGTTGTCCGTTTCCCCAATCCCCCAATCCACCCACACACCGCACCCACCACCTCTTCAGTACCCATGATGTTGCGTGGTTTGAACCTCCGCATGGGGGCCGCTGTGACGGCGACACGTGCCGTTCCCGTGCGCGCCTTCGGCACCAGCCGCGTGTGCCTCGCGCTGCCGGCCACTTTCGCCACGCCGGTGCGCGCGTGGCGGCCAGTGACGCAGTGCACCGCACCGGCAGCGGCGATGGCGGCCTCGGCGCGCCTGTTCTCCTCCGCACCCCTCGGCGCACCCACCAAGCGGTGTGACATGCGCAGCAGCGGCAGCAACAACGGCAACAGCTACATCCGCGAGCAGAACACCCCCATGAACTGGCAGTCCAGCGGCAGCACGGGCGGCAGCCAGGCGGACAGCCTCACGCCCTACGTCCGCCAGCACCTGCAGCGTGTGTACGGTCTGCTGGCGGTGAGCGTGGGTGTGGCGGGCCTTGGCAGCTTCCTCATGATTGCCACGCCGCTGGCGAAGATCATTCCCTTCTGGCTGCCGATGGTCGGCGGCTTCGTGCCCCTCCTGTGGCTGTCCTTCGCCCCGCCGGCGAACCCCTCTCTCAAGCTCGGACTGTTCCTCTCCTTTGCCCTGCTCGAAGGCATGGCAATCGCGCCGCTCGTGCTGATGTCCTCGATGAAAGGTGTGCTGACGACCTCGCTCGTGCTGACGGGTGCCGTGTTCTGCGGCTTCAGCGCCGCCGCCTACCTGGCGCCGCGTGCGTCACTCGTGGCGTGGCAGGGCCCTCTCTTCGGTGCGCTCATTGGTCTGGTCGCCATCTCTCTCATCAACGTCTTCTACCCCACGGCAATCGCTCACTCGCTGATTCTGTACGGTGGGCTGGCGCTCTTCTCCGTGATGGTGTCCGTGGACACGCAGGCAATGATTGAGCGCGCGCGCTGCGGTGCGGGTGACCACGTGCAGGATGCGTTGCAGATGTTCCTCAACGTGATCAACATTTTCGTCCGCATTGCGCAGATTCTCGGTAGCTCGAATAACTGATGTCGGAGAGAAAAGAACAAGAGCGTCTCTCGGTTTTTTTGTCGCTTCCTTGCCTCACGCATCTCCCTTTTTTTTTAAACACTTTTCATCCCAAAAAGCCGGAAGCGGTGACAGTGGAAAGGACGTGTGTTCTGTGAGCTTGTGAGGTGGGACATGAGAGTTGGACTTTGAATGAACAAGTGACTTCAGGACTCAAAGGTAGTGCCTGGCAGATGGTGCCGCGCAAAGAAGGCGAAAAAAAAAAGGGTAGGGAAAGGCGTGACTGTTGCCCGTCATTATGCCTCCCGACGGGTGAGGCAGTTCGCCTACTGCGATGATGCTTAAACAAGCAAAAAAAAGTTGTCGACGAAGTGCATCACCTTGTCCGGCTGCGACTCACGAACCTTCTTGTTGTTCTCGTTGGCTCTCACGCACACTTGTTCGTTCAGTAGCGGACAGGGGGAGGATAGACACTGTGAAAGCACACACCTACGTGGTGTGGTCACGCTTCGTCTGTTGTGGGGCGGTCACGTATTCCATCGAAGAAATTGGAAAACCAGCTGTCGTCGACGCAGTGGCTCGGCAGTTGTCTCGCTCTCTCACTCACTCACTCTGTTGGCGCTGTCACTCTCCCTGTCTCTCTTTGCCCTCATTCGTTTGCGCTCAATCTATCTATCGTAAGTTATTGGTGTTGTGTGTGTGTGTGTGTTTGTGTGCACTGGCGTGTGTATACTAGTTGCGAAGATTTCAAACGCGATGGAGCTCGCCGATGACCGTCTCACACGCGGAAACCGTCGAGCGAATGCTGGTAACCGGCTTCAGGAGCTGCTTGACCAGGGCCTTGACGAAGAAGAAGAACGCCTTCTCGAAGCATTGAGCGATGTGTCGTCTGACACCAGTTTTCACGGCAGCGACGAGGAGGCCATCGACTTCATCGACAGTGACTTTTCGGACGAGGAGGTCGAAGGTACTTTAGAAGGCGAAGTCATCGAAACGGAAGTCAGCGTGCGGCGCGAGGAGCGGAAAGAGCGTCAGGAGATTCGCAAACGTCGACTGCAGCGGTCCCAGCAATTCTCCGCCTCTGCGGCAGCGCAAGCGCGGCAGAGGGCCAACAAGCGGCGCCGCCACGAGGGCGACGGCTCCGACGACGATGACGGCGACGAGATCGACTTCCGTGCGGTGGGGCGGCGTCGACCGGCCCCGACGATTGCGCTGGATGTCCGCATGGCACAAGCTCTGGCGCGAGCGAGGGAGGCGGTGGCATCGCGGGCGCGACCCACCGATTCTGCCGTGGAGGACGACGACGCTCCCAGTGAATCAGGTGGCGGCGCCGCTCACGTTGGCAAAATCACGCGGTCCGCCGCTGCGACGTCCTCTCTCTCATCATTGACGTCACCCGCACGCCGCAAGCGTCGTCTGCGTGGCACGAGGGGTTTTCCGCCGACCTCGTTGCTGGGCATGAGCGAGCGCATCCTTGAGGACGGACAGGTTCCCGAGTCGTGGTTCGCGCGTGACGACCCAAGCGGTACACTTACATACGCTCTGTTCGCCCCACATTGTATCGCACGCGAGGGCTGGCTGTGCAGCCCCACATTGCCCCCTCTTTACCTGGCGGCCGCGCAGGATCGCGTGACCTACGCGTACCGCTCACCGCACGTGCCAGAGGTGTTCTCCATCAACGCCAAAGGTCGTATTGCACCTGTGGAAGGTGGTGATTCGGCGGGCCGTGCCGTTGCAGGTGGGGGGACTAAGGCAGGCAGGGCGAGAGACCAGCGCCGAAGCCTCACCGCAGAGGCGCCCGTCATTGCCTATGTGCTGGCCCCGCCGCGCAGCTCGTGGCAGCCGGTGGGATACCGCAGCGGGCAGTCGACGCTCGCGTCTTCCCCGCCGGCGCGAACGGTTATCTCCTTTGCCTCATTGCCTGCCGTGTTCTGTGCAGCCTCCACCGGCCCTGCGTGACACCTCACGGTGAAATGTGCGGGCACGCCAGTCTTCCCCCCTCCCCCCACTCCATCCCCTCTCGTCAGTCGGACTGGTCGTTCCTTTGCCTCTCCCTGTGGCGCGGGGGGAAAGGAGAGGGTGAGGTCTTTTCCTTTTCTTCTCTTTGATCTTTGATCCACGAGCCACATCATCACACCCAGTGCCGAGAGAAATATGAAATGCCGCGGCAGCCACAGCCCAACGCGACTCTCGTCAATCAGTGGAGGCCGCCTCATATCCAACTTGTTCGACGCTTTCATCATACAGACTGTCTTTTCTTCTACCTCCGCCTCATCACTGCACATCTCTCTCCCTCCTTCCCGCTCCCTCTCCCTCAACCTCGTGCATTCATCTGCTGTTTCTTACTGGCGGCGTCCGGCCGGTTGGTCGCTTTGGGGAAAAAAGCTTTTCTAGCCGCATCATACCATCTACCAGTGCATACGCGTTCTCCCTCTCTCTCTCTCTTACCTCTTTTTTTTTGCCTGTTACCTCGATCACTTGAGCAGTCATGTCCAACGATATGGAGGAATTGGTGACTGTCGCGACTCAGCAGCGTGAGACGGAGGATGAAGTCCTGGACAAGAAGAAGGTCCACATCCGCGTTCAGCAGCGTAAGGGTAATAAGTGTGTCACCAGCGTGCAGGGCCTGCGCCAGGACCTCAACTTTGACCGCGTCTGCCGTGCTTTCCAGAAGGAATACGGTTGCAACGGTCAGGTCATTCACTCCGGCGATGCCGGTACCGTCCTGGTGTTTCAGGGGAAGTGGGGTGAGAAGGCGAAGGACTTCATCCTGCTTCACCGCTTCGCGAAGCCCGACAACCTCGAAATTCACTCTCTGTAAAGGCAGCGCGACGAATTCGATGGGTATACACGTGGGCGTCTCGTGTGCGGATGTGTTCCTAGCACACACCTTTTGTTTTTGTGTGTTTGTTTCAGAGAGATATTTTTGAGTTGTTGGCGATAAACGGTTGGCTGCTGTCAACCGGTTTTTTTCTTTTTTTATTATTAAAGTAGCTCACACTCTCCCTCCACCAGGGGGGAAGGGTGCCGATAAAGTGTGTGATGTGTGAGCGTTGTTCATTCCCACACGTGTAACAAAAAAAAACGAAACAAATAGTTGAGCCGCTCACGCCGAAGCAGCGCACGGTAGGGGTCTTGTGCGTGTGCGTAGGTGTGGCCGCTGCCCGCCGCCAAGCCTGTTCGCGAGTCGCCTCTGACGCCGGCTCGACTCGATCGCGTGGCGCTCAACGGGCGCATTTGCGCGAGAGCCAACATATCGAGGAAAAGGCGCGACCTCTCTTCCACCCACGGCGAGACTCAGCAGACGATGTACAATCCATAGCTGCCCACCCCACCCACCACCACTACCACTTGCTCGTCTTCCGGCTCGTGTCCGCACGCACTCGATCCTCCCCCCCCTCCCCCTGATTCATTCTTCACTCAGAGAGTATCTTGAAATTGCCCCTCGCATCACACACTTGTGCCCTTTTTACTCTTTTGTTTCTCCGTCTCGCGCTGACTTCCGATTCATTTTTTTTTTTTGAAAAAAGGAACACCGGAAAGCATAGGGAAGCAAAAAAAAAAAAGTAAAGCACACGACGCAAGCAGACAGATAAGCTGGCAAGTACAGTCCAGGTGGATACCACGTCACTCCAAAGCTCTTGACAGAAGAGACACAGGGTAGGCAAACACGAGAAGAAAGACGAACAGAAACAAGGGTAGAAGTAGAGCAAGACAAGCACTCACTGACACAGGCGCGCGCGCACACACATACACGCGCTGATTCCCTGAGCCACTTGTTGACCGTCTCCTTCCTCTTCTTGGTCGTCATATTTACTCCGTTGTCAAGCTACTCCGAAGGCACCTCTCTTGTCGTCAAGTCGACTTTTCATATCTCTAGCCGGGAGAACGCACCTCAGCGCTTCGCTGTGTGTCCTTCGTACGTAAACGCGTAGACGATTGGATACTGTTCACAGCTTTATCGCCAGTTTCACCCCTCGAGTGCGAGCGACTTCGGTATTCCACACAAAGAACAAACAAGAACCTCCCAACACACACACACACACACATCGCAAAGACAATGCCCGTGGCTCCAGAGTTCATTCCGCTGACAAAGAAGCATGAGATGTTCGCCATCTCCTCCTGGCGCGACTCGCCAGGCCAGAAGCCGGCGCAGCCTGGCGCATCTCTGGACAGCTTACGCAATAAGTCTGCTTCTGCGACAGCGGCGGCACCGGCAGCGGCCGCGGCGGCCACGTTGCCCTCCCCTCCCACCGAACCAGCGGTAGCCGAGAAGCCAGCGGAAGGGAGCAAGCGACGTGGTCACCGGCACCGCAAGCGCGAGAACGCGGCGGCTGGTGCGGGCGCCACACCCGGTGTGGAGGTGGATGACTACATTGTGCACGTGCTCCTGCCAAGCCCGGCCTCCGTGCAGAAGCTTGTGTTCGAGGTGCAGACGCACGCCTCTCCGCTGCGTGCGATCGACGTTGGTCACGCCAAGGTCGTCGGTCAGCGGCGGCCGACCGATGTGCCGACGTCACCTGCGCCGGGAACGGAGGTGGAGCCCGGGGTGGGGTCGGTGAAGTCGGCGGCCGCGGCGGAGCCTCCACTGAAGCCGCCTCCCTTCGCGCTTTCACCTTTCAGGACGCCGGCCGTTCACGGTCGCGGTGACACCGACAACGAGCACGGACTTCCCCCAGCAATGGCGCTCCCCCCGTCGGAGATGATGGCGGGCGCCCAGCAACAGGGGAGCGGCTTAAATCCCAACGCGGGTAGCCCGCTGCCTGCTGCCGCCACCGCACCGGCGACCGCGGTGCTCTCCGACGAGTACCAGATCTCCTTCCTCTTCGCGGAGCAGTCCGAGGCGGAGAAGACGGTGGCACTGGTGCACAAGCACTGGCCAGCGGCGACTGTGACGATGGTCTCTCGGCCTCGTGGCGCGCTGAACGCATCGCTCGTGCTCAAGGGCCTGCCGGGCCTGGGCAAGACGGAGATGCTTCTTGACGAGCTGAATCAACTGCCTCACAAGCCTTCGTACGTGCGTCTGCACCGTGGTGACCGTGGTGTGTTCAAAAACGTGGTCTTCATCAAGTACGCCACGCGCGAGGCGGCAGAGGAGAGCAAGCTGCGGCTGGAGCGTTACGCCCTCGGCAACCGTGCGATCAAGGTCGAGTTCAAGAAGAAGGCAGCGAAGGTGGCGGAGGCCGAGGCCGAAGACAGCGCCGCCCCTGGCTCCCTGCAGCAGCTTGTGCGTGACCTACGAGTGAGCAGCGAGAACGAGGGGTTTACTTACCAGCGTAGTGACCTCACCAAGGAAGAGCTGAAGTTGCTCAAGCAGCTGTGTCAGTCGTACAACCTGTACTTTGACATGACAGAGACCAAGGTCACTGTGCGGCGGCAACTCGGTCGCCACCGCACTGGTGCGCCTCTCAGCGGTTCCCCCTCCCCTGCGATGCGGCCACAGAGCACGCCCGCTTGGGTGATGGCGACACCGGCCGGTCTTGCACCGAAAGACTTCAAGGGTGTGCGGCACTGGCGTGATGTGCGAAATCAGCAGCAGGAGGTGCTGAGTCAGCAACTTGCTATTATGCGGCCATTGGGACCCGATGACGGCAAGGCGGCCTTCGCTGCGGGTCGCGGCCGTCCATTGTAGTGAGTGGGGAAGAAGTGGGCGGCACCGAGTGAATGGGCGGGGGGGGGGGGGGGGGGAAACGGGGAAGCGAGAATTAAGTGCAAATTATA